>CAKOGP040001792.1:265653-325663 GCA_933822405.4 Cylindrotheca closterium | reverse complement strand
AACGACATCTAATAATGTAATTTTTTATACGCGTTTTGACTAAGTATCTTGCATTACGGTGTATCGCAACCAAAACCTGACGTTGTCGATAACTTTGTCATGTTCGAATCTTCTTGGGAAACTAACAACCTTCACTAAAGTGCGCACGAAGATATTCAGTTGTCACAATCATCTCTTTTTCAGAAGCAGCACCACGAAATCATTGAAGAATTATACATCGTCATTGCCACACCAAGATTGACCGGTCATACCGTTTGTGAGCATTCAAATAGCCATGAAAGTGATGGCATCACAACAAGCCTTTGCTGCGTGGAAAATGTTTGGTTGGTTCCATTTTCAATTCTCAAGGATGCGATGCAGTATTCTGAGTCACTCGTCTTAGTCGAAAAGACGAACGCATCAATCGAACGAATCAATCGAACATCAGCGACGAACAATGAACTGGATCCACGACAAAAACGAAGGATGTCACGACACTTGTGTTGGATGGCCTTTTTGTTTGCATCATTAAGATCGTCGGCAAGCTTTAGTCGTCGTTCCAATATCATCGGAAGAACTGCTACAACAGCAGCAAATCTACTCACTACAGCCACAGCAGCAGGAGCCCCAAAGACTTGTTCTTCCACCAAACTGTTCAGCACCATGACTGCCAACCCCTTGCTTCAAGATTGGTCTTCTCAGCCTTTCAATCTTCCTCCATTTGGTGAAGTCAAGACAGAAGATTATGAACCAGCTCTCAAGGAGGCTATGATCGCTCATTTGGAAGATTTGCAAGCCATTGTGGACTCTACTGACGAGCCTACTTTTGACTCTGTCATTAAGGCCTACGACCAAAGTGGTGGCTTGCTCGATAAGGTCCAAGGCGTCTTCTCCAATATGTGCTCCTCCATGAATACGGAAGAACTGCAAAAGGTGCAAACAGATATGTCAGCTGTCCTCAGTAAGCATTCTAGCAAGGCGTATACACTGCCCGGATTGTTCCAGAAGATTAATCAAGTCTATCAAACTCGATTGGAGAGTGGTTTGAACAGTGAACAAATTCGATTGGTAGAACGTATTCACATGGACTTTGTTCGTCAAGGTGCCGAACTGTCTCCAGAAGCTCAAGAAGAACTATCTCAGATCAAGGCCAACTTGGCAGAACTGCGCACCAAATTCATGCAAAATGTTCTCAAGGACGAGTCCACCTACGAGCTGGTGGTCACCAAGAATGATCTAGAAGACTGCCCAGATAGTCTCATTGAATCTTCCAAGCAAGCAGCCGTCGAGCGTGAAAAGGGTGAAGATGACTATGTCATTACGCTTTCGCGATCTTTGGTGGAACCCTTTTTAGTATTTTGCAAAAATCGAGATCTCCGTTGGCAAGCGTTTGAGGCTTGGACTCAACGTGGGCAATTGGATGAATCGCGGGATAACGTACCCATTGCACAGGAAATGCTCAAGCTTCGTCAAAAGCAGGCTCAGCTTTACGGATACAAGTCATATGCTGAGTTTCAATGTGTGGATCGCATGGCCAAGACTCCCGAAAACGTCATGAAGCTTCTCGAAGATGTTTGGACAAGAGCCAAGGTTTCCGCCGACAAGGAAAGAGAAGAACTAGAAGCCTATGTCAAAGAGTCTGGCTTGGACTTGCCAGGCGGTATTGAACCGTGGGATTGGCGTTTTGTGGCGGAAAAGGTTCGAATCTCCAAGTATTCCTTTGATGAATCCTTGCTCAAGCCATACTTGTCCTTGGAAAGTGTTCGCGAGGCAATGTTTGCCGTGTCTGGAAACCTATTTGGATTGCAGTACAAGCCTCGTCCCGACGTTGGCATGTATCATCCAGATGTTGATGCCTACGAAGTTCGCCGCAAATCAGACGATAAGCTGGTCAGTATCTTTGTGCACGATAACTTTTCTCGTCAATTCAAGTCGAGTGGAGCATGGATGAGCGAATACCGAAGCCAAACTAGGAACCTCAAGGCGACAGATGATGAAATTGAAGGTGTTCCCATTGTTTCCAACAACAATAATCTTGCCAAGGCTAGCGGTACCACTTTGCTCAGCTACGATGGTGAGTCAGAGACTGTTACGCTCGATTTACTTGCAAGACACAATTTTACTGACCCATTATGTCCACTACGTTCGCCAATTCCTAGATGCCACAACCATGTTCCACGAATTTGGCCACGCTCACCACGGTATGCTCAGTGACGCAACCTACGGTCGTTTGGCATCGACCAACGTCTTGACCGATTTTGTAGAACTTCCCTCCCAACTCATGGAGCATTGGTTTGCCGAACGACAAGTGCTCAAGCAATTTGCCCGTCACTATGAAACGGGCGAGATTGTTCCCGATGATCTCTTGGACAAACTCAAGGCCGCCGAGTCTTTCAACCAAGGTTTTGGGACCATTGAGTACACTATTTGTGCTCTCCTTGATATGGCCATGCATCAAATCGACAACTACGATGACTTTGATATTATTGAATTTGAAAAGAAGGAGCTAGAACGTCTTGGTATGCCACAAGGAATCGTGATGAGACATCGTCCACCACATTTCTTGCACCTTTTTGCAAGTGAGATGTACGCAGCAGGATACTACGTTTACCTCTGGGCTGAGGTTCTTGATGCAGATGCCTATGCTGCCTTTGAAGAAAAGGGTAACATATTTGATCCGGAAACCGCGGAGAAGGCTCGCAAATACATTTATTCTGCTGGCAATACTGAAGCTCCCGATGAGTTGTTCCGGCTATTCCGTGGGCGCGATCCAGACATTAGTTTCATGCTCAAGAAGAAGGGACTGGTGTGAAAGATCTTACAATAGTAAATTAAAAAGCGAGATTGCTAAGTTAGATAAGCTATAAGCTTGCAATTAATGTAACTGGAACTGCGAGTAGGACTAGTGTATTTGTGTCAACCTTCATTCGATGATTCTTGGAGTCATTTTTGTTGTTTGAAAAAATATTCAGCCGGTTTAGAATGCAACAAATATATCGAAAAATATTTTGTCGATCTAGCTTGTGAGAATTTTCACCAACAAATTGGACTTCAGGAACGCTGTCCATCATCATCGTGGTAGAGGTCGTGGCAGGATGGGAAAAGGGTTTCGTCTTGTTGTTGCGCTTATTCTTGATCTTTTCCTTTCGTTTAATCTTCTTTTGCAGTTTCGTCTGACTGCGTACTTGTCGCATGGTATTGACTTGATTCTTTCGAGAGGACTTGCTGCCATTCTTGATTCCACCAATGACATAGGCCACCATCTTTTCGGGAACCCGGACGTCCCTTTTTTTGACGATCTCGAATCTCTTCCACCTTGAGAAGCTTGCCTTGAAGTTCTTCATTGTGAAATCTCAAGAGGGCTTGATTCTTTTGTTCTTCGGTAGGAAAGGTGACAAATCAATGCTTGAGGGAGGCCATGTACGGACGATTTTAGTACACTACATTTCGCATTTTGAGGACAAGCACGACGCACCACGTGTTTCTTTTTTTCTTTTCGTTCGGCTTAAAAATATACCGGTATACATACCTATATTTTTTTAATAAATATATTATATGTTGAACTTGGCGCGTCATTTTTTTAGAAAACGCAAGACAGAAATTATCGTGTATTTATTGTAAACCACTATAATACGTGTAATCAACAGAACAGGAGCAAGCGGTTGTGCCAGTTGGAGGACTGCGATTAGTACTATTTCGGAAGCTTGTCAAGAGTCCAAGCGTCCAACCAATTGTAAGTATCAGCAAGCGCACAAACCATTCGCTGCCTCTTTCGTTGAGTCCTTTTGCCTTTTTGAGATTCATGGTATGGAACATAGGATATCTTTCCCATGGGGCAAATTGAAAATGGATGCAACTGAATGGAGCAGGTGGACATATGCATTCACAAAACCCGTTTGGGTAGCAAGCCAACTGAAAAATTAATCGATGCTTGGATCCATCCAAGAGTGACCCGCAACGGATTCATGTGTAAGGTAGTGTTGATCGATCGATCGATTGATTGTACCAATTGTGCCATGATGTCAATATTGGTTTCGCTGGGAAATGTTTGTTGCACTTGCTTTTGCTGCAACATTGCTCTTTATACTGTTGGTGGGGGTGGTCGAGAAAAATTATGGGAAACATAGCTCGACCAAACGTCAGACTTCAAGCCATCCATACTTCTACTACTACTAGACATTAGTCAAGATCCAGTCCATCCAATTCCCCCAACATTATAGCTGCCATGAAGATTGTCTTTCGGGATCTTACAGTCTCCTGCAGATGCTGCCAATCCCCATGGCCATCCCAATGAGTATAAATAATGAAATTGGTATCGACATATTTCACCCTGCTAGTATTGAGCTCCTGCTCGATCATCTGATTGCACAAAGAGTATCCATCCATCGTGGCCGGACTTCTCCAATCCGTGCAAGCGGTGATTCTTCCCATCAGAGGACACTGATCAAGGGTTGGCAGATACACCGTCCCAATGGGATTATTTTCAATCGTTTTCAAAACGTTTTGTACATGCAGCTTCAACTTCTCGTGATATTTACCAAAGGAGAACGGGCCGCCAGGGCTGTAATGACTGGCAGGCCATTGTCCTACCTGGACGAACAATTTCTCGCACTTCTTGCCCTTGAGCCTCTTTTGAATCTTATCTGGGTCCGGCCATGTAGTCCCAACATACAGCATCATCCCTTCGAGGTTGAGCGCACGGAGCGATCTTCCAGTCATGTAACGACTGTGCGAGTCTCCAATGCCACATATCTTTGGAAAATGGGTCGAATTGTCATTCAGTCGTTCGCGGAAGCGCTCGATCAATCCGGATTCCGAAATGTTCATTCCCCATTGAAACTCGTACTCGGGCAAGCCACGAATCTCCCTGCCTTTCGAAGCTACATAAACATCTCGATTTGCAAAGGAGTTGCACAGTTGTTTATATTCCGGTACCTTGTCGGGTCCGAAACAAACTCTTGGTTGAGATCGCGTGAACAACGGCCGGAGTGGTATACCTTCTTTCCGGATCCAACGTCCAAGACGATAATTTCCACTGGGCGTCGTGGGGGAGGATATCGTGATAGTGCTGCCCGTGTCGGAAGTGATTCGATTGTGCATGGCATCTTCCACACAGGAAACGGTCGTGTTGAACCAGGCCGCGTCACTGATTCTTCCAAAAGCTCCTACTCCATAGTCTTCACACAACAAAACGATAATCTCCAGAAAATATTCTCCGGCATCGAGCCATTTGTTGCTGTAGTCGCCACATAAAACAGTCCCTGGTGGTGTGTCTGTTGTTGTTTGCATTTCTTTCCAATCCAAGATGGCAAGCGCTGGTCCTGATAGTCTGCCAACCAAGGCAGGATGTGGACATCTCGCATCTTCTTTCAAATGAACGCAAACGGACCCACTTTGGGAGTTGTGCCATATTCGAGTAATATCCGTGGCGATGGTTGATTTTTCATTTCTTGGAATGTCGCCGGGCAAGGCATTTTCTTCCTTGAATGTAGTATTATTATTGCTGATTGGATCCGGTGATGATGCTGGCGGCAAGGTGCTCTCTTCTTTCAATGTAGTAGTATTATTGCTGATTGGATCCGGTGGTGATGCTGGCGGCAAGGTGCTCTCTTCTTTCAATGTAGTAGTATTATTGCTGATTGGATCCGGTGATGATGCTGGCGGCAAGGTGATCTCTTCTTTCAATGTAGTAGTATTATTGCTGATTGGATCTGGTGATGATGCTGGCGGCAAGGTGCTCTCTTCTTTCAATGTAGTAGTATTACTGATTGGTTGTGGCGACAATGATGCTGGCGGGAAGATATTGTCTTTCAATGTATCATTACCGACTGGTGCCGGTAACGGTGATGATATTGGCGGCAAGACGTTTTCTCTCAATGTTGTATTGTTCTTGATTGGCTCTGATGACAATTTTTGCAGCTCATTATGGAAGTCATTGTCGCTTGAAGTTTTTGGATATGAATATTTTTTCACCAAACCACCATCTCTTTGTTGTCGCACGAAGTATACTATTGAAAGTGTGAATACAAAAACCCATACCCATATCTTCTTCTTCTTGGAGTAGTCCGAAATCATCGTTTTGGATTGTACTGTACCTTGTCGTTCACTTCGAGAGTAATTCAGTTTTTTCTTTCGCCTCGTTCTGGCACAAATAATTATGTCTTCATCTTGATGACTGGCTGACGTGAAGTGAAATGAGCCAAAACCGCGACTACGGTACACAGCACATCCGCCAGTCCTCCGTGTGTGTGTTCGTAGTATTTTGTCTTGGTGTGTAGCTAGCTGGTGGGTTGTGGTGTGAAGCGGGTCGAACTGATCGAGTAATAGACTCGATTCGTTCGACCAATCTCAGAAATCCCGTGTGCGGTATTACTGAGAAAAATTGAATTACCACGACACAAGTGGGTGAATTCAATCTCAGTCGATAAACTGGGCATCATTGCCTCGGCGCATCGACAACAACTTTTGACGGTCGAAGGCTGTTCGGCCTTTGTCCGTCTGTAACACAATGTAGTCAAAGAAATCGAACAGTGTGCCTGCGGTCTACGTTGGATTATTTTATAGAAATATCACGTATAAATTTAGAAAAACAGGTTTTTAACAGCGCACCACCAGTCACAAAAAGACTCTACCAGTCATGTGGAAAATGTCCAGCCTCCGACCTTAGCACTTGATAGTGTGGCCATTTTCATCATAAAAACCCATCAGACCTCTTGGAGTCACCCTTTGGGCCTCCTGGATAGGGTCAATTGCTTGATTTATCCCTAGATTCTGCCACTAGCACAAAAAAAAGCTAATGGTACGACATATCCAAAATACTGCAGGAGTTTTATGCCAATAGATTGGCCTTCTTGGAGGATGAAAAAGGTGATTGGTGAGGCTTTGACTTGCAAAAAGTTCTTATGTGACGTATATTAGATGACAGCGCTTGGCTGTGGCGGCTGTCGCACAAGGTTGGAGGGGGGAGTGAGCTCGAACAGATGCTATGTATTTTGAAGCAAACAAATGTGTTTTCATGCCAGTCTAGTCCGGCCTTCTTGAAGGACGCCAACGGTGAGCAACAGTCTTACAGCTCGCTTGTGTGTGATCAATAGGTGGCGGAGATGGGCTGCAGTGGCTGTCTCACTAGTTTGGAGAGGGCAGTCAGCTCAAAATGATGTGATGTATTTTCATTTTAGCTATAGTGCTATCATAGTACAATTAGTTATTTTTGTTCTTGTGGCAGAATCTAGGGGTGAATCAAGCAATTGACCCTATACAGGAGGCCCAAAGGGTGACTCCAAGAGGTCTAATGGGTATTAATGATGAAAATGGTCACACTACCAATAGTGCTAAGCTCGGAGGCTGGACAGTTTCCCCCATTTCTCCAATTGACCAATGCCGTGACGGCAGCAGGCTATCTTAGATAGATAGGACTATATTACAAAAAAGAAAAAAGAAAAGATTTTCAATTTGAACAAACTGCGGTCTGTCCTCGCTTCATCGCAATATATAATAAGAAAAGACGAAGCCAATAGATCGATTGCCTGTAGCATAATACGTCCTCACTTTCCATTTCCTTACTACAGTCATGGCGGACAGTGGAAAGAAAGAGACCGACAAGTGTGGTCGTGCTGCTGATGATGATTCACACGAGAAACGAAAATCTGGGGAAAGGGAAGACAGATCCAGGTCAGATGAAGCTGACAGCCGACAAAAGGGAAAGGAACGTAGCAGAAGTACCAGTCGGAGAAGGAGAGATGATAGTGCTTCTCGATCTGGGGACGATGTCTCTGACGATGATCGTCGCCGTGACTCCAGTCGCCGTCGCAAACACAAACGAAAAACGAGCAGTCGAAAGTCGTCGCATCGCAAAAGCGGTCGTGTCGGAAGCGATAGTGACAGCTATGAAAGCGATTCTTCTCGAAGTAGCTCAAGAGATGATAAAAAGAAACGTCGGCGAAAAAGTGACAAAAAACGAAAAAAGCATCGTCGCAGTCGCGATTATTCATCGTCATCCTCGACATCATCCCATGATGGTTCTGAGAGAAGGAGTCGCAAACGAAGTCGAAAGGACAAGAAAACGAAGAAAAAGGATCGAAAGTCTTCCAAGAGCAATAGCAGCAACAAACCTCCACAAGACGATGGTTTGCCCACCTTTGGAAAATATGGCATTTTGAAATCGTCTGATTTCCACAAGGAAGCAACGCAGCGGAGCTTTACAGTATGGCTGGAAGAAGTCAAGGGGGTACCATCCTTCTCTGGCCCTAAGTGGGAGTTGCAAGAATACTACAAGGAGTACATGGAAGATTTCAATACAGCAACCTTCCCGCACATCAAGTACTACAACTATGACAAGTGGGAAATGGAAGAGTACCAAAAGAACAAGGAAAAGGCCATGTCCAATGTTTCCTCCACGGTTCAAAAGGATGAATTGTTGCATCGCGAAGCAATGATGAAAAAGGCAAAAGCCAAACTACAGGAGGAGCAGACGTTTGCCCGCAGTCTCATGAGCAAGGAAAAGGTTGAAGAAATGAAACACAAAGCCAAGTTACAAGCACAAATGGCACATGCATACAAAACGGGAGATCAAGATACCTATCAGCGACTCAAGAACCGGATGGAACCAGAAGAACGATAGCCTAGCATATAAGAGTATAATACTACTAATATCTTTTCGTTCGCTTTATTTTAAGATTGTGTTGCACTGCTTTTGCCCCTACCCTGGCTGTCTGTTGCCAACATTGTTACCCTGCACTTCCCCTTTCTTGTTGAATTGTCCTTCCCCTTCGCCCATTGAAGCTTCTCAACAAATAGCTTTACACCATCATAAAAGTAGCTGCCGTTCCGACAACGAGAAGAAGTTCCAAGCCTATGGATAAGGATGGAGAGGTCGAAGCCAATGCTATTGGAGCGATCGTTGGTCTTATTGTCCTGGATGGGGCTGCGGTGGGTGGCTTGGTGGGCGCTTGGGTAGTATGTACGGATGGTGGTGCCGTCGTCCAATACCGCAAATTGTCTTCATTCCAAGTGTTTTCAAAGTAACAGAATTCCCCTGCCGTCTTTTTGATTGGATCCGAGAGCTCGTCCCAAAAGTTGCGAAAGATGTCTGGTTTGCTGGTCGCTCGGTTGGCCCAGGTATTGGGAGTCCATCCCAATGCGATGGCGTGGATTTGCAATTCGCTGCTCAATTGGCTCCATTTGTAGCCAGAGTAGTTATTCACGTAGCAGTCCCACTGCTCTTGAGTCAGTCCCAGAGCAGTAATCTTGGGTTGTAGGATACCCAAATCGGAGAATGGAACGCTTTCCGAAACTGCTAGTGTGGGTTGATCCCACTCTTCTGGGGTATATCCTGCATCTAGGACTTTTTGGCGGTCTTCGTCGGAGAGCCATCGGTATTGTTGAAATCGAACTCCAGGAAAGGGAATTTTGGAATTTAAAAATGATTCGGCTGGCATTATTGCGACTGGTTGAGCTTGTTGGGCCATCGTCGTTGTGGTGGCGGTTGCAAGAAGCGCCATGCAGATTGCCAAGGCTTGGTGATAAGCTGTCATATCGATGCAATTGCTGGTTAGGTTTTTGCCGGAGTTTGAAAGTCTTCTGTACTCTACTAGCCTCAATGAAGGAAAGATGCCCAATTTGGTGAATTTGTGAAGGTTGTCTGACAAAAGTTGGCGATTTGGCGATTTTCGAATTTCTCAATCCGACCACTTTGACTTCAACCGTGGCGGGTGGAAAATTCAAGCGGGAGGCGGGTGTCATAGGTCCGCACGTTTGCCCCTTTCCACGTTTCGTCAGCTGACGAGGGAGACTGTCCATCACCGCACAAACCACTGAAGAATCAACTCTGCAAACCATTTCCCAACTAAGTCACCGGTGAAGCAGACATTATGGAGTCAGCCAAAAATTCAGAAACAAACTGTCTCATCTGCTTTTCTGCGCTGACAACTCGCGGGAAAACTCCATGCAATCACAATGATATCTGCGGACGGTGTCACCTGCGGATGCGTCAATTGCACGATGATAAGAAATGTCCCATCTGTAAGGCTCCCAATGAAACTATGGTCGTCGATAGCCATAAGGAGAAACTTTATGATGAGTATCCTATTTGGGGAGACGAACTCGGGGCTGGATTTATCTATCGAGAAGATGTAGGGATCCATTTTGAATCCACCTATTTCGAGTCGGAAATTCAACCCCTGTTTGGATATGGATGCAAAGTATGCTCCTTTTCAGCCGATGAGGGACCCAGCGCCAAGAAGGCGCCCCTTAAAATACTTCAGGAGCACTTGCGAAAGGATCATCGAATGGCTTTGTGTAACTTATGCGTGGAAAACAAACGTGATTTTGTTACGTGTTTGCCAAGATTTACTCCGTCTCAGCTTCAAAACCACTTGAAGACTGGAGACGGACCGGATTCTGGATTCTATGGTCACCCTGTGTGTGAGTTTTGCAAGCCGAAACGCTTCTACGATCTGGCTAACTTGCATCAGCATTTACACAAGGAGCATTACGAGTGTCACATTTGGTAAGTACAATCTTACTGCTGTGCATCGGCTACTATTTCAAATTGTGTTGGCTTATCACCTTTTTTTTCTTCTGTAGCAAAAAGATTGGATTGGAAAACCAATTTTTCAAGAATTACAAATCGCTCGAGAAGCATTTTGACCAGCAACACTTTTTATGTCATCATCCCAACTGTTTGGCAGCTCGATTTATGGTGTTTGAAAACGAAATTGATCTGCGAGCCCACGAAATGCAAATTCATGGAGCTTCTTCCACTGGTTCCACCAAGATTACGGTGGAGTTTCAGACTCGACGGGCTGGATACGATGGCAGTGGTGTCGGTGCACAGCAGGAGACACCCAGTGAATCAGACTTTAATTATGGACTGGATGGCCAAGCATTTGTCCCAGATGCCTTGCCCAATAGACCTTCAAATGGTAACAACGAATTGCACCCCCAGCACGTTCAACGAACAGAAGAATTGCGAGCTCAAGCCGCTACGATGCGAGAGGAACAAGCGGCTCGGGATCAAGTGGAATCCTTTCCCTCGCTTCAGGCTGCCAATGCTCCTGCGGGGTCCTCTGCCCCATTGGTAGGATGGGCTTCGGATACGACGGCACAGCGGTTGCAAGGGGGGCGGAGAAAGAATGCTGGAAAGGTCACTGTAGAAGATTATCCATCACTTCCAACTGCCGCCAATGCAAAGGCCAACGCCAAGAAGAAAGCGATTCGGGGCAACGTAGGCGCTGCACGGAGTACTTTTGCAGCCATGCAAACATCAGTATCTGCTCCCTCCTACGGCTCAGCAGCCACTCGGTTGCGGGCTCCTACCTCTGCTCCTGGCTTTGCTTCTTCTCCTCGAACGTCGGTGAATAAACAAGCCAATTTGTCGGCGGATAACTTTCCATCATTAGGTGGAGCCACTCGGCCAGCGCCATATGCTGCTGCCAATGCCTATTCCAAGAGGAATAATCAAAAGGTACAAACGGCCAACTATCCCGCATTGAACAGTGCCTCAGATTTCCCGTCCATGCCCGGCGGTGCCAAAACAATGTCCAACAGGCTCCAGGCGTCTGCAAGTGCTTTTCCTGCCATGCCAGGTTCCAACCATGTAGGGAAGAAACAGACACAAAGAGCGGCTCCTTCCCCGTCCAGTATGGCCGACTTTCCATCACCACCACAAAGTGCTAGTTCCTCCAAAAAGAAATCAGTACGAGACAAGATGCTAGGAAATGCCGAGACACCCTCATCGTCACATCAAGCAATGGTCAATGTACTGCAGGAACCCAGTCAGTCCGCGGTAGTTACTATTGAAGATATGAAGGTGTCTTTGGGACAAAAGAAATTCAAACAGTTAAAAAGAATGACCCGAGAATTCGCTGAGGGTCAGCTCGCACCAGAAGGTTACGTCGATCAATCAGCGTCGCTCTTTGACAAAGGTTATGACGATGCTGATTTCTGGTCCTATTTGCCATCACTAATCGAATCATGCCCGAATGCACTGGTCTCACAACGAGCGCTGTCGTACATGACCAGTCTAAAACACAAGGAACAAAGCAACTTGGTGCAAATAGGAAATGCAGCTCCAGCTTCTAGTTGGGGCGGAGGTGGAACGAACAACAGTATCCGCAAGCCACCTCCACAAGCCAAAACAACCCAACGAATGGTTGCACCACCAGCAATGAGACCTGCGACAATCCCCAACGCCGTTCCATCGAAAAAGAACAATGCCTGGGGCGCAGCCGGGAAATCGACAGTTACAAAGACCAAAGCAACTCCTGGTTCAGTCGCTTCAGCTGTTGCCTCGCAAGGTCCACAGGGTGGAACTGCCACAAAATTTATGGCCAAGCAACAAAAGAAAAAGGTTCCAGCACAGCAACAGCAGCAGCAAGAAGGGCAAAATGGAGGGAAGAAGAAAAACAAAAAGAAAGAACGAGACGAACTTCGTGCACTTGCCTTTGGAATTTGAACTTCCTAAATACCTGCTATTAATTCCTGCTACTATGTACACACACTGTTCGAGGCTTTGGAGAAGGTTCCTCGTCAAAGCGGGACTTCTCTAGTCCTTCACTAGCTGATGTCACTCACGACCCTCAACAATAAATCACCGCCTATAATATATAACCACAACACAAGGCATTCGAGTAAAGTCTGGCTTGGAAGGTATGAGAAATCTACATCTTGCCATGGTCTTTCTCGCAGCTTGTATACGGGCGCTCCCATCAGCTAATGCATTCCTCGTTCGACCCAATACACGGGCCCCGATAGGAGCATGGAGTAACAGTCGATGTTTTGCAAGCGTCACAGGAAATGTTTACACTGCCGATGCCAAAGACGACTCGCCCACCGTGCGTTTGTTTACGAAAGAAGGTACGTGAGCAACCGTTTCCTCACGATAGAATTCCATTCGTCTAAACCATTGGATTGTTCTTGTTAGGTTGCACGTTATGTGACAAAGTGAAGGTGCGATGGATTGCGATTGCGAAATGGATCATTCTTCCCATGATTTGATACTCACAATATTGGCCTCATTGCCTTCCATAGGATGTTTTGATCCAAGTTCGAGAAGAGTTTCCTCATAATCTGGACCAGATAGACATTACAGACTCAGAGCACAAAGAGTGGTTTGACAAATACAAATACGACATTCCAGTTCTTCACATGGAAACCAAGTTTTGGATCAAGCACCGCATGACCCTCGAGGAAGCCAGGGAAGGAATCCAAGAAGCTATGAATGGCGCGTTTGGAGAAAGAAAAGGGGATCCAAATGCAGCGGCATATGAGCGGAACTAGGTCAGCGCCTCATTGGAATGTGACTTGGAATCGGCTGGCAGTCATCAATGAGACTTGATTACAAGCATTTTATATGTTTGCCGAGACGCAGACTGCTCTTTCGTCATCCGTGCATGTTATGTTCCAGTGCGAATACTCTTTTATACAAGCGTCGCGAGAAGTGGGCATGAGACAAGAAAAACTAGATGTCCAGAATAGGATACTACAGTAGATCTTAAAAATATTCCATCGACATGATATTCTAGTTTCGGACTGTATGGCAAGTAACAGCAAATCTGATATACTACAATACATTTCTATATTACTGCTTTACTTACTTGTATACTATTGCTCGTTGGGAGCTAGCTAGCTACCTAACCATATCTACTAAAGAGCCTCGGTGGCCTCAATGTGACCAGCGAGAATGCTGCTTCCAATCCACATACGACAACATTCATGATTAGCGAGAGGCCAGTTATGGATGCCAGTCCAAAGTTTTCGGCCCATCCACGATCAAGACAGACCTCCCAGAGCTCATTGTCGAAAATATTCCAACATGTCTTTGAAGCATACGGACCTTGCAGCCGAAAGATGCCAATGTATGCTTGGCCTTGACAATAGGTATAGAGAGCACGTAGTGGATGATTGGACCGCCAAAGCATGGACAAGGTTGGTGCGGATCCAATATCCTCCGCGACACGATGCATGTAGTTGCCATAGTCGACACCATACGGATACTTTTGTCCCAAGACCATGTAGGACGGCGTGGATGGTCTCTGATACAATGTCGGATTCGTTAGATTTCCCTTTAATTTTTCCAACCACCACATGACTTGAAGCTCGCTCATGGGTGGTATCGCGCCTACATTGGGTCGGACAAAGCCAATGAATCCCAAATGTGGTCGTTCGTTGCTGACAATAAAATGCTCCGATGGAAGAGGATCTTCGTCTAGTCGGTAGGTGTTGGGCTTGTTGTTCTTTTCCATACAAGGATCGTTGCTTGTCATCATGCTCTGTTGGATCATAGTAGTCTTGTCCAGAAACGGAAAGGATTGTCGATATCCAGTGGCCAAAACTATAGTATCCACATCCACACTTCGACCATCTTCAAAATGAACTGTCTTTCCATTGTCGTCAATCCTAGCAATGGCCGTCCTGTGAAAGGTTGTGATTGGCTTGAGATGTGTTTCGCCGTAAACCCACAACCAGAATTGTCCCCACCATCCCCATTGGCGTTTGATTGGAACATTCATATGTGCCATTGCCGCATGACTCTTGTTGATGATATGATACCCACGTTTGATGGGTTTGGTCTCGCACGCCCACTGATTGAATCCCACGGACGAACCAGTGGCCAACAAAAAGGTGCGAGTGACCAAGGTGGACAACCACCAGCGGAGCCGTAAGGCATGGACCCAAGGATGCTCGTGACTATGTTCCAACCAATTTGTGATAAAGACGTCCAGCGGCCGATCGTTGGGCAAGGTATGGGGAATGGACAAAAAGCCTCGACGGACATTCATGGCGACCGACTGACAATTCTTGTTTTGCACGGCCCGGTAGCAAATGTCCATGGCCGTTTCTCCCGATCCGCACACCAAGACTCTTTGATTGTCAAAGATGGAAGGTTCCTGGTATTGAGAAGAGTGAAGAATGGTCCCCTGAAAGGCTTGCTGATTTGGCAATTTTGGAATGTTTGGGACATTGTGGAGTCCCGAACATACGGCCACCAAATCAAAATGCTCCGTCACAATCTTTCCTTGTTCTTGGTCATTACTGCTGCTGCTACTGCTGCTGCTCTCTCGAAAATCCTTGTATTGGACAATGTATCCATTCGTATCTTGTATTGTCATGACATCATTCTCGTCCGTGGTCTTTCCCCTACTACTAGCATTGTTATTATTGTCGTCTTGAACGGAAATGACTTGGCATTGAAATCGAATGTGCTGGGTGATATCGAATCGATCGCAATAGGACTCTAGATACTGGACATATTGATCTGCGGATGGGTGATTGGGATATGCTTCTGGCATTCGATGGTCCGAAAAGGCTGTCAGATATTTGGAAGACACCAATCGAGTATTGTCATAGACCTTGTTGACAAAGGTACCTCCAATTTGATGGGAGGCTTCCAACACGACGACAGTGGTAGTGTTATTCACATCCGCAAGGAGATATTTGGCTGTCACAAGGCCAGAGGGCCCTGCTCCTATAACGAGAGCGCGGCGGGGACCTTTGTTGGGACTCGACATGAATAAAGATGACGGGTGCAATGAGGGTATAGGATGATGTTCCGGTATTTTATACTTATTTATTGCAAGATATGATATGCTTGGATTTATTCTAAAGGGCCTATTGAAGTACTTCTTGGCTAAAGTCATAGATCCATCTTGTTGCCGTTTGGAAGAATCAACCAAGCAGGCAACAGCAAAGTAAAACATAGAAAGGAATTCTTATTAAAATATTAATCGCACAACTGATCAATTTGAGTTTTGGGTTGTTACCAGCATCTCCATTGCCACAGCCATTCAAGCAATAATCGATGCAGCCAGCAGCCAGGCCTTTTGAAAATATTTTGTTTACTTCATCCAACTTGGTTTGGCTACTTTCCCTGGAGCTTTATTAGCTCCGCCAGCAGGAGTTGTTTTGGCAGCCGGTGATTTCCCTGTCGATCGAAGTTTCTTGGTCGTCCAAGCAGGCTTTTCCCATGACGTTTTATCATTGGCGTAACCACCGCCGCCAGAAGGAGACTTCAATCCACCACCACCACCACCAAATCCAGAACCACCACTTTTACCAGGCACATACCCCTTTGGAGGCTTGATGGTAAATTGACGTCCTACCAAAGGCTGCCCATCCTTACCCACCCACTTGTTGCTGGCCGGGTCTCGTTTGTATCCTTTCTTTTCCCAATCCTTTGTCATTTCATCTCCCATGGGTCCATGTTCCGCTGGATTCCAATCGGGAAAGGCATCTCCACCGTACTGTTGCTTGAAATTGTCTGGAACTCGTGAAAAGATCTGCGATTCTTCGTAAGCTGCTTGCATGCGAGCGGTTTCTTCGGGAGACTCGTAAATGTTGTGTGGGCACAATTCCATCCACCATTCGGGAAGTTCCCCGACACCTTTGGGGAGTTTGGCTACCATTTTATTGTTGATATCGTTGCTATTGCTCCTATTGGTATTGCTATTTACAAAGCAGAGTCTGTTGTTGACGAGAGTGTTGATGCAGTTTTCGTTTATACTATATTGGGCACATGTGTATGTACTGTAGTTCCGAGTCTTGTGCCCGAAGTCGCTTGGGTCGACGAAAAAGGCGGGCTTTGAAATGAAATGAAAATACGGGGCTAACAAAGTACTTAAAGATCATTTGTCCATCACCCTTTGCAGTAGTGCTGTAGAGTGCTCGCCAGTTGCACCAGGTAGGGCTGAGGTATCACAGTATTGAATTGAATAGACATGAATACACAAGCAGCGAAAGGAATATGACGAGCACTGCATTGGCAAAACAGCTTTGGGATCTTCTAATCTAATAGTGGTCCTTGTAGTAGGTGTCGTCGTACCACTACCAGAGAAACGCCAGCCACTTGGCATCCACCAACCAACCAACATGAAACAAAGGTCAAGACCAAATCATTCCATCGTAAAACCTTCAACTCATCCCGAGAGTCGATCGTTGATGGCTTGGATGCAAATGACTGTGAAATGGTGCTGTACCTACTGTTGATTGATTGATTGATTCTTCCACGTTGAACCGAACGACTGGTGTCTGTCTGTCTATACGACGAACAGGTTTCAACACAGCTTATTTTTCCACCGATCGATCGATCTTATTCCCAACCATCATCATCGTCCAACAGTACCGGTACAGTATTGGGACGGCAGACCAGGTTTGGAATTATTTTAGTTTATCACTCACTTGTCATACATATAAACAAAAACACAACAATTAAATAAGAATGGCATCACTACCACCGGCACTCAACTTTGCCGAAACGGAAGAAGGCATTGTCAAGAAGTGGAAGGACGAGAATTCCTTTCACCGTCAAAACGAACTCAGTCTCGAGCGAGGTGATGAGGTAGGTTTATTATCATGGGTTTGGAATCTATCATCCAACGCATCCAAAGCTTGACGCAGTTTCTCACGATTGTTTCTCTTGTATAAAATCATCATTACCATCCATTGGTCTGCTTGTTTCATTTTATTATTATATCCTTCGATTTCAACTTGATAGGAGTACACATTTTACGATGGGCCTCCATTTGCTACTGGATTGCCGCATTATGGTCACATTTTGGCCGGAACCATCAAGGATACCGTCACTCGTTACGCCGCCATGACGGGGAAGCATGTCGACCGACGGGCTGGATGGGATTGTCACGGTCTTCCGGTGGAATATGAAATTGATCAGAAATTGAACATTACGCATCGGGATCAAGTCTTGGAAATGGGCATCGACAAGTACAATGCAACCTGTCGTGGAATTGTTACTCGGTACACCAAAGAATGGGAGTCTACCATTACCCGTCTGGGAAGATGGATTGATTTCGAGAATGACTACAAGACGATGGATCCTTCCTTTATGGAAAGTGTCTGGTGGGTGTTCTCACAACTCTTTGAAAAGGATCTGGTATACCAAGGTTACAAGGTCATGCCATACTCGATGGCTTGCGGTACTCCGTTGTCCAACTTTGAAGCTGGTCTGAACTACAAGGATGTCAGTGATCCCGCAGTGGTGGTCAGCTTTCCCGTGGTGGGAGAAGAGGGTGTCTCCTTTGTGGCTTGGACCACCACTCCATGGACCTTGCCTTCCAACTTGGCACTCTGTGTCAACCCGGAGATGAAATACATACAGATCTTGGACAAGAAGTCTGGCAATGTATACATTTTGGCAGAAACTCGATTGCCTCAACTGTATCCTGCCATGAACAAGAAGAAATGGAAGCCCAAAATGGCGGAGGAACTCTATGAGATTCAAAAGAAGATGACCGGAAAGGATCTCATTGGCAAGCGATACAAGCCTTTGTTTGATTTCTTCAAGAGCGATTCTTTCTACCAAGTGGTTGGAGATGCGTATGTTACCGACGATGCTGGTACCGGTGTTGTCCACCAATCTCCTGCCTTTGGAGAAGACGATTTCCGCGTTTGTTTGGCCAACGGGATCATTGAAAAAGGGGGCAACATTCCCTGCCCAGTCGATTCGAATGGAATGTTCACTGACGAAGTACCACCCGTGAAGGGAATGAACGTCAAGGCCGCCGACAAGAACTTGATTGCTCTCATCAAGGAAAAGGGACGAATGGTCGACAGCGGCAGCTTGTTTCACTCTTATCCATTCTGCTGGAGATCCGACACACCATTGATTTACAAGATTGTTCCCTCTTGGTTTGTCAAGGTTGAACAAATCAGAGACCAAATTGTCGAGAACAACAAGCAAACCTACTGGGTTCCTGCGCACGTCAAGGAGGTTCGATTCCACAATTGGTTGTCCGATGCCCGGGACTGGGCCGTTTCCCGTAATCGATTCTGGGGAACTCCTCTTCCCATCTGGGCCAACGAAGACCTCAGTGAAATGGTTTGCATTGGAAGCATTGCTCAACTGGAAGAATTGTCCGGTATCAAGGTCGAAGATTTGCACCGCGAAACCGTGGATCAGATTGAAATTCCATCCAAGAAGAATCCCGGACAAGTGCTCCGCCGTATTGACGAAGTCTTTGATTGTTGGTTCGAATCTGGAAGTATGCCGTATGCCCAGAAGCACTACCCATTTGAGAACAAGGAGAAATTCGAGGGTGGCTTCCCCGCTGATTTTATTGCCGAAGGTTTGGATCAAACTCGTGGATGGTTTTACACATTGATGGTTCTTTCCACTGCTCTTTTCGGAAAGTCCGCCATGAAGAACGTCATTGTCAATGGTCTGGTATTGGCCGAAGATGGAAAGAAAATGTCCAAACGTTTGAAAAATTACCCCGATCCATCGCTTGTCATTGACAAGTATGGTGCCGACGCCTTGAGAATGTACTTGATCAATTCGCCCGTCGTGAGGGCGGAAGAGCTAAAGTTCAAGGAAGCTGGAGTTTTGGGTGTCGTCAAGGAAGTCTTTTTGCCATGGTACAATGCCTTTCGATTCTTCCTTCAAAATGTCGAACGTTGGGAGACTGCCACTGGCAAGAAGCTTGTTCCATCCGTCGAAAAGGTCAAGAGCACCACCAACTCTACCGATATCTGGATCTCGGCCGCCACCCAAGAGCTCATCAAATTTGTGCACACGGAAATGGCAGCCTACCGTCTGTACACGGTCATGCCCGCCTTGGTGCAATTCGTCACGCAGCTCACCAACTGGTATGTCCGTTTGAATCGTGACCGTCTGAAAGGATTGGACGGCGACGACGATGACACCGAAAGTGGTCTGCAAGTCTTGTACGATGTCTTGCTCGATGTCACCTTGATCATGGCACCCTTCACACCCTTTATCACGGAATTCTTTTACCAACACTTGCGAAAGTTCCAGCCATCGTATGCGGAAGCAGCCAATGGAGGTGGAATTACCAACCCAGTCAAGCCAGGAAAGAGTGATTCGGTCCACTTTTTGACACTTCCCGCCTACGACGAATCCCGCCTGAATACCGATGCCGTCGAAGCCATGGAAGCCTTGCAAGCCATTGTCGAGCAGGGCCGAAATGCCCGTGAAAAGAGAAATATCAGTTTGCGAACGCCGGTAAAGTCAGTGGTTGCCATTCTACGAAAGCCATCCGAAAAGGTGGTCAAGGGTATCACTGGGCCACTCAAAACGTACATTTTGTCCGAACTGAACGCCTGGGATTTTTCGGTCGTGCCCACCGAAGAGCAACATGATTGGGTGACACTGTCCCTCACTCCCGATTTCAAGGCACTCGGAAAGAAGTTGGGAAAGAAAATGAAGAGTGTTGGCGCCGCCATTAAAGCGTTGGGCCACGACGAGGCTGTCAAGTGCTTGGAAGATGGCAAGTTGACATTGGAAGGAGTTGAGATTGACACTACCACTGAATTGGTATCCAAGTTGAACTTTTCAAAAGAGGGCGACCATTGGGAGGCCACACCTTCTGCGGATGGTGCTTGCGTCGTCGCTTTGGACTGCACCCAAGATGCGGCCATTTTGTCGGCTGGCATGTCCCGTGAATTGATCAACCACATTCAACAATTGCGCAAGGGCGCCGGTTTGGATCTTTCGGATGTTGTGGAAGTTTTCTTTCATGAGGAAGAAGGAATCACCCAGACTGAGGATGCTGTGTCGAACAATGTTGCAACCTTTGAAACCAAATTCAAAGGAGCCGTTCCTTTGCCCGAACGACTGGCGCCAGCTTGGAGAGTGGTATTGAAGAGTGACAAGGTAGATGTGGGTGGATCCAAGGTGACTGTGTCCGTATGCCGTCCCGCACTGGCCGTGAAGGATTCCTTGGACGAAGGTGTAAAAAACATTCTATCGACCAAGGAACCATCCGAGTTTAGTAGTGCTGGACAAAGCTTCAAGTGCTCGCTCGATGGCAAAGAGTTTGAATTGAAGGAAGGAGCTGACTTTTGGTTGAGTACAGCTGCCAAGACCAAAGCCAACAAGACGCTTACTTGGCTTTAGAAAAACAGCAGGATTGGAATATATTAGATTGTTCTGTATTCATTACTTTATACATAAATCTTGTTAGGTACAACTAGCTAGCTACGAGTACTGACAATAGCATTCTGAATTCGTGCATTTCATAGACTGATGATGAGTAAGTGAGTGAGTCGATCGAGTCACCTCCCCGCGTGACTCAAAATCGCGCCGACCGGCCATATACTTCTACTGAAACGTGCATTGTAGACTCTACCGGAACAAGTACAAACCAATCACCTTCAACTGTGCACAGGATCAAATTTGATCACAAAAGAAGCTCATAAACCGAAAGTGTTCGAAGAAACCCCACATAGAATAACAGTGTAGCTGTCGTGTATCCACCAAGATGACAGCACAGCCATCCACACAAATTTTACACAGCTCTGACTTTACTACTTCCTTGAGGAATAGCATAAGCGACAGCCACGACTGCACGAATACACGAAGTAGCAGCCAATCAGTAACAACAAACGACAAAAACGAGAACGAGAACAACAGCAACAGCAACAGCAATTGTTTCAACAGCGAAGACTTTCAACGCTTTCTGAACGAACATCGAGACACTTTGGAGACTCCAGGAGCAACTGCATCTTCATCGTTAGACCAACTCTTCAAGACTTCAGATTTCTTCAAGAGTCATCAATTTTCGGACCTTTTCAAGAGCCAACAATCCTTTTCCCAAATGTTTCAATCCAAAGACTCTTTTGCGGAATTATTTCAATCGCTGGACAGCGATCAGAAGAAGGCGTTCTTTTCTAGTGATGCAGACAAGAAGGACCCTCTGTCTCCACCGGTATTTCCAGCAATGGATTCCATGTCGAGGGTGAGCAGTTCAAAGCTGTTGCAAAGCAAGGATTGGTTGAATTTGGGATCTCATGTAGATGTCAATTACCAACAATCCAAGCTCTTCCGAGACACTTCTTCCTCCTATGGAAGTATTGATGCCAACGGTGATGCTATTGACAATGACAATGATGAACCAATGTTAATACACGCACCAACACCAGCACAACCGCAGCAACCAACAGAAGAGGCAAGTTCCAAGCCCAAGACCGATTGGGGAGATGTCTTCTTTGCCCAACTACAGCCCAGCGCGGCTGTTCCTCCTTTGAATACATTGCCCTCTTCTGCTGCTCCAGTGGTCCCACCACCCAAGACACTACCACCAGTGCCCTTGCCCAAGAAGAAGCGACCTGCTGCTGCCAAAACTACCGCAGCAACTCGCAAACAACAACAGGGCAAGCGCTACATTGCCAATCCCACCGAGACGGATATTCTCATGGGCCGCGGTGGTAAATCCAATCACCACCCCGGAAACAAGCGATACCGAGAAGAGATTCTCAACTTCAAAAATACTTACTCCCAGTTGACTTGCAAAGAAGAGAAGACGGGCCTTAGTCGCCACGTGGTGGACTATGTCCACAAGTACAATGGACGCTTTTTGGCCTTGGACAAGACCATCAAGCCATCGCGGTGGTATGAGATTACCGATGCGGTGGCTCGTCGAAAGGTCAGCCAGGCCTTGAGAGAAGATGGAGATCCAGTCAAGCGTCAAGAAAAGCGAGCTCGCTTTTTGGAACGCAAGCGTCAAAATGAAGAAGATGCCCGACGCAAGCGACAACTCTTGTAATAAACGAAGTCTAGTACAAGCAAGTCCTACTCTCTTTTCAACATTCCATACAAAACAAACATTCATACAAAAATTGACCACGGTTCCTGATCCACAGGAATCCACAACTACCTACTAAAAGAATCTCATAAAATTTTGATTGTCCTACCAAGCAAAGTCAATACCTACCTACTTCTTTTGGATCAAGCAAGGCACGATCAAATAATTGGATTGATTGATTCTACTACTACGTACTACTTACATATATATGTTCCATTGCTAGGGCTACACACTTCCCATTGCGACCAAGAAATACGACTGTACTGTCCTATGTACTATAGGACATTCCATGGTCGAAACTAGATTGGTCCTACACATTAGTCTACAGCATCAAGAAAATATAAAAATTAACAGTAAACATGAATATCAAAAGACTTCCATCATGATGTGAACAAGTATTTTTTAAAATAGTAGAGATAACTCGAGACATGACGAGAGGAGGCTTCATTTTTGGTGTTAGGGAGTCAGTCAGTCGAATGAGTCAGTCCAAATCATCTCTTTCTATTCATAGTACCGTATAGTCACATGAACGCTCTGTGCCAATGAGCAATGGTCTTTTGGCAGCAGGAAGAAAGCAAGAAAGGTCCAGCACTTGACTTTATGGAATGATTGAATCAATGAATCAATATGCCAAAATGGCAATACCTCGGCTGAAAGAACGGACCGGATAAAACATTCATTCTCCCTTACATCAGTGACCAGTACTACTGCTACAATTCCTTCTCGTCATCCTTCTTTTTGTCAGACTCGATTTTCTCGGTCGCATTTTGAATACTTTGAAGATAATGTTCCAAGTTGATTGAATTTTCACCTCCAATCATTTCCTCCGAGCCTTCATGCTGGCTGGCAGTTTGTTGGTAGCGATCATTGGCTTGCACAACTTGGTCGTGCAGGAGCTGCACATAGGGATTCACGCCGTCTCCGTACAATTCCAAAAAGAGATCCATAGATTCCTGATGGGCTTGATTGGAATCGTCAAATCGGCCTTGTCCAAAGTAGATTCGTTTCAAGCTTGCCTTTATGGAAGCGATCTGAGACCATCGCTGTTGATGCTTACTGATCCTGTTCTTGTTCTTTGTATTGTGTGTTCTTTGGTAGACAGTGATTGCTTCTTCAAACCAGTCCATTCCTTCCTTGTCATCACCAGCGTACAAATAGATCGTCCCAAGGTTGTATAAAATGTCTCCTTCGTAAGTGTCATCCGTTTGGTACATTGGTTGCCCTGGGTCAGCATTGCTCGCTGTACCTCGTCGATATTCCTTGAGCATGGACAAATAGCTATCCAGCATTGTTTTTGTTGCTTCGTCCATGCTCACTTCCGTGTACAAGTTTTGCGCCGTAGGTGGTGGGGTAAGATGAAACATGGAATAAAACCTCATTGCTACCATATATGTGGTCTTGCTTTCTTGGTGTTTGCCAAGCTGGCCGTAGGTATCAGCAATATTTGCCATGAGGCTCCCAATGCTATCCACGGATCCCATGTAGTACCACATGGAATAGACATTGGAAAGCACTGAGTCTACATGGGCATCACTGACTGTTTCGTCAAGAATATTAATCTCTCCAGTATACACCAACATGGCCCGTTTCATGTAATCAAGTGCCCCTGGGTAGTTTCCCGATAGCGATTCAACGGTAGAGGCATATTGCAGGGTCGTGGCAAAGTCCACACAAGCTTCCACATACGCTGATGGGTCTGGTATATGTTTTTGCTGGTAGTATCCACTATAAGTGGTCGTCGTTGCCTCCGAGGTTGGAAGATGCTCTTTACACTGTGAGTGGTAAATATCTTGGGCCAGTATCAACACTTCGCTGGCTCGTTGTAACTTGGGGCTCCGATTACTACTGGTAGTATTGGGGTCCTCGTCTGATTGGCTGTTCTTGTCATTTTCGTTGAAAGTAGACATGGTTGTCGTGGAAGCCATGTCTGCCGATAGGTCGTCACTATCGAGTGAATTGACTTCAAGTTTCTCTGCCGAGTGGAGCTGTATCAATGCACTTCCAACTTTGCCCAAAGTCAGAGCGTAGACCTGTCTTGTCTTCACGTGTTCGGCAGTTCTTATTGACTCTGAATCTTGGTCTTGTTTCTGCACCAATGATTCGTAGATTGCTAGAGCCGTTTCATAATGATCTAGCGCTTCCGTTCCATGGTCAATGTTTGGATTCAAATAATAGGCTTCACCTAATGTGTTGTACACGGAAGCTCGAAAGGATTCCCAAACATCATCAGAGCCGAAAGAGTCTGACCCAACAATTTGAAAGTGATCTTCTATTAGTTGGACCGACTCCTGGAGTACATTGATAGCCAATTCCAAGTCGTAGGGCTCCTTGTAGTCATGTACATGAAGGCTTCCCAGCGTTCCGCACCATTTGGCCCAACCCAATGGATCTTCAATTTTGGACATCTTGGGTGTTTGGTTCAACCATTGAGAAATGCTGGCGGAATAGTACTTCGAGTAAGGCTTTCGATAAGTTGCCAGCCCAACTTTGAGAATGTCTCCTTGATCATCGTTGGCGGAATCATCATGATTGTTTTTTGTCGTTGATTGTGATTGTCGTTGCGGTTCTGTTGACCACGCAACTGCATTAACACATACGTCATCGGTGCAATGCTTCAGCCGGCGATCTTTCATTGGTTTCGCTGGATCTACTCGAAAAGAACAGACAAGCTCTCCATTCTTCGATCCCTGTTCTTCTTGGCAAATTAATTCGCTAGTATCTGCCAAAGCAGCCTGCCAAAAGTAGGCGGCAACCAAAAGAAGCTGCCATAATAATCTTACAGCAACTTTCATCTTCCACTCGCACAAGCCACTTTGGAAGGGCTCTATGGCAATTCAGCTCTTTTTCGCAGTAAAATATAGTGCTGACCAGAGTCAGATAAGGGGCGGCGTGAATGACACTAAGATCGGCAGAGAAAGCATCAGTCGCCACGGCATATAATACCGGTAAGCTGCGATTGATGATGTTCTGATGTAGCGGACATGTTTTCAGTTTGGCGGGTGATGCTTGACTCCGTCGACTGGTCGATTAGACCAAAAACTGCTCAAAATATCGGAACGAAAAGAAAAATTTAGGGAAAAAGAAAAACCGGAATTTAACTAGAAAAATCATAAAATGGAAAACGAAAAAACCGGAATTTAACTAGAAAAATCATAAAATATACCCCATTAACCTTGATATCACTGCAGACTATTTTAGCAATAGTAGTAGCAAAAGGAAGTGAGAAGAGTGCAAAGGAAGCGGATGACAAAGTGGAAGGAACAGATCATTCGTCGATATCTCTCAATCGCCACGGTATATATAGTATTCCAGCTCCGTTTAGGTATCGGCGCCTTCTTCGACAATCGAAATCACCGTTGGACTCTTCCGTCTTGTATCTGTATCTATATTGTCACCTTGCCCAACGTCACATCGAGAAGAAAACGAATTTCTATTTCGATGAGTAGCCTATATCTTCGAATATTGAATCAATAGGGTTAGAAGATCGACTACGAAGTGGACTTGCGGAAGCAGTGCCTCCTACTGTTTGTTTCAAGAACTCTGAAACGGTTGCCTAGAAAGGAACACTTGAGTTGAATTCGGGCGGACAAAAAGCGCTGTCTCCTTCCACTTTTTCACACTTTCGTTCCAAAATCTCTTCAATCAGTGCGGTCATGTTCTTGCCCTCGAGGCCTTTGGGTACATCGCGAACGCAATCTTGCCACAGTGCGATGGATGCAGCCCTTGTCCGAACGAAGCAAACATTGTTGTTGCGTAGGCGCGTATACCCAGCCGTTTCAATGCTCGGCAGCAGATCAGCTGCCATGAATTTTTCAGAGTGCATGGCTACTCCTGTGTGTTTGTACTCCCAGGCCCTTTTCTCAATTCTGTCGAACCGCGTGGTGGACCACATCTTGACTGCATCATAGACACCATATATCATTCTGTCAGTGACGGGAAAGTTAGCAAATCCGGGGAGGACGAAGTGTTTGGAATCTGGAGCCTTCTCTGTGTTGTCTACCATCGCTATATTGAAGGGAGTCAGGAACATGACATCATTCCTCAACATCGCCACCCGTGTGTAGTTGATGTTGTGTTTGTTCATATAATCCTCCATCATGGTGAAGGTTTTGTCAATTGAGTGCCATTGCTTGACCATATTATCCAAGCTCGAAATGCGAAACTTCGTTTTGAATGGGAAATAAACCTTGATGCCGTTCTTATCACGAGTTTCTTGATAGCGCTCGAGCTGATACTTCCGTTGTTCCAGAAATGAATCATCTGTGTCGTTCACGATGACCACAGTAGTATTCGAACCAAGAACCGATTTCGCTGCATTTTCAACCAGGAAAATCTCGTCGGGATTCAGTTTCCCCCCTGCATTTTTTCGTTGTGCAGGTTCTTCCTCTTTGTGAAAGTAGTGCAGGAACACGTCACATTTGTTATCAGCGTTCGGAGTGAAAACGTTTTTGACTAGCCCTGGAAGAACCATAGACTCATATGATCGAGGCAAACCAAAGAAACATAAGGCACATCTTTCCTCCACCTCCACCTCTGGTTTCTCTTCATCAACAGGCAAGCATTTGGTGTTATTCTGGACATTGAACTGGTCTCGGTATTCATTTTCCCTGTTCAATAATGAATTGTTGAAAACTGGTGTTTTATAGGGGTTTTGTCCTGTTTCTCGAAGATATCTCACTGCAAGAAAAATGAAGAAAAGAGCAAGAAGAATGCTGCGACTGTTTGGTCTAGCCATCCTTGATTGCAACAGTGTGAGGTTTGTCGACAACACCGTGATTACAATACTGTATTAGTTTTCCTTCACATTCGGACGCAAACAACAGTATTCACATATATTATGATACTCATAAGGCGCGGCAATACTACGTACACGTGTACTACCTACAGTACCGCTACGTGCTACTGTAGTTCTAGGGTGACTCGATTCCTTCGACTAACTATTCGCCGAAAAGTCAAATCGAAGATTTTTTGCTTGAAGTATCCCAACACCCATAACACATCAATATACCATAGCATTTGACTCTTTATTGTCATCAGAAAGCACTACGAGGCTATAAGACTGTTCAATAATAGGAGTATCTACAAGGAAGTGAAAAGTCACGAGAAAGTGCAAACTAGATGAACTGACGAGAAAGTCAAAGGAACAGATCGTCCTTTGTCACCATCTCTCAGTCACTACTATACCGTCCTGGGTTCCTCCAGCTTCGTTTTGGTATCAGCGACTTTTTTGACACCCGCAATCATCAATTGGCTTTTCTTGTAGTAGCAGTGGATCAGTAACATGGGCGGCTATATTCGAAGAATGAATCCATCAATTGACTCAAATAGACCCAGGCATCCGTTGCAGTGCCGTCAGAAGGATTGGGAAAAATCGATGATGGAAGCGAACTTGCGGAAGCAGTGCCTCCTACTGTTTGTTTCAAGACTACTGAAACGGTTGCCTAGAAAGGAACGCTTGAGTTGAAGTCTTCAGGCGGACAAAAAGCGCTGTCTCCTTCCACTTTTTCACACTTTCGTTCCAAAATTTCTTCAATCAGTGCGGTCATGTTCTTGCCCTCGAGGCCTTTGGGTACATCGCGAACGCAATCTTGCCACATTGCAATGGATGCAGCCCTTGTCCGAATGAAGCAAACATTGTTGTTGCGTAGGCGCGTATACCCAGCCGTTTCAATGCTCGGCAGCAGATCAGCTGCCATGAATTTTTCAGAGTGCATGGCTACTCCTGTATGTTGGTGATCCCAGGCCCTTTTCTCAATTCTGTCGAACCGCGTGGTGGACCACATCTTGACAGCATCAAAGAAACCATATATCATTCTGTCAGTGACGGGAAACATAGCAAATCCGGGGAGGACGAAGTGTTTGGAGTCTGGAGTCTTCTCAGTATTGTTTATCATGTTGATATTGAAGGAAGTAAGGAACATGACATCATTCCTCAACATCGCCACCCGTGTGTAGTTGATGTCGTGTTTTTTCATATAATCCTCCATCATGGTGAAGGTGCTGTTAATTGAGTGCCATTGTTTGACCAAATTATCCAAGCTCGAAGGGCGAAATACAGTTTTGAATGGAAAATAAACCTTTTGCCCTTGCTTATCATAAGTTTCTTGATAGCGCTCGAGCTGATACTTCCGCTGTTCCCGAAATGAAGCGTCTGTGTCGTTCACAATCATTACAGTAGTATTCGGGCCAAGAAACGATCTCGCTGCCTCTTTCACCAAGTATATCTCGTTGGGGTTCAACTTTCCCCCTCTATTTTTTCGTTGTGCAGCTTCTTCTTCTTGATGAAAATAGTGCACGAACACGTCACATTTGTTATCAGCGTTCGGCATGAAAACGTTCTTGATTAGCCCTGGTAGTACCATGGATTGATATGATCGAGGCAATCCAAAGAAACAAAGGGCGCATCTTTCCTCCAACTTCATCTTCTGTTTTTCTTCATTCACTGGTATACAATCGGTGTTGTTTTGGTCATTGAACCCGTTTCGGTCTGCATTATTAAAGTTCGACGAATAGGTGAATACTGGTGTTCTTGAACGGAAATTGCGATTGAGTCCGGTTTCTTGACGGTATCTCACTAGAAGAAAAATGAAGAAAAAGGCAATGACGATGCTATGGCTGTTTTGTCTAGCCATCCTTGATTGCAAGGATATGATGTTTGTGGACAACAACACAGTAATTGCAATAATATGTGTTGATGATGTCGATATACAATAGGTACGTTTTGTCCGATCTTTTCGGGGTAATGACTCTTTGAAATCCCCCGACGAAGTTCCTTCATTAGATTTCCCTCTTTTCACCATTCAAATTTTGAAAATGCGCACGTGTTGTTTTGTGAGTTTTGAACAGAATCTTCATCAAAACCTGTCAAAAAAGAATACTATACTTGAGCACCATCAAAACAGTCTCATGAAATGATTTCACCATGAGTCAAGTGATTGATCTGTGCTGTAGTAGTAGTGATGAGGAGGATGACGACACTGCCCCCCAAGAAGAGGTCGATGATCAGGATGATGATTCATCAGACGATGAAGTCGAATTCGTCGGCAGCAGCACCCAAGTGGTAGCTTCCAAGCCCAATAACACTTTTGTGAGCCCAGACGACACGCCTGAAAAGAACGAAACGACACAACAGAACAGTAATCCATCTAGTGCCAGAAGAACTCTTTTTGGCAGAAACGACACACGGAACAGAAATAAGACTGCCTACGCTTTGGATTCTGACAGTTCGTCGGACGATGATGAGCTTCTGAACTACAACGTTCTCAACTTTCGGTCCAAGAAAACTTCCGCTGCATCTTCGTCATCACTGAAGGAAAAAGCAAAAACGTCAACCTTCAAGCCAAGCCCATTGATTGCAGCTCGCAAGGAAAACAATGCCGTTTTGTCTCCACCCTCCAACCCTGAACTGAAACGAACGAGATTGCATTCTCCTATTACAGTACAAGAGCCGATGAAGCCTGCCGCAGCACCCGTTGCAAAGATTGTAAATCCATACTCGAAACAGGGAAGAAAAAAAATTCCACCTAGAAATGAGTTAGCTTCCCTGACCAGCAAATCGACTGCTTCGCAATACTACCCGCAAATGGCACAATCCTCACTATACGACGATTTGCGGCCACGATACCTCTTGACTTTTTGGAAGTTTGCTCAGACATTGCAGGACGCTTCTTACAATCTTGTCAAATTAGATCAGTACTCGAAACGAGTGAACGCGTTGGCGCTGTCCCGTTTCCCGTTTCGGTCGTTTGAGGAATATTGCATTCGGTTCGCCAACACTTCAGATACGAGTGGAATTCAAGATGCCCTTCGAATAGGCAATATTAACAACTTTGCCTCATTATTAAAGCAATGTAATAATGGGAATGGCAGGTACTTTTCCATCTCAGAAGCATGTTTGGTCGCCCTTCTGGAACATGTCGAATCCGAGACTACACGAAACGACACTTTGAAGCTACGGGACATGGACGAGATTGTCCTAGTCGACTTTTTGCAACGCAAGGAATCTTGGCTGCTCCTTTCCGAACTAATACCGATGATCGACTCCCGCCTCAATCCAGTTTGTCCAGGACGGCTGACAAGATTTCATGACGGGGACAATGGCGCTGCTTTTTACACTGAAAAGTCAACACGTTCCACCGAATACAAGCAAATTGAGAAACTTCAGACCAAGCCACGGGGTGAAGACTCATCCTACATCAAGTTACATCGACACAAAGGTAGGGTGTGCTACGAACTTACCAAGATGGGTTATGAAACGGCACTTTGGATCCGAAATCGCCAGTTCCCTGAAGGAAAGGGACATTACCGAACGAGTAATCTAGTACAAGTAGACCCACGATTCGATGGCATATCCTTGGCGGTAGACAACCGTGAAGGTGGTGGACCAAAGAAAAAATTGCACTACATGTGCAACAAGCTCGATACCTTGAAAATACCATACTTTGTACACCCATTGAGTATCGGAGACTACTGTTTTTTTGCGGGCGACAAGTTGCTTCCAATCTTGATCGAGCGAAAGTCGATTCAAGATGTGGCCCATTCCATTTACGACAAGAGGTGGGTGAATCAGAAGAAACGAATGTACCATGGACAGTATGTCTTTGGTCATCAGAACTGTCGTATGGCCTACATCATTGAAGGTAGGAAAGAAAGTCAGCAACTTTCGGGAGGATATGTCGGACAGCTACAGCACAATGTCAGCAGCGAACAGTTCGATAAGGAAATTGAAAATCTACAGTCCGAAGGGTTCGATGTACTACATACACAGTGAGTAAAGGAAGGTTGTCGTAGTATCCAGTACAAGTGACATCTCGTCTTCTAAAGATTTTCTCTCACCCTAGGTCCCCAGATCATTCCATGGTCGAGCTTTCCAGATGGGCCGCAAAAGTTCTCCAAGACTACCGGAGTAACAAGATGAAAACCGAATTTACACTTGAAGAGTTTCAACGGGAAGTCAAAAAGATTCCAAAAGGCGTAAACTTTTCAAAAATTGCGAGGGATTGGGCAGAATCCAAACCATCTTTGGAGGAGAAAGTTACGGACACTGTTGACTTGACTGTAGCCAGCAATAAGGAATCCAAGCAATTGAAGCTTGCATTCGAAAAACCAACGAAAGCGCACAACGAATACACTGGCTGGAAGGTTTCGGAGTTGCAGCAGGAATGTGTCAAGTTTGGATTGTCAAAAACAGGCAAAAAAGCTGATTTGATCGATCGATTGAATGGTCCTCGTCCACCGAGTGTTCTACTTGAACGCAAAGCAAAGGGCTGCTATGTTCCATCACGGTATAATACTTGTGCAACAGCACTACTAGTAGCATTATATTTGGAACAGGAGAAAAATGGACCAGATTGGAAAGGGATGACAAAGGACGAACTCTACGCACTGACAGAAGCATTGGATATATCAAAGGATCCTTTCAGCGGAGTCCAAACTGGGCAATACAAATACGATGGATGGAGTTCCATGTCGGACTTGAGAGGCGGCGAGTTTCCTTTGGTTCTTCTTCAACGAGGGCACTTCAGGCTTACGACGGGCACCGATATTTCCGGCTACCCTCTCGCCAAGGCACTCCACAAGTGGTGCTTAGAGCATGGGAAATGTACCTGTCAAACCCTTGGGTACCATCCTAGCGATTGAGAAGAATCTATTTGGCTCCGTATCATGGAAACCCGTTCTCTCTGCCTGTGTCTTACCTACTATTAGATGTTATTTGCGCATTCAGGGCTACATCCCCCAAATTCAGATAGGATTTCCCACTATTCAATCGGATTGATGTCAATTATTGCCTATAGAAGGAGCAAATAGTAGCATCACACCGACTAGATACATAAGATAGCATCGAGAAGGGATGATGACTTCATTCATTGTCCCTTCTCAATGCATCTTCGCTTCGCCACAGTCGAGTTGACTCATGACGGAGTTTTTTTAAATATCGGCATTTAGAGCCACCGAAACGTTGAACCCGTGGAACCCTACCAGGTACGTGTACCAGGTACACGTAAGGGGTAAACAACCACCTTTTAATTACTAAAATACGGGAGTGTCGACCTGTTCGACAAAAAGATTCTCCGCCCGGCACTATTACTTGTCACAGAAATACCTACTGTAGTAGCTTCGGCACCAGTCGTCAGACATAATCATTATCAAGAACACAAAGGGTTTGATTGGAAATTGAACACAGCACTGTCTCTACCGAAAGAACAAACAAGTCTCTCTACATTCATACAAAATGGGAATGCGAACTGGCTTAGAGGGATGCAGTATCCCATTTGGAAAAGTGTTTAAGGCTCCCGTCAGCATTCACTGGACATTCATCTTCAACTTTTTGTTTCAAGTCATCTATGCCATCATCAACCACACTTCTTCCTGGAAATACATTGTTATGGTTGCCATGATTTGGGGGCCCTTTGCTCTTATGGTTGTCTACGTTCACGAAGTCGGTCATCTCTACGCCAACAAAAAATACGGAGGAACCACCTACAAGGCAACCCTTTGGCCTTTAGGTGGCTTTTCCGAGTGTTACATTGAACAATGCACCTGTATGCAAGAGTTTTTTGTTGCCCTCGCAGGCCCAGTGACGCACATTCCACAATTCTTCATCTGGTTAATCGTCATGCTGGCTTCCTCCGACGTTGGGATTGACTATTACCAGCAGCCGTTTTCCTTTGCTGCCTTTGACGCCGGAGGTCCGGACGATTTTTTTGCCGAGTTTGGAAAGCAAATGTTGAACTTCAACTTGGTGCTCTTTGTTCTGAACCTCTTCATTCCGGTGTATCCTTTGGATTCTGCTAGAATGCTGGTAAGTGTCCTTGTCGTTTTGCAGTTTATGGTGTCTAGCGTTCAGGAGGTGGAACTTTCTCGTCGAAGTTTTGCTGAATGCAATGGCTCACCGGTCCATTTTCGAAAAATAATAATCACAGGCTGCAGTTCTTGTTCAATGCGGGTTGACGACAGATAGATCATGTCTAGTTTTGATCATCTTTGGGTTTCTTCTTGGCTTGGGATGTCTGATCTATGGAATTATGGGGATTGTTGGAAGTTCTAACGACGGCATCACCTATCTACTCGCAGGACTGTTTCTGCTGTACACGATTTATGGATTGTTTCAATATTACAATCGGCGCAAGGTTACGAGCCACCCCCTATTCGATGCCGACTGTTACCGTGAGCGACGAACTTTTGTCGGTGGATCAAATGGAGTTTCTCGCAACTACACAAATGGTCGTGCGACAGATGCAGCCCCCCGCAGTCGAGCCGATATTGAAAATGGAAAGAAAAGCCGACCGTCAACCTTTTTGCAAGACGATGAATTCAAACTGCGCAAGACAAAGGAAGTCAAGCAAAAGAGAGTCTCGGATTCCAAGCCAAAGGTACCGTCGAATAAGAAAATGTCATATGGCAAGGCTTTGAAGAAAGCACAAAAGATGAAGATGGGGGAATTGAAGAGGGAATGCGAGCAGCGTGGAATTTATACAAACTCGTTTGTGGAAAAAGTTCAATTCGAAGAGGCCTATGCGAAGTCTTTCTCCAACAAATAAAGTTATGAGGTCTCTCATAGTATAATTAATAATTCGTTTCTCTTTGTACTTTCGATTCAATCAAATTTGGTCAAAATAAGGAAGTTTCAATCTAGGAGGCCTCTGGGAAAGACAAAGTAGAGTGTAGCCTCAACCAGTAGAGAAAGTCTGTCACCAACGTAGTCATTGGAGTAATACCCAAGTGGTGATCTCCATCAAGCGGTCATTTTCTATGAAGGAGAATGTATTACATGTCGTTGTGACGGAATATAACAAGCTCCAGGCAAATGCAGTACAGTAGGATCCAAATAGAATGTTTCCAGGCTGTTAATAGACAGTAGTGGTTTGTTCGATGGTGGCAACGGATCCTAATCCCTGGTCAGTGGATGGAAGGGCATCCAGCCATCATGGGATTCGTGTCCCGCTTCTCGCATCTCACATTGCAGCACTGCCTCCATTCGTCCACAAGCTTGCGAATGGTATCGACCATTACATCGGTAGAGGGACATAAGTCTTGAGCCCTTGCGTGATTTCGTTCCGTTTTGTTGTGGGCTTGTTCGGCTTCGGGAGGGTTCTCAGACATATAAAAGTACGAGTAATCCTTGCCGCTCTCAATAGCCAAGCTTCCAAAGAATCCCGGAAGAGAATACGCCTAAAGTAGGATGCAACAAAGATGAGTCTGTAGCAAAAGCAAACATATCTGCCGCAAAAGTGTAAAAGCTTCGTACCTTTGGAAATAACTCCAACACATGGGAACAAGGAGCATTCATAAACGCGACACCTGTTAGCTGTGCACCATGTGGCGAAATCAGTATGTCTACTGACCGAAAGAAACCAATTTGATCGCGAACGTCTAATCCTTCAAAATATGCTACTTCGACAGTGTTGTTGCGTGAGAGTTCCTTCATGTCCGTCATGTTCGCAATGTGTTCAGCATTCAACATGGTTCGTCTACTATTTGGAGCTCGATTCAGAATTGCTATCCGAGGCTTTGAATGCTTACAGGTGTCAGTACTTGTGTCGTTGAGTTCGAATTCCTTTTTGGCATAGTGATGAAGGTGGTATGCATGGCGAAGGCTGAAGTTGCCAACCAAATTGAATGCCTGCATATCGACATGCGGCTGTTTGATGAGATCGTCAAGTGCCTTCGGATTGAAAATGTCCTTCATGATAATCCCCACGTCCATTTGATACTCAAACATATCCAGCATTCCAGCGATAAACGGTTGGTTGCTAAGCTTCTGTTCCACTTTTCCAGTTGGCATCAGCAAGTATGGGACCTTGGTATGGTAATCCTGCCAGTACGAAAAACAGCGATAGAGCTGCTGCATGGCATGTGGAAAGTGGGCATCGGATCTACCATGAAAGTCACAAGCCACTTCCCTTACCGCCGCTGCCTCGCTCGGGTCAATTCTGGGTTCATCCAGCGGGTTTCTTGTGTGGTGGAGCTTGGCCAAAGGTTGATTGGGACCTGGGATACAGCGCCCTCGACTATCTGACAAGATAGCATCTTGCAAGACGGCATTGATGGTAGCATTTTCAGTTCTGTTGACTTTCGCTCGCACCCAATAATGCCTTCGGAAGTCAAGCGTCTTATTCGTGGAATGACCTCGAAGTGTTGTGGCGGTATTTTTGATGTTGAATGAAAATTCTATGTCTGCCAACAGAGCCATCGCAATCAGAAGGACTGAAATTCGTAGCGACACCAACTTCCATGTCCATGTCAGTTCTTCATCCATTCTAGACTGCCAATGGCGATCCGATTATGCTAGTCGATGGCTGTGAGAGTGACCTTTGTTTGTGTTGTTGTGTTGTCTGTCAAAAACATTCATGGACCAAAAATGTGAAGTGAGCGACATGTTCCAGACAGTCGCTAGGACGTTTTCCTGCACAGTGTTTTTTTTCGAAAATACTGTACCGGCATGTATCCTTGGTACACGTACACGTGTACCGGTACCGGTATGTTCAATGTGGCAATGTTGTCAAAAATGTGGCGATTGAATCTTGTCAAAAATGCGACCTAAGAAATATAGTGTGTTTCATCAGGTGTAATAGTATGGTAGCATGCATCACCACAGAACACTAAAGCTGAAGACCAAATCAGCAATGAAATCCGAATGTTGTTCACCATCATAAAGAAATTTGGGATACTTTTGGATGATTCATGAGGGTTTTCATTGCCTTCAGCCATGATTCGTTGTCAGACTTTGTCTCAGGGGAAGCTCGAATATAATAACCCCAATGATCCGAAGAGAATACTCAGACGATCTGCCTTTGCCTTCCGCCTCATTCTTTCCCCGCTGTTCCATTTCAACCTTGATCAAATAGCTTAGTCATCCCACCTAGTTCGTGTACATATGCGGAAGCTGCAAACTACAGTAAGTCCTCTGCTACTGCCAAGTCGTTCTGAGCATAAGGAATTCAAACGGATATTCCCAAACCATTGACGCTGTCATATCCTCCTTCCACAACACATCCTCCAGTCATCCGCTAGTTTCCGGACTGCCTCCACCATCACATCCAGGGAGGGACAGAGATTCCTGGACCTTGCTCGTTTTCGCTGTCTGCGATCCTTAGCTTGCTCCATATCGGAGGAGTTATTCGAAATATAAAGGTACGAGTAGTCCTTGCCACTTTCAATAGCCAAGGTCCCAAACATTTCTGGAATAGCGTAACCCTACAACATAACAACAAAGAAGATGAGTGATTGCCAAAACTCCAAGCAAACGCGATGAAGTGCAGAATAAACCCACCTTTGGAAACAGTTCCACAATATGAGCACAAGGAGCATTCATAAACGGCAGACCGGTAAGTTGTGCTCCATGTGGTGATATCAAAATGTCCACCGACCGAAAAAAAGAGACTTGTTCAAGAAAGCTCAAGCCTTCAAAATACTTGACAGGCACGGAATTGTCTCGAGACAGCGTCTTCATTTGGTCCGATAATAGTCGATGATTCAAAATAGTTCGGCTGTAATTGGAGGCTCGGTTCAAAATGGCAATCCGCGGTTTTGCATTTTCACAAGTCCCGAAACTGTTGTCCTTCAGTTTCCACTCCTTATCGGCCATGTAGTTCAGATACTTCGTATGCCGAATACTGTAGCCACCAATTCGATTGAAAGATTCCATCTTGATTTCAGAGAAATGACTAGCGTCGCTGAGCTCTGCTTCTTGGAACCACGACTTCATGATCATCTCTAGCCCCATTTGCGACCCAAAGATTTGCATAATTCCTTTGGTGAACGAATGGCTCAGTAGTTTGGTTTCTACCTTTGCATCCGGTAAGAGCAGTATAGCTTGTTTGTTTGGATAATCCCTCCAAAAGGAAAAGCAGCGATATAGTTGTTGCATGACGTGGAGAAAATGAGCATCGTTCTTTCCATAATAATCACAAAGCACATGTCTGACATATTTGTCGTCATCAGGATCATTTCTCGGTAGGTCCAACTCGTTTCGAGAATGAGAAAATTTCGCCAAAGGTTGATTGGGATTAGGAAAACAATATTCAGCATTGGCTTCATACTTCCTAGGATTCGTTTGATCAGCAACTGATTGTGCGTTGGAAAGTGACGATTCCATATTCATTTATCGAACAGAAAAGATGTTTCGAGGCATTGTCAGCACTATAAGTAATGCAGCAGACCATATGAATCTCTCGAACCGTGTTTTCGTCGTCCAATCCTTCCACATTGAGACCCATTGTCTCGTGAAGGATTGGCATTGGAAAGGTGACATATCATTGGGGTAAATTTTGTGTTGATGAACGAGTTATTTTTTGTTAGTTTTGAAAAGCAGGCTTCCAAGTCGGATGAGTCAACACTCTCAACAATGACAGAATAATGCCGCACATACCTTCTCTATCGATATCCTCTTGACGAATAAGCTTCATATTCTTCTGTTGCCACTCTTGTTTACCTTGCGTAATACCGACGAATGATAGAAGCATGATGAAACTCATCATGTTGTGCATTTTGCTAGCATGCTTCGTCTTGATGGCTTCAGCGTTATCTGAGAATGATCAACAGAATGCGGGCGCTGATGGTCCTTCGGTGCTAGTGATCGGCTTAGGTCCCGCTGGCTTATCCTTTTTACATGCTCTGGCATCAAAGAGAAATCAGCTACAAGAAGCTGGTGATTTGGAGGGTCTCAAAGCGCTTCCGAGAGTCACTGCTGTTGAGCGCGCTTCAGGTCCTGGTGGGATTTGGCGAGAACACACAAAGAAAGGCGACAATGAATATCGCAATATGTATGGGGATTTGTGGACCAATCATCCCAAGGAAACTTTTGAGTACCCCGATTATACTTTCGCGGATCATTTCGGAAACAAGGAGCTACCAGCCTTTCTGAGACGAGAACATGTCCGAGACTACATCCTGGCACGAGTTACAAGTGTAGAAAATGTATTTGAAACCAACAGCGTCTATTTTCAGACTGAGGCCAAGAATGTCCAGTACATTAAACGAAAAGGTCAGTTTGTGGCAACTCTGGACCAATGGCAAGAGGATGAATCAATAGGGAATAACGGTTCGAAAACATGGACCACATCATCAACGCTTTACTTTGACAAGATCATATGGTGTGGAGGCTGGAACGGAATCCCCAGCTATCCCCTCGAAATCTTAGCCACTTTGGATCAAGGTCGCTACAAGGGAATTCGAATGCATTCCCTTGAAGTGGATAGCCTTTTGAAGGATTCCATAGAGAATAAAACAATTGTGCTGATAGGGGATAATGACTCTGCCAACGACATCGCCTATCAGATGCTCAAGCGTGGTGCAAACAAGGTTATAATTGCGAGTAGAAATGATAAGGGATCCGCTTCGTTGCTCCCTAGCTGGCCAGAAAACAGGGTGGAGATTCTTCGTCATTATCAGCTGGCGGGCGTGACAGAAGATGGCACCGGACTTTTGTTTGGAACGAGCGATGTAAACCAGGGAAGGAGTATTGCGGATGTATCAGTAGTTATCTTATGCACCGGATACGACCCAAATGTGAATTCACTATCTCCGGAATTATCATTTGCGCTTCAACACCTGTGGCACCTACCGGGATCACTCCCCATCCCAGCTAGCTACAAGAAGCATGGTTTGGAAAACGACTTTTGGGGTGTCCCGGATGGATGGGAAATGCCTCACAACGTCCTGACGGATGAACTCACAAAGCTCAACAATGGAGATGAACATATTGAACCCGATCTTGGGAAAGCCATGGGATCGTATATTTCCAACAAGTATATCTATCGAAATGTTTTCATTCACAACACCAACATGTTCTTCAACCACGAAACCACGTATCAGCAGCTATTCGGTAAGTGATCGCAGAACTCCAATGTCCAAGCTTCTATTTGCGAAAATCTCACTGTATGGTTTTTCTTATTAGATATTGATGTGAGTGCTTGGCTCATCCTAGGGTACATGACTGGAGAAGTATCGATTCCTGATCTAAATACCATGGAGCAACGCAATTTGGAAGAGGTCATCCTCCAAATGGAGAATCCCAACAACCGCTATCATCTTGATCGCGAGTACGCTTCTCTGTTGGACGTACTCAGGAATGACAAGGATCACTGGTATTCACACGGTCGGGATAGGCGTAAGCGCGAGTTGTACAGGGCCGAGTTCGAAGTCCAAGTCAGATTGATAGCTCGAGATATGCAAGATGCCAAGTACCCAGCATCGTATGGCAACTTTACACATCTGAATCGAAATGGGATCGATTTGGTGGAGATGTCAGTGGACTTTTATCATAACAAATACTGGATTGGATACACGGATGATAGGAATATGCATAACCCGGCGAGAGGTTGGACCTACCGCGACATGGACTGCTCGACGTACAAGTCATTGTGGAGTGGATTTGTATCGAAACCGTTTAATGGCCATTGGCTGGATGTGGATGACCACGGCTGTCTTGTTGAAGATGCATCTGACTGCGGGATACCGCGAATTCGCAAATATACCAACGATTCGATCCAAATGCGATTACTGCCGACGGGATCCGAGGTGTCGGATGAAACTGACGATGCTGGTTTCCATAGTTATTTTCAAGATGGCGAAGTTTTAGAGCTCGCGCTCACGCTGGTGGTTGTGATCGCATTCATTACCACGAGCACCAAAATCGTGTTTGCTGAAGAATCAGAAATCAATAAGAGCAGTAACGGTGCTGACAAATTGCCGAGCACGACCAGATACCGTAGGTTCCGATCCATTGACGTGCTGCGTGGGATGTGCGTTTTCAATATGATCTTCATTCACTTTGGAGAGTATCTGTCCGCCCAATGGTTTCGAAATTGCTCTCTTTTCGGTACGCCTGCTTTTCTGCTTATTGCCGGCTTGAGTTTTCATGTTCTATCCGAATCAGCGAAAAGGAAAGGCGAAGGCGTTAGTGGACGAGCATTCCAAAGGGCAATGTTTCTCTACCTTCTCCAAGGAGCTCAATCAATTGTATTGAGCGGAAAAGTCGATGACGTCTACTCGTGTGAAACTCTGATGATTGCGGGGCATGCTCAACTGATTCTTGGTATGGTCCACAATTTCGAAGCACCAGTTCTAGCCCTCTTTAGTGCAATCATCATTGGTATGACGGGAGCTGTTCGGGTCGCCTTTATGGATACGGACGAGTATTGGAGAATCACTGATTTCGGGGGCAGCGTAACCTTTGATCCAATGACCGACTTCAGTGAATGGGAGGATATCTTTCACTTTCATGTTACCGATGGGTTTTTTCCATTGTTCCCGTACGCTGCATACCCCATCCTCGGCCTTGCCATTGGAAAATTGATTTATGGAAAGGATGAAGTCGAGTCTAGATCAAGACACGTGAAAGTACTTGCCATTGCGGGGAGTATCCTACTTACATTGAGCGTCGCCCTGTTGATGGTTGGCAAGCTTGCACCCTCTTTGATCGATAAATCGCGGCTATTTGGTGTATATATTGGGACATGGAGGTCGTGGCCGTATGAAAGCTTGGAACACGTACTAGTATCTGTTGGACGTTCTCTTCTCTACGTTGCCGTGGCTACCAAAATGTTTGATGGCGATGACGCCGAAAGTATCGAGCCCTCTTTACGAATATCCATTCGCAATTTCTTTTCCGTGTTTGGCAGATTCTCCTTGACATTGTTTTCATTACATCATGTTGCCATTTATGGCATTCTTGGGATCGGTGGCTACATGGCCGGTGAATCATACCTAGCCATGTTTGAGAACATGTTTGAACTGAAGACTTCTCTGTTGTTGGGTGCTGTGTTCCTTGTTGTGATGCACGAGTTGTGCGTATGGCTTGAGAGAGAGTCGATCCCCACCTTGGAATATTTGCAGAGACTCTTTTGTAGGTTACAATTAACCAGCACTCGCATCGCTTCTGTTCAAGAATCGAAAAAAGAGGACACAGGCAAGTCTCAGAGGTCTCTTCGGTTCCGATCCATAGACGTTCTGCGTGGGATGTGCGTTTTCAATATGATCTTTGTCCACTTTGGAGAGTATCTATCAGCCCAATGGTTCCGAAATTGCTCTCTTTTTGGCACACCTACTTTTCTCCTTGTTGCCGGCTTGAGTTTTCATGTCCTATCCGAATCGGCGAAGAGAAAAGGCGAGGGCGTTGGTGTGCGAACCTGCAAAAGGGCAATCTTTCTCTATCTCCTGCAAGCAGCCCAGTCACTGATTTTGAACGGAAACATTGATGATATCTTTGTGTGTGAAACTCTAATGATTGCTGGCCATGCTCAGTTGCTTCTTGGATTGGTCCACCAGTTCCAGGCACCAGTTCTGGCCGTTCTGGGTGCCACCATCCTTGCTACGACGGGATTCGTTCGAGACGAATTTATGGACATTGAAGAATATTGGAGAATCAATACTTCCGAGGGCAACGTCATGGGGTTTGAAGTGTTGACGGAAGACACTGAATTGGAAGATATCTTGCACTTTCATTTTGTGGATGGTCTATTTCCATTGTTTCCCTATGCGGCATATCCCATCCTCGGTCTTGCCATTGGAAAGGCAATATATGGAAAGGATGAAGCCGAGTCGAGATCAAAGAATCTAAAAGTACTTGCCATTGCTGGGGGTATCATCCTTGCATCTGGTGTCGGGCTCTTGATGGTTGGAAAACTCATACCGGAATGGATTGACGAATCGTGGCTGTATGGTGTGTACATTGGAGCCTGGAGGTCGTGGCCGTATGAAAGCTTGGAGCACATACTCGTGTCACTTGGGCGGTCTCTTCTCTACGTTGTCGCAGCAACCAAGATATTTGATGGTGATCATGACGCTGAAAGTGATGTACAGCCATCTATACGAGGATCCATTCGTGATTTCTTCTCGATGTATGGAAGATTCTCGTTGACATTATTTCCTCTACATCATGTTTTTATCTATGGCATTCTTGCGATTGGCGGATTCTCGACTGGTGAATCCTACCAAGCCATGTTTGAGAACATGTTTGAACTAAAGACGTCTCTTTTGTTGGGTGCGATATTCCTGTGTGTGGTGTACGAATTGTGTTTGTGGCTGGAGAGAGAATCAATTCCCACGTTGGAGCATTTGCAAAGGCACCTCTGCAACTCGCGGCTCACTTTGGCTCCAGCCGTGAGACCTTCCAAGAAGCGTGACTGATGTGTGGGGGTGGGTCGACCAACCAAGATCATTTGCCGAGTGGTAGCATCTCTTTGATCAAGATAATTGATTCATTCCAACATGAGCTGTGTTGTAGCTGATGACTCGTTGCGGATCAAGGTGTGGCAGAGATAATAAAAAAGGGACATACATGGTGAGACTGGTGTGATTCAAAAGTATCAACAACTCATGATTGTTGTTACGCTTCTTGGTACACCTACCAAAGTCTAAATTTTCAAAAGTTTTGTTCATTTTATGTTCCTAGCTTCGTTAGAATCATTGATGTTCAGCAATGACTACACACAATTGTACCGTGGAAGATTACAGATTACAGTTCGTACCAGGTATTGATACCTGGTACTCGTATACGACGAAATGAGAGGAAAACATCTTTCATGCCAATTTATTAGGTCGAAGAGGTCGCAGTCGACTTGGTCGGTCATTTAATTTGTTTCTCGTACATCATCCTACAACATCTCTCGTACAGTACTGTTGAAATTTTGAAATTCATCCCCTGTTGTTGTTGCTTTGGTTCTTGTTCCTACCGGTACAGAGTATATTGACTGCAGTACACTTAACAGAAACATACCTGCACCCGAAAGGAATAAATCCAAAGAGCCTCTTGAAACACGATATTACACAACAAAATACAATCCATCCATCATGACATCCACAATCCGTCCCATTAGTAAACGATTTCCTCAGTCCAAAAGCTTGTGGGACGAGACGAATCTTCCCATGTGTGCCGTTTTGACGCCGCTGGGAGGAATGGAGAAATTATCTACTTCTGGGAAACAAGAACAGCAACCAGACCAAGCACAAACACAAGCACCACTCAAATTGGCCAACTTGATACGCTGTTTGAAATGCGGAGCCCCTCATCCGACCATTGACACGTATGATTTGTTGGAAGAGGACGAACTGATCTTTTGTCACTTGTGTGGTGCTCCTTCTTCCTACAACTTTGAAGAACAAGCCAAGATAAGAACCCACGATGGTTTGAAGGAAATGGCAGAGAATGGAGAAGAAGAAGATTGGCCCTTTATTGCGGACGAACGCAAACCCAAAGGCGATATCCTTGTGGATTTGCCACTCTTCAACGAACAAGATTACTTTTCGGAATCTGCCAAGGCGTGTCCTCCCGTTTGGTGGATTGTCTTGGATGGGACCATGCCTCAATCATCGCCCTATTGGAAAACCGTCACGGACAGTCTGCATGCCATTCTGTTGGCCGACGATGGCGAGGATGGTGGCGGTGGTCCACCACCACCCGAATACGCACACATTGGATTGTTACTAGCAAGTCAAGATACTCTATCCACTTGGGATTTGTCCAGTCCAGTGCCACGCGTGTCTCATTATCCCTTGGAAGCAGCAGCAGCAGCCACGGAAAAGAAGTCGACCGACGAACACCTGAAGATTCCAGTCGACCTGAATTTGACTCCCATCGATCCACTCTACGAACCGAGTGTCCAAGCCACACTTCGAGCCGTCTCGGACAATCCCAGCTTGAAAGATAATGTTGGAAATACGAATTCGGCCGAAACTGGAATGGCCTTGGGAGCCACCATTGAAACCATTTTGGAATTTATGGAACAGGCCAAACATCCTGGAGATACCTTGGAAGGTGGCAAAGATGAAATGGATTCGACTCTGCTCTATGCGGGAGGAAAGATCACCTGTCTCTTGGGACGACCCCCATTGGAAATTGAACCATTGGACCGAGAACCACAGTCGCACTTTGGAATGGGAGGCATGGGAGGTGGGATTCACGATGCCATGCACTCGGACAAGTTTGCCCAAATGCCCGATGTACACGATTCCAGTGATTTGACACCTACCAATCTGGCTAGCTACTGCAAACCATTGCGACCAACCGAGGATATTTTTGACATTATTGGCACACGATGTGCCCATGCTGCCTTGGGGGTGGATATTGTGGTGGTGGAAGACAACGAACCAACAGAATCAAATCGTCACTTCATTCGACCATTCTATGGTTTGCCTCTTTTGCGAGTCTTGTCGGATACAAGTGGAGCTCCAGGACCCCTGATGATTGACAATTCGGTGGATCTGACCCACCAAGTTCGAGTCCGAACGCCATGGCAACCGGGAATGGCATTTGCGACGGAAATGAGAGTCCGAACCAGTCCAGGATGGGGGGTCGAAACTTCTCCCATTGAATCAATACCCAAGGCCACCCACCAAATGGCAATTTTCTTGTCTTCGTCAGGGGTTTCTGGACCAGCCATTGCCACCAATGACAATTTCTTTCTCTTGGGAACCTGTGACAAACATACCAGCGTCACTTTGGATCTACAAAACACGGATCCCCGTCGCCATGTCAAGTTGGAACAAAAACTCTATGGCCTTCGGGGGCGAGTGGGTCTGAAAGTCATGCTCAAACCAGTGATGCAGACTTGCATTGCGTATACCTGCATCGAAGGATCATCAGGCCGGGTGGTTCGACGAATGAAAATAAGTTATTGCCCCATGCCCATGGCCACGGATGTGGAATCCATCTACAACTCGATCGATCCAGAAGCCTTGGCAGCGGCTCTCTTTCACAAACTAGCCTTGAATGTGTACGAAGAAGGTACTGTGAGTACTCAACAAGTTGGAATTGACTGGCTGAAGACACTCTTGGTGTGCGTCTATCAGTCAGCCTTGAATGTTTTGGAAAATGAAGGCAAGAAGAAACTAGGCATGCCCAATTACCAAGAGACTCAGGAAGAGTACAGACGGAACCCTTTCGATGCCAGTCTTCGAGTTTTGACGAGTAGTGGTGATCAAATCATGACACTCAGTCCGAGAAACAAGGGTGACAAGAAGAGTCTGGAGGTGGATGATGTACTGTTGGGACAAGGACACCGCCGTGTCGCATCACTTGCACTGGTAGTTTTTTCCTTGCTCCAATCTGATGCACTTCGGCCGTCTCCCGGTGTTTCTGCGGACGCTCGATGCGCGGCCATTGCCAATATGGCCTCGATGACACCAAGGGATTTGGTCAAGTGCATTGCTCCGTCTTTGTCTCTTTGGTCTTCCAAGGATGATGCTCCAGTTGCGCGAAGTATTGATCTAAGCCTAATGGAGGCCATCAAGACCTTTAAACGTGGTGCGGCAGGCAAGAAGGGTGACTTGATCTTTGTATTGGATTCCCCGCAGCAATTGTTGGTCTACAAGGGAAGTTTAAAGGCACACGAGGAAACCAAAAAGTTCAAATTGGGGCTCAAGCCATATGTCCCCAAGTCTCCAAAATTGATGGGGATGATCCAAGCCATGACCTCGAGTTATCGTGTCAAGCCATTCACTACTCTAGATTCTGATAGTAAGAGCGAGACTGCTTCCTTTCGCCGATTTATCCAAAACATGATTGAAGACATGCCAACCGCAGACCCAATGGAAGGAGAAGGCAGTGGCAATTTCAAGCATTGGAAGTCGGACATGGCACAGTTGGTCCAAGCGTAAGTCTCTTGTGTATTTGTGTGTGATGTCCCATGAAGTGATGAGCGCTTCTTTGGTTCCTAACATGATTATCCTTATTCCTTGTTCGATACAGAGAACTGGAAGAATTGGGTTTGCTTGGTAGTTGAAACATCCGCCTAAATTAAATAGAGAGGGTTTACTAGATATTAATACTTCCAATAAGATTATTAGATAGTGGCTGGCTGGAGCTTTTGTTTTCCATCCGAGTGTGTGGTAGATAGCAGTGACATTGAACATTATATGTACATGATGGTTCATTCATTCGTTCATTCATTCGCTCACTTGTATTGCTACGAGTAGAAACAAAACTCAACTTTTCTCTCTCTCTATTTTTACTTCCGAGCAGTTTCAAAGTTCTCTACAAACCAATCGACAGTCTCTTGGATGGCTGTTTCAAAGGGTGTAAACTTGTATTCTGGACGCAGTGCACGAAATCTACTGTTGGAGGCAGTTTTCTTGTATTGTCCATCATTCTTACTGGTATCAAACTTGACTTCCCCCTCGAATCCCATCGCCTTGGCCACACAAAGAGCAGCATCCTTGATACTAACTTCATCTTGTTCATCCCCACTTAATGTCAGACAGGTTGGGTCATGATATTCCCTCATGGCCCACACGGTCAGTTCGGCTAGATCGTTATTGTAAATAAATTGCCTCAAGGGAGTACCAGACCCCCAAATGGTAAAGGGTGTCTTGTCCCGTTTGGCAATGTAACATTTGTGAATCAATCCAGGGATCACGTGTCCCCCTTCAATGGAAAAGTTGTCGTGGTGACCAAAAATATTGGTGGGAATGACCGAGGTAAAGTTGCCTGCAACAGTAACAACAGTAACAACAACAAAAATGAGAAACATGTGTTTGTGTGTGTGTGTGAGTCAGTTATCCAGTCTGAGTGCTCTTGTACTTACATCCATATTCTTCGGCATACGCCCGATTCATAACATCCAGAAGTCGTTTGGCATAGGCATATGTTTCGTTGGTGTGATGCGGAGGACCAATGTGCAACATGGTTTCATCAATGGGATAGGTCACCTTGGCCGGATAGATACAGGTGCTTAAATAGCTCACAAGCTTTTCCACCTTGTAGATCCGGCAACATTCCATGACATTGTCATTGATCAAAACATTCTCCCGAAAGAATTCCACCTTTTGGGACATGGCCGCAAAGAGTCCACCAATTTTGGCCGCCAAGTGAATGACATGGGTGGGAGAATATTTTTCAAAAATCGCAACTGTATCACTGCGTTTGCGAAGATCCCCATCTTTGGTGGAGAGAAATACCCATTCCTCGTCATTCTTGGCGCCCGTCTTTTGAATGTAATCTTGAATGGCCGATCCGGCCAGGCCACTGCCTCCCGTCACCAAGACAAGTTTGCGAGGAAAGGTTTCCGCCACGAGACCCTCCATGGTCTTTGGTTCGTGAACGATACCGGTAAGCTTCTCCAGTTTGGTGCTGTCCAAACTGAGATCCAAGGGAAAGGGAGGAGATCGTTCTGCCTTTTCGAGGACGCTCTTGTCAAACTGGAATCGGTCAAAGACCACTTGGGCCATTTCGAAGCGACTGGAACGCACGGGGCCACCCAAATGAAAGACTTGAATGCCTCCTGTTGTTGCCGTGGAGACATTTCGGACCATCCAGTCCAAGACCCGACACACATGCTTGACTCCCACCAGGGTCCGGAATTCATTGGTAAAGAAGGAAGTATTTTGGTTTTCCCGCGAAGCCACAAAGTGAAGAAAGGTAGAGTGGGCATCGACAAAGGGAGGAGTCGGACCCACAATAATGGTCGAACGCAAGAGCAAAGTAGGAACTTTACTTGATCCTAGATTGTCTTGCAAATACGATTCCATTTCCACCTTGCTCTTGCCATAGACCGTCATGGCACGAATGGTTTCTCCATCCGCCTTGTAGAAGCCATCTTTCAAACAATCCTTGGTGCCATCGTATACTTGATCTGTGGACAATGCCACCAGAGGTACCTTGTCTTTGAGCTTTTCGAACAGAAAGGTGGGAACGTTCAAGGCTTTGGCACCCGTCGGATTTTCGAGGCATTCCTTTTGTTGCGACATGGCTGCCGTGTGGAGGCAGACATCAAAGGAATTGTTCAGAAACAGTTTGTCCACATCTGCTTGCGAGGTAATGTCACATTTGTAAGGGGTAATGTGGATGTTCTTGTGGCAAGGATTCTCCGAAATGGCTTTTGGAAAGGCGGTGCTTCGTTGGTACAGGGCAAAAATGACATATTCCACTTCTTCTTCTTCTTTGTTATTATTGCCGTTCGTTTCTTTGCTGCTGCTAATGACCGGGCCATTTTTCATCCACGTTGAAAGCAGGTGCTGGCCAAGGAATCCAGAGCCTCCCGTAAGCAAGACGCGAATTGTTTTGACCATCTTTTTTCCTTTTATGCAGTACGGTACTGTATGCTTTTTGTTTTTTTGATCCACTGTTGATGTGCACTTTGAACTTTGCAAAGGAAATTTGAAGTTTGAAAAAAAAATGCTGCGAGCGAGTCGGTCCTTCAACAGTCGCACTAGCTCTAGTGACGGACGAGATTTAGATTGATTGATTGATTGCGATGTTGCTTTCAATTCAGCCAGTATCGCTACTATAGTCTATGGTGTATGTGTGTGAAAGAGAGAGAGAGAGAGAGAGAGTTGGCTAGTATACTTCAATATGCCTGTGCATCAGACTTTTTACGAGTAACACTAGCTTGAATCTTACGCTTGCTTTAATAGCTCCCTTTCGGGTAGCATAACTGGTATGGTAATGATGAAATGCTTGTCATGTCGTCTCCACAAAATACAGTAGCTTCCCAGCATTCGGGATAGTTGGCATGATATATAAGATATGGTATTGTTTCCATAGCTTCCCAAAGATCCATATTAGACGCGATTGCATTATCCGCTGCCATCTTCTCCCGACTGATATATAAGTTGATGGGTATTGTGGATAGAATCTGACAGTGCATGGTCTTTCTCATCAGATTCATTCATGCATCAGTTTTGCATTGCTTTCATCAATGGTATATAACTGTCCTCCTACTGTGGAGTCCTCGGTTGCGCCATACCAAAACAATATGATCAGAGCCAAGTCTGTCTCAACCATCAGCATGGCCATCCTCATGATTGAACAACAGGGCATGGTTTTCGGCAGTTGCACCATACAGAAATAAACTCAAGCCGCCGGTTTTCCAAGATATTCCTGTATAATAGATGGAAACCGAATTCTATCATTGTGTTGGCCCTCTTGTCCATCTCCGAGATTCTGAATTCGCATTTGTTCGGCCAAGGGAATGGTAACCTTCAAGTTGGACAGATCCTGAATGGGTTCGGCCCCTGCCGTTTCGGCCCGAAATCGTTGTTGAATCGTCGTCAAAAACCCGCTGACGGACGAATCTTCATCCGTACTGTCACAATTTTCCGCAATCAATGGCAACAAGATTACGGCAGCTCCCGGCACTTGATGGGCCCATTCCAAGACGGATTGGACAAATCGAACTCCCGCTTCCGCATTGCCCATCGGACTCAGGTCTCGATAGGCCTTGACGTTCCGCTTTAGAGATTTCATGCGGGACCCAAAGTCCACGACGACGGCGTATTTCAATAGCGCTACAGTGTTATGGTCTGCATCGTCGCCATTGCCGAGCGCCGCAATGGCATCTTGAATGCAAGCTTCCGTGAGTAGAAAACACGCCGGTTGCTCGTCTGGTCCACATTTGAAGAGTTTCAGTGACGCAAGGGCACTAAAGGCAACAAAGGCAATCCCAGGTAGTACCATTGCGGTGTTACTACCTACTTGTATTGTTGTGTTTCTTTTGTGGTTGCCTTGATCGTTTGTTGTTCTTTTGTGATGTTGAATGTGGAGAACGATAGTGACACTGAAATATTGAATATTTATTTTCAATTTTGTCATGCGTTGTGCGGGAGTTGTTTTCAAAGTATCGCGAGCTCGTCCGCGCGCAGGTCTCGCCCAAGCATTGGTTGTTTGGAGAAAGAAGAGAATGGAGAAGATTGGGAGAAGCAACTCCGGCGGACGAAGGACGGATGCTTCAAGTACGCATGGTACAGTACCGGTAGGTTTGTAATACAGTACGATATTGCTTTGGTGACGTACGAGAAACTTGTCGTGGGTCCATCGTCCATCGCCCATGGCCGTTTTTCAAAAAAGTCCACAATCAAGTCAAGAATAATAGAATCATGATGAAGCAAACTCTTATCCTCGCCGCCCTTGTCGCATCCGCTTCTGCTTTCGCTCCTGCAAGGTGTGTTATTTTTCTATTTTTGTCAACGACGGGATTGTGATACGGCGATTTATATGTTGGTTGAATGAATCTTGAACAATTTCCTGCACGCTGGGATTGGAAGGACTGGAAACGTACTGGATAAGGTCATACTCCTCGGACTGCTACGGAAATGATAAACACAACGATTTCTGGATAGCGCTTTTCCTCCCGTTCTTCCGAGTCCAAGATCCATATTCAATTGCTGCGTGGCCAATTAATTTCCTGTGGCAAAAGTTCATTTCATGATTCCTTGTTTCTCACACAATCAATCCCTCTTTATCATTTTCTCGTTCTCTCCTCACAGCGTCATGCCCAAGACTACTGCCCTGAGCGCTGAACCGGAATGGAAGGAGACCGACTTTGAGGCCGAAATCAAGAAGCTTGAAAAGGAAGCCGAAGAACGTTTGGATGCCAAGGTTGAAGAATTGAAAAGCAACATTGCCAACACTGGAGCCGAAAACTAAACTTCCTGTCTTTTGAATAATGGGTCATTGTTATTCTTATTCTTTGCTAGTGTTTTAATTATTTAGTAGTTTGCCAATGCAACAAATATGGTACATATGATAACAGCGACTACTACCATGGCGATGCGTTACTGGGGAATAGTCCAACATGTTCATACTATTTTACATATCATCATCATGCCATATATTGTGAATATTCTCAAAGTCTTCTCTCATCCATTTGCTAGTGCTATTGGTACTAGATTTTATGATAGTAGTAGCCTATTTTAATGTTTTTTTTTGGAATTAATCACCATATTTCAAAGTGGCGTAGAACCTCTTGACCGATTCCGTAATCCGCCGCAAACTATCGGCATTGTCCATGCGTTCCTTTTCCAACTTTTCGATCGCATCGGCACGATTTGTTTCCGACTTTACCAACGCTTGGGCCAAAGAAATCACTTGGGATCGCATGGTGTCCACACTCTCCGCGTCCACGGCAGTGAGACTCAAGGCATTGGCCGTGGGTTGCTGGGATGCCTGGCTCCGCAAATAACGGTTCTCGGAAAAGAGTTTTTGCAACTCCTCCTTCTTGGCCTTGATTCTTTCCTGCGACAGTGAAAGTTCATTGCCCAATGCATGGACCTGCTGTTCCAAGGTGGAAATCTGGCCATCCTTCTGTCTCACCACTAGCTGTAGATCGTTGACTTGGGCAGAAAGCGTTGCCGCTCGCTCATTTGTTTGGGAAGATGAAGCGGCTTGGACTGATCGAAGTGACTCGACTTGTTGCCGCAATGACTCAATCTCGGCTGCAGTTGATTCACCACTTGGCTCTTGTGTCGCTTGTTCGTATTGGCCTTGACGATCGTAAGAATCTTCCACTTCTTGTTCCAAAAGTTCCACAGTTCGCTGCAAATTGGCAACTTCTTTTTGGGTTTCAGACAATTCTTGCGTTCTTGCAGTGAGATCTCCTTGCAAGCTTTTTCGCAACTGCTTTGATAATGTATCGGCAGTTTGTAGGGACCGAATTTCGTTCTCCAAATTCTGCATGGTATTGTTCGCAGAGTGTAGCTCCTGTCGGACGCTGTCAATCTCTTGCTGGCGCTGGTTGGAAGTCAATTCCAACTCGTTCATTCGGGATTGATCTGCCTGAATCTTGCTTCTCATCTCACGGACACTGTCACGAAGTTGTTCAACTTCTTCGCGTTCTTGCTGAGATGTTCGAGCCGTATCCAGCATGCTTTCAAGATTCTTGAGTTCGGCATCCTTTTGACCAATAAGTCCTTTTTGTTTGGTAATGATCCCCTCAAGTTGTTGGACCCTCTTTGCCAACGTCGATGAAGTATGGTCGGAATCAAATCGAGACTGTTCCCATTGTGTTCGTAGCTCATCCAAGCTTCGTTCTTGAACGTAGCACTTGTCAGCCAAATCTTGTTCTTTTTCCTCCATGGCATCAATGAGCGAGGCCAGTTGCTTCTCTTTACGACTTGCAGCCTTTGCCTGCTCCTCAAGCTTGGCTTCCAAGTTCTGCACTTGTTCCATGGCTCTTGCCTTGTCAGACTCCGAATCACTTAGATCTGTTTCAGCAGCTTGCTTCATGGCCAATAGTTCTTCAACCTCATTCTCGAGCTCCTCTTTTTCAGCTCGATGTCTTTCCTCCACGTCCGTCAGTTGATACTTGGGGACCAAATCATTAGCATTCGATTTGAAGTTTTCCAATTGTGCTTCCAAGTTTTGAATGAGTTCTTTCGATCTTGACTCTGCTGCTTGCAGTTGTTCTAGCTCAGAATCAGCAGATCGCTTCATTGCTATTGCATCTTCCAGCTCGTTCTCGAGCTGTTCTCTTTCGGAGCGGTATCTTTCTTCCAAATCAAGCAAGAAATCGTTGCTATTTGATACCTCCGATACCTCCAATTGTGCTTCTGCCTGTTGTAGCTTTCGGGTGGCTTCTTTGACGGCAGTGTCTCGTTCTTCAAGTTGAATTTTCATTTGATCAAGCTCGTCTTCGTAGGAATCCATATCCTGCTTGATGAGACCAAACTGTACAAGCATATCCTCGTTTTCTTCGACAAGCTGATTCCGTTCCTCCAAGATGTCATCCCTCTCTGCTGCAAGTGCATCAAAGTCTTGACGCAGTTGTTCCACGTAGGCCTCCTCGTCTTTGGTTGGGACGACATGAACCCCGTCCTTGTTTTCCTCCAACGATTGAACTTGGGATTCAAGTTCGGTGATTCTGGTTTCAAGTTCTTTGTTGGTTTTTCGAAGATCCTGGAATCCAGCTCGACTCGAAGACTGCTGTTCTCGAAGGATGACAATTGTCTGATCTCTGTTTTCCAAAACACTCTCCAAATCAATCATTTGTCTTTCCAAGTCTTGAATGACCTCTTCGTTTTCAGTATTCGCGGATCGGAATTTAGACAGTTCTTGTTGTAACTCGTTTCGCGCCGCAATCACCTCGTCCAGCATTTCCTGGCTAATGTTCCCTTCACCTCCAGTGGGATCGTTGTTTTCCAAACTTGCTTCAAGATCGCGGCATCGCGCAGCCAATTCATCACGGGCCTGAACAATCTGCGCCTTTTCTTCGCTTGAAGAACGCAGCTTGGTGCGAGTTTCCATGAGATGCTTTTCAATCACGTCCTTTTTGTGTGCTGCAGAGTCGCGCTCTTTCTTGAGTTGTTTGATTTCATTCTCTCGATCTGAGTAATTCTTCGACAATTCGGCTAGAGCGCTTTCCAGTTCATCCTTTTCATTGCTTATCTTGATAGTCTTGGCCTTTAGTATCTCTATCTCGCTTTGCAAGGAATTCAAAGAGGACAGTTCTTGTTCCGTAGCAGCATTGGATCGACTCTTTTCGGTTTCAAGCTGCTTTTCGAGACCTTTGCAACGGTGATCTAACTCGGATTTGGCTGCGACAACTTGGTCCAAGTCATTTGTCAATTTATCGACGCGACCTTTATACGAGGCAAGTTGAGAAGTTGACGTTGAGCTCTCCTGCCGCAACGCTTGCAATTCCTCTTGTAGCGCCGATTCCACAGCATCCATGTCATTCTTTGCTTGCCACTCCAAGTCTAGCAGCGCCTGCTTGCTCTGTACGAGCTCCTGCCTCAAACCATCACGTTCTTGTACAATCGCTTCTAGCTCAGGAGATGTGGCTTCAGCTTCAGTTGCTTTGCTTTTGTATTCTTCCAGTTGCGACGACAAACTTTTCATTTCTTCTCTCAACCCTTCTAGTGTCGATTCTGATTGTCGAAGAGACTGCTCCAGGCCATGGGTTTTTTGCTCCTGGATGCTCATGTCAAACTTGTGTGTTGACAACGCGGAAGAGTACTCTGTTTTCAATTGAACATGTTGGGCCCGCAGCTGTTCGAACCTCTCTTGAGCTTCGGATTCATTCTTTGCCATGTCCTTTGACATTGCTTCAGACATTTTCTGAGATTCCTTCAACTCAGACTCAATTGAGTTGATATGTTCCTGATATCGCTTCGTATCTTCGTCCTTGTCTCTCTGCAGTCTTGCCATTTCCTTGCTCAGTTTGAAAGTTTCTGATTCAGATTTTGCAAGGCGCTGTTTCAGTTGAGATTGCTCTGTTGTCAGCTTTGCCAGCTCTTGGTCTTTGCTTGCGAGCTTGCTATGAACGGATCCAAGTTCCTCATCAAGTTTTGAATGCGACGATAACTCAACGGTTTGCTTCTGAAGCAAACTTTCAAGATTTCGAATTTCAGCAGTCAAAGCTGATTCTTTCGCTGTCGCATTTTCGTTCTCGATCTTGAGATCAGAGAGCGATTTTCGAAGTGCTTCAAGATCTCCCAACAAACTGCTATTTTTTCCAGAACATTCAGCCTCGAGACGAGAAGCTTTCTCTGACATCAATTTGCTAGATTCTTGCCATCGCTTAATCTCTGCGTTCAAGGTATTTTCGCGTTTCTCCAACTGGCGTGATGCGTACAGCTTTGATTGTTCTCCTTCGATCTTCAAAGTTTGCAATTGTTCTTGCAAACTTGAGTTTGTGGTTCGTAGGTCTGAAACGTCCTTCCACAAAGAAGAGAGTTTGGTTGCATTATCGTCATCCTTGCCCATTAAAGATTCTTTTTCAGATCGTAAAGTTTCCGTCTCATTTCGAACATTTTCCAAGTTGGCAGATAGATTGTTCAGCGTATCAGCTTGGGCTTCCCCAACAGTCGCAAGAGACTCTTTCGCCGACTTCAAAAGTTCGTTTGACTTTCGCAATGCTTCAACCTCCTTCTCAATGAGGAGTCGCTTTGTTATTTCATCCCTCAAGAGTTCTTCAAAATTTACTTTGACCCAATCACCATCAGCAGTTTGTAACCTTCCCTCAAATCGTTGCTTTCCTTCGTTGAGGCTCAGTAGACTCTGCAGTCGAGCGATGTCGCTTGTTTCAGTCTCAGACCCTTGTAAATCATAGGGTGCCCTTGGTGTAGCAGGTGGAGTGCTGTCGTCGTCAGGTTTTGCAGTATCATGCACACTGTTTCCTAACCCACTTTCGTCTGCATCATAGTACTTTGTTTCATTCACAGTAAGTCGGGATGTATCCATCTTGGCGTCGACGAAAGATCCATCAGCAGATGGTTTTGATGAATTGCCAGCGCTCTTCTCTTGTGCCCGTGGGATTTTCTCTTGCCGATCCACCCAGGATACTGACAGACTCTTGTCGTCGCCAGCTTGAGCCGAAGCTCCTGCGTTTTCAATGTCAGCAGCATCGATATCATTGTCATCTTCCCACCCATCTCCCGTTATCAAGTCGTCATCAACATCCACCTCAGAAACAGTAGCCAAGGCATCGACTGTAGATCCTCCCCTTGACGCTGCCAAAGAAAGCCGTGATGATGATGTTGGAAGACCTTCGCCTTGGGGCGTGTGATCGACAACAGGACCAAATTCTTCTTCCTTTGCTTCGTCAGCTGGAATCGACGACTTGCCATCGATCGTTGCCATCTCAGATGAGCCATCTCTCACAATCTCGGGAACTGCACCCCGCTCTTCCTCCGGCACGAAATCTACCACCTGCGCACTATTGCTGCTATCATCTGCTTGAGGATTCGGCATTTGATTCCATTCGTTTGGAGTCTGCCTGCCTGCGGATCTATCCTCCCCATCGATTGCTGTCTCGATCGCCAGATCCAAATCGTCATCAGCAACAGATTCTAGAGCCACAACAGTCGATCCTGTTGGAGCTCGACTTGCGAAAGGTCCAGGCGTCGGAGTTTGGTCGACGACGGGCCCGAAGATTTCCTCTTGTCCAAAATAATCACTCTGGGAGTTTAATTCAGATGGATCAGCTGCGACTATGGTAGAAGCGTCTCTGGGACGAAAGGCGCCAGTTTGCTCTGGAACGTGATCAACCAAAGGAGGCATTTCATCCGCTGCTTCGTCTTCGAGATTTTCACCATCTGTACTGTCTTTTTCCTCTCCTGAAAGTACTGATGGTTCGGCGTTTGCCGCCGTCGATGAATCTACTGGGGTTGGGCTCCCTATTCTAGGTATTCGGTCGACCAGGTGATCTGAATCGCCAGCGCGTTGCCTTCGATCAGTGAGTGGTGACATCAGTTCACCCAGGCCGTCATCTTCCCATCCATTGCCACCGCCCATTGTTGCTGAATCTTCACCAGATGCATCACCTGCCGATGCCGCACCAAGGGTCGATAAGCCGCCCACGGTGGAAGCACCAAACCAAGTTGCGTCTGTGTCATCGTACGCTCGAACATCAGCTTCCGTTTCTCCAGTCTTGGTACGCATTGAAGCTTGAACCGATATTTTGCTGCTCAATGTGGGAGCTGGAGTTTGGTCTACGACTAGCCCATACCTGCTTGCCCTTTCGTCAAAATCATCGACTTCGGAGATGACATCTAGTGGGTCAACCTGCACCATTGTTGATGCATCCGTTGGTCTGGCATCACCTCTTCCTGGCACATGGTCCACAAGGTTGTCTTCGTCTTCCGTCTGAAAGTTGACACTGTTCTTGTCTGGTATGGAGGCATCTTCCAACTCTGGCATTTCGTCATCCCAACCTGACGTTTCTGCGATGGATGCGCCAGGTACGGTAGTGTTGTCCATATCATCTTCTATCTTGTCAGCTCCAAGGCTATTCTGTGTCAATATTGAAGCAGCCACTGAATTGCCCTTTGACTTGGTGGTGCTAAGCGGAAGATGATCGACGACGGGACCAAAATCCATTGCTTCACCCTCTGCGATTGTATCCACCTGTGTCATATCGTCGTTGGTATCTACAAGTACACGAACGGATGCGTCCATTGCAACCCGTTTCTGTTTTTGTTTTGGGACGTGGTCGACAAGATGCTTTTCTTTGGTATCAGAAGAATCCTCATTCTGCCAGCCACAGCCTTCAACGGCAGATGCTCCAGCAGATTCTTCATCGTCCATATCTTCGTCACGTCGGTAATCTGATTCCACGTCTGTCTTTTCCGCCACCCCCTGTACCGTATCGTCCTCCAGTCTTGTGCCAGTCGGCATCTGAGCAGACGCCTTCTTTTTGGTAGCTGGGGTCTCGGGCGTATGGTCCACAACTTTCCCAAACAGATTCTCCTCATCATTGTCCACGCTATCTCTCGACCCTTCTCCCAACTCCCCACCAATTGTGGTACCGCCAAAAACTGTGGTCGATGCAGCACCGGCAGCTCCATCCCCAACAATGGAGGGGGTATGATCTACAACTGGGACTTGCGTCGCCGTTGGAGTCAGCGAAGAACCAAATGGGACTCCAACGGATGGCGCTTCTTGAGCCGCAAACGAAAGCCCCTGCACGCCCATTCCAGCTTCAACAGCTCCTGGGGTCGTCGTTTCTTCCTTTTGCGAAAGACTTGTCTCTTCATCAATCGAATCTAAGCTCTCTCCAACAGATAAGTGTCCACCAGCATCAATCGTCAGAGCGCGATGAAAGGATTTCGACGCTGTAGGGGTATGATCCACAACTTTCTTTGATCTTCTTTGCTGCTGCTGAGAAGATCCAACATCTCCAGAATCAAGACTATCCCCCACCGAAGCGGCGCCTCCGAGTGCCACCAAGGAAGCGGATTGCATTTCGTCAGTCTGATCATCCAATGCCGAAGTCGCTGTCAATGTACTTTGAGTCGCTAGTACACTGTCAGAATTGAACATGCGACGTGCGTGTGCTGGTGATGCCAAGGATGGAGTGCGATCCACCATATTACTATTGTAATTGGATTGAGGTTGCAGTTGACTGCGAGAGTTGTCCACCGACAAAGTGGAATCACGAGAAATGTCATCTTCTCCAGTTTCCAAAGCATTATCCGTTAGTTGACTTCGTCCTCGTTTCAATTCATATCCTGCGTCGGAGGGAGCAGGAACGTGGTCTACAACATCCCCTACAACTTCATCCAAATCAGCATAGTTGGATTCGTCCCAACCTTCATCCATGGTGATCGCAGCCTCAGAGGCAATTGCTGCACCACCCCTTTGGACTTGTGGTGGAAGTGGCGGAGGTGGTGTCGAGTCGACAATAGAAGTTTCCAACCCGGTATTCCCGTCAATTTGATGAGGTTCCTGTTGATCTACCATCGTATCATCATCATTATCGTCATCCAGATCCAAATCATCTAGGGCATCTTCATCGTCGCCCCAGCCTTCTTCGTCTCCTTCTGTCTCAAATGTAGCTTCTCCGTACTCATTATCGGTAATGGCACCAGTAGTCGACATACCCATAGTACTGTCCTCCAATGGAGTGCTGGGATCCAAAGATTGTTCCCCCACTTCCATGCTTTGTTCTTGGTCTGCATCTTGATTTGTAGCAGCACCATTATCCCCCTCCTCCTCTTCATAATTACTACCATCATCCTCAACGGTTGTATCTAATCCCAAATCAATATCATCGTCCCAGCCGCTGCCAGCTTCTCCCATCATGCTGTCGTCGACGTCAACTGCGTTGAGACTGTCAGCTGGTGGAGCAGCTGGAGGAGGGGGAGGTGGTGGAGGAGGAGGCACAGACAAAGACTTGTCAAAGGAGACGCTCCTACCTTGCTTACTGTCAGGTGGTGGTGGAGGCGGCGGAGGCACAAAGCTGGATTGTTCTTGCGGTGGTGGTGGCGGCGGTGGTACATCATTCAGCGGAACGGAAAAAATATTGGCACCAGCAGCACCCGCTGCTTTGGGAGTGTCCAAATCATGATCTTGCAAATCAAAATCATCGTCCCAACCAGAATCCACCAATTGAGAGTCATCTGATGTGGACTCTGCTGGTGGTGGCATGACGGCCTGTTCAGAAACATTTAATGAGCTCTCCTGTTGATGTTGTAGTTGGTCATCCTCTGTCAGATTAGTTTCATCCGCCCCCACCCAATTGTGGTTGTTGGTGTCCGTATCTTGGGTCGAGTTAGTATTATTATTTTTGTCGGATGACGACAAGAAGCTCAAATCCGCATCCAATTTGGCACTTGCATTTTCCATGAAGGCTCGAAGAGAATCGGGCACAAAACTTTCATCTTCCTCATCATCGTCGTCACCAGAATCATCCACCAATTGAGATTCTGACGACGCTGGTTGCATGATAGCCTGCTCAGAAACATTCAAGGAACTCTCTTGTTGTTGCTGTTGTGGGTCGCCGTCCGCTGTCATGTTTGCGTCATCCGTGCCTTCTTCCCAGTCATTACTAGTTTGACCATCACCATCGTCGTCATCGAAATCAAAATTGTCATCCTCTTCCCAGCCGTCTTCTTCTTCGTCGTCCGGCTGCGTCACTGCGTCAATGAAACGCGTGAAACCACCCATGAATCCACCTCCAATCGACAAGGCATTGTCAAGACTTGCTTGTCCAACAGCTGCCACAGATGTATCATTGGTTTCCTCCTCTTCATATGAGGATCTCTGATCTTGACTAGTCTCTTCTTCTATGGATAATTCATCCAAATCGACATCGTCGTCCCATCCATCATCTTCGTCGTCATTCCCTCCTGTGAAAAAGTCCATCTTCCAATCTTGATTGTTTCAAAAATGCGATGAGAAATTTAGAGTTGTGACGGCTTTAGGGAACCCCAAAGGTTGTCTTGTGCGCACAGCTTAATTCCCTAGTGAACTACAATAAGACTTTAGATGTCGTTTTGGGCTATAGGCTTGGTGGTCGACAACCCCCAACCAGCTCGTG
>CAKOGP040001792.1:242512-265643 GCA_933822405.4 Cylindrotheca closterium | reverse complement strand
GACGGCTTTAGGGAACCCCAAAGGTTGTCTTGTGCGCACAGCTTAATTCCCTAGTGAACTACAATAAGACTTTAGATGTCGTTTTGGGCTATAGGCTTGGTGGTCGACAACCCCCAACCAGCTCGTGACTGTTTTGAATTATGATTTCAAAAAGGTGTTGGATGCATGCCATACGAACTGATGACGAGAGGTTTCAAAATGGTGATTTCCTAGTACGGACACGTCCGTAGGAAGTGCCATTTGCTCGATCGGGACTTCTTCTGTCCACGAAAATGAGAAATCCAAGGAAACCGCAATGGTTTTGTGTATGTACCCAGTACCGGTACTTGGTAGCGCAATGGATAGTGCCAAAGACTAGGTACCTATACGAGTAGTTACAGTACATCAGCTATTACTTTAGAAAGATTCATGTTGAATCTTGGAAGCATCTATTCCCAAGTTGATGAGAATCCCTTCCATATCCACTACAAAATTCGTTGGTCCACAAAGAAAAGCTTGAGCATTCTTTGTGCCCAATAATGCTGGTGTTATGTGATCCTTGAGCAAGGTTTCCTGGAGACGGCCCGTATGGTAAATGGTTCTACGGTCGTTATCCATATTCTCGTCGTTGTCATCTTGCGCAATAATGGACTGCTCTTCTCGGGTGTAGGTCACAATGGATTTCATCGATTTGCTGTCATCGCTGGCTAGTACTTTAGATTGCAACAGTTTGACTTCGTCAGTAAATGGATGATGATCACTATCCTTGGCTGAATGAATCCAGAGAGCTGAGGATTGCTTGCGACTTTTATCAGCAGCAAATGCATGAAGCATGGAAAGGACAGGAGTCACTCCAATGCCAGCACTGAGAAAGATGAAGGTCGTGTCCTCAGAAGAAGAAGGATACACAAAGCCACCTGCTGGTTTGCTGGCTTGAATCAAACTTCCCACCTTGATAGAATCATGCAAAAAGGTAGACGCCTGGCCCATGGGTTCCCTTTGAACGGAAATGCGGTATTCGCCCCCATTGGGATCGTAGTTGGAAAGCGAGTAGGATCGTTCCAAGGAACCCTTTGGGGTTTCAATAGTCACTGGAAGATGTTGGCCCGCTTGGAACGAGGCAAGTTTGGGACTTTCTCCGGGGACACTAGAGAGGTAAAAGCTCGCTACCGTGTCGCTTTCCTTGACCCTACGCTTCACCTGAAGGGTCATTCGTTGGTCTTGCTGTGAGGTGTCCCAGCGCAACGGGAAACTCCCTTCTTGTAATTCCACAACCTGGTCAATGACAAACTGAATGAGTCGTTTGGCACCCACGTGCTGGGCAATCAATTCGTGATTGTCATCCCAAATAATAGTGGCTTGTCCCGTCAATTGGATCATTTCACCTTTTTCGTAGAGTGGAATTGTGATTCCCATACTGGAATCTAGAATCAGGTTCCCAATGGTGTTGAAGTGATGATTCCCATTATAGTCGGGCAAGATAATAGTTCGAGCATCTTCTCGGACGTGCAGAAATCCAGCCGAACCACCCCGGTGAGACGCATCGTTTCCATAGACAGGATTTGCACCATGGCCACGGTATCCAGTGGCCAAAGAGATGGTTTCGGCTTGACGAACCTTTTCCAACTGTTCTGGGGACAATCGATTGGGTCGTCCCTCTTTGGTGGATGTCACTGGAGCGGAAGGTTCTGGGCAGACATTGTTGTTGTTTGTGTTGTCGCTTCTTGTCGACCACCGATTGCGGGGCTTGATGTATTGGGGACAATTTCCAAAGCTCTGATCGACCGAAAAGGTAATTTGGTGGTTATTTTTGCCACCATTGTCATTATTGCCATTGCTGATGATTCGACCATTGACTCTGTTGCGTCGTCGAGTAGCAAATTCGATTCCCAACAATCCCAAATCGCTGCCAACCTGAAGCGAACCTTCCAAGGCATCTCCTGGTAGAGGTGTGGTAGCTAGCAGCAGAGTCTTCGAATCCGGACTCTGGACAAAAAATGGTCTGTGATTTGATGGTGATTGTGTAGAAGCAAACAGAAGAGTCGACCACAATTTGCCATTCTCATCTCTGGCGGCAGCCACCAAAAAGGGTTGGCTTTTATAAAACTCCCTGTGTTGTTCGGGCATGAAGGGACGTATAATCTTGGGAGCGTACGAGTTGACGTATTCGTAGGCCCCCAACTTGAGTTGCACTTGAAGCTCGCCTTGATGAAAGGGCCAAGTATGTGTTTGAAGAATGTGTTGGTGTTGAAAGGTAGAAATGTGGTCGTTGGTCAGCATAATGGTTTCAGTTGTTGTTGTTGAAAGGGTGGAAGCGATGATCAATAAGTGTAGTAGAGAAAGTCTTTGATGAATCATTGTATTGTGAGATCGATTGGCATCACATCTTGTGGAGATCCATCACCTGAAAGGAACTTCCAAGATCAACACTGTTATGATGATGAATTTCTCAGGCAGTTTTTGAGCGATCGTTGTAGCGACTACATCTGTACTTTAAAATCAAACCCTCCGCAGTCAAAATAGTCAATTGCATTTTCGTGACACCAACACATCATGCCAATATCAGGTCAACTCCGACCAAACACTACCTGGTGTCCGAAACCTTGGAAGCCTCACATTTTCGAACCTTTTCACTCTGACAAGAAAGACTCTGAGAGACAAGGAGGAAGACCGATTCATTGACCCTAAAGTATATACCGTATACAACCTCACATTCTCATAATCTCACCACCACCATGCCATCCAATAACTCGGGCTACGGAAGCGTTGCTGTGAATCGATCTGCAGATGAAGAAAAACTACTCAAAATGATTGCGCCAGAAGACAACAGCGTAGACCATGAAGGACAACACCGGCCAGCCCTCGGAATTACATCACGAGTGATCCTGAGTGTCTTGTGCGTTGTTGCGTGTGTGGCCCTTTTCATCCAAGATGGAGGAGAAGAATCGAGCATTACTATGTCTGCCAAACACAAGCACAAGCACCACAAAAACGTGTTGTTGAACAAACATCACGATCGTCAAGAGCTCTACTACGAACAAGTTCTTGACAACATGGATCCTTCCAACGACGAGACATATTCCCAACGCTACTACAAGGTTTCCGAGTACTGGAAGGGACCTGGAAACCCGATCCTTGTCATTATTGGCGGCGAAGGGGTGCTTTTTCTTCCCATGTTGTATCCATGGGTTAACACGGGCTTGGCCAAGGAGTTCGGTGCTTTTGTTCTCTCTCCAGAACATCGCTTCTACGGCGAGTCGCAGCCATTGCACAACGCCACCAACGAGGAATTGGTGCAATTGGCGACACCCGATCAGGCCCTAGCGGATGCCATTAATCTCATTCAACACGTTCGCAAAGACATTGGATGCAGCCTTGATAAATCTTCCAAAGACTACTGTCCCGTCATTACCTTTGGAGGATCTTACCCTGGCTTTTTGTCGGCCTTGCTGCGATTCCGGTTCCCAGATATAATTGATATTTCTTATGCCGCCAGTGCTCCATTGGATCTCTACGCCCAAAACGTGGCGCCTCAAGCCTACTTTGATAAGGTATCCGAGGTTGCTGACATTGCCTCGCCTGGCTGTGAGGCTGCCGTTCGTGACACGCTTTTGGACGCCAGAGACGAACTCACTACCTATTACACTTCCGTCAAAGAGGCTGCTGAAGTGACTGGTTTCTGTGCCAAAACCTTCCCAGACTACATGGAAACCATTGAAGAATTCATTAGTGAAACCATCACTTATTTGGTTCCAGCAGTCTTTGCCGACTTCAACATGTTCTACTATCCACCAGGCCCCAAAACAGCCTTGGAACGGGCTTGCCAAATTTTCCAAGATCCCATCCATGCGCCATTGAAGAAGATCTCCCTGTTCTACGATCTTCGTGGGGAGGTCAATCACGGATTGGACCACAAGCCCAAGTGCTTCGACCTGTCCTTGGAGCTTCCAAGTGGACCCAATGCCACAATTCGAAGCGCAGACAGTTCTGGATCTGGTGCTGGATTCATTGGCGAGATTTGGGAGTTTCAATGTTGCAAGGATTTGATCGTTCGTGCGTCATACTCGGAACAGAGCATGTTCATCCCTCGACCCTATTCACCTGAATGGCACCGCGAGCATTGTGAAGCACGATTCGAAGGTGTTCCATTTCAACCTTACCGTATGGTTCGCGAGTGGGGATACGATGACTTGAGCCAAGCCTCAAGAATCTTGTTCACGGTAAGAAGTAATGCATCGAATGAGTTGATTTTATCGTATGCGATGCTAACTCGCTTTCTTTGATTTCTTGTTCTATCTACTACTTGTCTTTGCAGAATGGTCTACGAGATGGTTGGTCTACGAGCAGTATTCTTTCAACCGATAACCCAAACCTTGCTGTTATCAACCTTCCTAACGGAGCCCATCATAGTGACCTTTCGATGCACTGGCCAAATCCAGCTGATACTGATGACATCGTCGAGGGCCACAAGCAAGCTACCGTGATCTTGCAAGGTTGGTTGGACGACATCAAGGCAGAAAACAGTAGCTAGATTGACCAAACGTAGATGAAGTGCTTGTCATTATTGTACGAATAGTACAGACTTGCCAGTATGAAGGCTTTTTAAAAGCATGGACATAATTAATGAGATTCTACTACACCGTGAACGTTTAGATGAAATCCTTGTCCACGTCAATGGAACGGAAGGTTCCGGACAGACAGTCTAGTTGCTATTGGTAGTCAACCTGAAACCACCAAACGCGGGGCTTGATGTATTGGGGACAATTTCCAAAGCCCTGATCGACCGAAAGGGTAATTTGGTGGTTATTGTTACCATAATGAGAGGGTCAAGTATGTGTTTGAAGAATATGTTGGTGTTGAAAGGTAGATGGGTGGTATTTGGTCACCATTATGGCTTCAGTTTGTGTTGTTGAAAAAAGCGTTCAGCCGATAACAAGAAGTGTAAAACAATTAAGAATATAGCAATACTTCGATGTATTGTAAGATCGAGGAGCATCTCACCTTGCAGAGATCCATCACCTGAGACGATGTTCCAAGATCAGCACTAGTACCATGATGAAACTCGGCTACAACATGTAAGGTACTATTTTCGAGCCGTTCTGTTGTTATTTGCGACTACATCTGTACTTCATTATCGAATCTTCCAGCTACATCTGTACTCTAAAAATCGAATCTTCCAGTCAAAATCGTCATTTGCATTTTCGTGACACCAACACACGTCTGATCAACTCCGACCAATCACTCCGGCAGAATGATCTTTGAGGCTCTCACATTTTCGAATCCTTTCGCTCTAACAAGAAAGACTCAGGGAGACAAGAAGGAGGAAGACCGATTCATTGACTCTCAAGTATATACCGCATAGCATCTTACATTCTCATAATCTCACAACTATGCCATCTAATAACTCGGGATACGGAAGCGTTGCTGTCAATCGATCAGCAGATGAAGAAAAACCACTCAAAGCGCTTGCGCCAGAAGACAGCAGCGTAATTCATGAAGGACAACGCCGCCAAGCCCTCGGGACTACATCACGAGTGTTCCTGAGTGTCTTGTGCGTTGTCGCGTGTGTGGCCCTTTTCATGGGAGGAGACTCGGAAGAGTCTAGCTTGACAATGTCTGCCAAACACAAGCACGGCAAGCACAAGCACAAGCACCACAAAAATGTTTTGTTGGACAAACATTACGATGCTCAGGAACTCTACTTTGATGAGCAAATTCTTGACCATATGGATCCTTCTAGCGATGAGACATGGTCCGAACGCTATTACAAGGTCTCCAAGTATTGGAAGGGACCTGGGCATCCAATCATTGTCATTATGGGCGGGGAAGATGAGTTGATTCTTCCAATGTTGTATCCATGGGTCAACAAGGGCTTGGCCAAAGAGTTCGGGGCCTTTGTTCTCTCTCCAGAACATCGCTTCTACGGGGCGTCGCAGCCATTCCACAACGCCACCAATGAGGAGCTGGTGCAACTCATGACACCCGACCAGGCCCTAGAGGATGCCGTCAACCTCATTCAATACATCCGCGAGAGCATTGGATGCAGCCTTGATAAATCTTCCAAAGACTACTGTCCCGTCATTACCTTTGGAGGATCTTACCCTGGCTTTTTGTCGGCAATGTTGCGATTCCGTTTCCCTGATGTGATCGATATTTCTTATGCCGCCAGTGCTCCATTGGATCTCTACGCCCAAAACGTGGCGCCCCAAGCGTATTTTGATAAGGTGTCCGAGGTTGCGGAGATTGCCTCGCCTGGCTGTGAAGCTGCCGTTCGCGACACGCTTTTCGACGCCAGAGACGAACTCACTACCTATTACACTTCCGTCAAAGAGGCTGCTGAATTAACTGGTTTCTGCGCCAAAACCTTCCCAGACTACATGGAAACCATTGAAGAATTCATTAGTGAAACCATCACTTATTTGGTCCCAGCAGTCTTTGCCGACTTCAACATGGCTTACTATCCACCAGGCCCCAAAACAGCCTTGGAACGGGCTTGCCAAATTTTCCAAGATCCCATTCATGCACCCTTGAAGAAGATCTCCCTGTTCTACGATCTTCGTGGAGAGGTTGAGTATGGAGCCGACCACAAGCCCGAGTGCTTCGACCTAACCTTGGAGCTTCCAAGCGGACCCAATGCCACAATTCGTGGAGCAGACACTTCTGGATCTGGTGGCGGATTCACTGGCGAGATTTGGGAGTTTCAATGTTGCAAGGATTTGATCATTCGTGCGTCGTACTCGGAAGAGAGCATGTTCATTCCTCGACCCTATTCCCCTGAATTTCTCCAAGAGCATTGTCAAGCACGATTCGAAGGTGTCCCATTTAAACCTGACCGCATGGTTCGCGAGTGGGGATTTGACGACTTGAGCCAAGCCTCAAGAATCTTGTTCACGGTGAGTAAATGGTTTTATGTTGTAGTGGATTGAATGAATTGATTTTATCGGATGTGATGCTAACCCGCTTTCTTTGATTTCTTCTTCTATCTACTACTTGTCTTTCACAGAATGGTCTGCTAGATGGTTGGTCTACGAGCAGTATTCTGTCAACTGATAACCCAAACCTTGCTGTTATCAACCTTCCTAACGGAGCCCACCACAGTGACCTTTCAATGCATTGGCCAAATCCAGCTGATACTGATGACATCGTCGAGGGCCACAAGCAAGCTACCGTGATCTTGCAAGGTTGGTTGGACGACATCAAGGCAGAAAATAGCAGCTAGATTGATTAAACTATTTGGTGTACAAATACTGGAGACTTAACAATAGGTAAACAGTATGAACCTAGAGGGCATCATGAATGAGACTTCGCTGGACCATGGGCATTGAGATGAGATTCTTATCCATGCTACTAGTACTACTAATACTAGTACTACTAATCTTTTGAAATTAAAGTAGATGGAATATGCAGAATATTATGTATTAGCAGTAGAGTTGGACCGTTCCTGAGCCATTGCATTTGCACCGAAAGTGCAGTGAGACTCCACGTTTATTGAGCATTAGAAGCTTTCAAAAAAGTGAAAAGTGACCAGGCAACACACCAGATACAACAGACGAGGTCGGTCTCCTAAATCTGTACTTTCGCTTCGCGCCTGTCTGCCAACCTTGAAGGCGATTCAACTACAGTACTGTACTGTACCGTGTAGGAAAAAGATGGCAGGTCCTAAAATTCAGTACGAGTACCGGTAAAGCTGTCACGACGATCACCTGTGATGGAGTCTTTATGAGGATTACTTGGCTAGAATCGAATCTTTTCCCCACTGAAAGTTCTAGCTTTGAGGCTCTCTAAGATTATGATAAACCTGCATCAGCTCCAGCTCGTATCATTATTTGTGACGACACTTCCATATCTCGTACTATTTATTTTCCATCCAAGGACTGTACAAGCAACTGACCTCCTTTTGATACACACAATCGAGAATGCATTGGAAGGCCTCTCGGCAAGCACTCATCAATCAGTTTTTCATGACCACGATGATTCCTCTACCATTACGAAGCAGTTTTATAAAACTGTGTGGAATCGTCGATGCTTTCTGCTCGTCGGACTAGCAGCACCGTTGGGCGACGATGATTCTTCCGGTTCTTCGTCTTCTTCCACGGGTAGGTCCTCTATTAATTGTTCATCCACTTCCGCCTCTATATATTCTTCCCGAATCCGTTCGACTGTGGGCAAATAGTTTTCTTCCGCCAATGCGGTAATATCCGCCTCATCTAAAAAGCCATCTCCTAGTCTGTCCAACGAATCAAAAATCCGTTGAAGTTCCTTGATCGTATCTTTGTCGACCTTTTGAAGAGCGACCAACATGAACATGACAAAATCTTCCCGATCGACCTTGCCATCTTCATCTGAATCCATGTTACGGATATCGCACATGGTCAACGATCGATGCAGAAATTTGAATTGTGCGACACGCTGTTTGCGTGAAATATACACCGTGGCAATCCTTCCCAGGACTTCTCCAAAGACGGCCACGGCCAAGGGCAACAAGATGACACAATACAGCTTGTCCAATTGATTGACCGGTGTATAGTCTCCGTATCCTGTTGTCGTGGCGGCCATGATGCAAAAATACATGGTCGAGATAGGGTTCCAACCTTCACGAAGTCCCAATATCAAAGACATGACGGCCACCAAGCCAATCAAGGGAGCTTCGGAATATACAACTTTCCAACAATCATCGGCCAAGGAAACATGATCTCTCCAAAACCCTGACTCTTCAATCGGTTCCGTTTCATCTGTTTCTTTACTCATGTCATCCTTCAAAGCAGTAGGTTGTTTGCCCGCATCCTGAGCATTCGTCATTGTCGTCGTTGTTGCCGTCGTTGCAACAAAAGCATGTTCGCTTCGGCTACCTCTGCTGCCTCTACTGCTTGCACTATATGTGCTGGTAATGGTGGAAGTATCAAATAGGGTTTCCAACATTTGCTCTTGCTTTTTGCGCTGAAATTTTTTCATGGCCTTGGTCTGATATTCCGAAATGAAGGACCCAAAAATGGCAATGAAGACGCCCAGAATAATCACCCCATAAATGGCAAAGAAAATGGTAAAGACTTGACCGATGGGCGTGCTGGGTTCCAAATCCCCATATCCACAAGTCGTGCTAGTATGAATCGGGATCATAGAAAGTAGTAGTAGTAGTAGTAGCAGCAGTAGTAGTAGCAGTAGTAGTAGTGTGAGTGGCCATTTTCCAGTTGCATTCGCAAATCATGCAATAGTAACTAGCGTTGCATTGCATTGCATTGTATCAATATAATGCAATGTTGTTTGGTTGGTTTGGGTTACTTACAAGGTCGCCACGGCAAAATACAGACTGTCAATAATGGTCCATTGCTCCAAGACAAATGAATAGGCAACGACGGCAATGGTCATGTAGAGGGCCAGATAAATCAAACAATTGATAATGATGGGTCGATTTTCCAAATTTTGAAAGGCCGCCGTCAAACTGGGCAAGTCTGCTTCTTGCGAATTGGAGGTTGCTTCTTCTTCTCCATCATTTGAATTGTCTTCTGAATCCCCATTGTAAAGGTTGTTTTCATAATTGTCAACACCATTGTCATTGTTGTTCTTATCTCCCCATGTCACAGTCTTGTGGTCGTGGTCGTGATCGTGGTTGTTAGCATCTGCTTCTTGTTCCGCAGCAGTTGCTTGAGCGAAAATGGATCCGTATTCAATGGTGCGTGGTGGTGGGTTTTGTGGGACATTCTTCTTGGATGGCTGCTTTTGATGCTGACTTTGCGGGCGTTGGTTTGGACGGAGACTCTGACGTTCACTACTACTGTTGTTGTTATTGTTATTGCGTTCCTCATCATCATTATCGTCATTGTTGTTGTGCTGGTTGGCCATCCATAGTTTTGTGAACATTACCATGATGACGGATGGCTACCTTCTTCCCCGCCTGACGATCTGCTTCTCAACAACAACAACAACAACAACAACAGCAGCAACAACAAGGCTGAAACCTCGCGAGAGGCAAAGAGCGTAAAAGAGGCACCAAAGCTGGCTGTATAAGTATAATATATACAGTACTATATATATTATAGTAGGAGTCTTGAGCAGCAATTGCCCCTCGCTCTGACAAGACATCACACAAACTTCCCGGTTTGTTTCAGAATCTGTATTTTCGGTCAACGTCTGTCTGTCTGGCAACCGTGACGTCGTTTCTGACAAGACGAAAAAATGGAATGAGGCAAAATACCGGAACATTATACTATAGGTACAACAATACTCTCCGACAATACACAAACAGTTGACACTCTTGCCAACTTTGGTTGTACCGTGAATTTGGAGGAGCATACTTCATTTTTTTGGACTCTCTTGCCCGGAGACGATACTACTGTACCATACAATATACATAGATATTAGGAGACAATAATCATACAAAAGATTCTCACAACACGTCACTGGCGAATCTTTCCCGATTCCAAGTTTTCGTACATACGAGTATCATGCTAGGAGGATATGGAAGCATTGCTCCACAATCGATTGATGAAGAGAAATCAGAATCGCATTCATTGGATCCACCACAGCCGCCACAAGGTAGTGGAGGTACTGCCCCCCATCATGCTGACAGAGAAGTCCAAGTCGAACGAGCGTCACGATTCCTCTTCATGTTGACCATCTTGGCGATTGTGGCGTTTGGAGCTTTCACCACTGGAGATTTTGTGGGCGACAAACAAGGCAATTTGACCATTTCTGGTACCTCGTCGAGACACCACAGAAATGTCTTGTTGGAAGGACATTACGACAAACATGAAATGTTCTTTGAGAATCAATTGGTCGATCACTTGAATCCATTGAACAAGGGAGTGTACCCCCAACGCTTTTACAAAGTTTCCAAGTATTGGAAGGGACCTGGACATCCGATTCTTGTCATTTTGGGTGGCGAAGATAGCTTGGATCTACCCATGCTGTATCCGTATGTGCGCAAGGGTCTGGCCAAAGAGTTCCATGCCTACGTGCTATCTCCAGAACATCGCTTCTATGGCAAGTCACAACCGGTCGACGATCCAACCAACGACGACTTGGTTCGATATCTATCACCAGACCAGGCTTTATTGGATGTTATTACCCTCATTCAGACCACTCGGGAGAGCCTTGGATGCAGTCTTGACAAATTTTCAACGGACTACTGCCCCGTCATTACCTTTGGCGCATCCTATCCCGGCTTTTTGTCCGCCATGTTGAGATTCCGCTTTCCTCAGGTGGTGGATATTGCCTACGCATCCAGTGCTCCACTGGAACTTTACGCACAGACCGTGGCGGCGGATGCCTACTTTGATAAAGTATCCGAAGTTGCGGAAGCGGCGTCCACTGGATGCACGGCTGCCGTCCGAGACACGCTCTATGCGGCCCGTGACGAGCTATTGACCCAATACACGTCGGTGCAGGAAGCCGCCAAGGCGACGGGATTCTGCACCCACAATTTTCCAGCCTATATACAAAACATTACCGAATTCATTAGTGAAACCATCATCTACTTGGTACCGGCAGTCTTTGCCGATTTCAACATGGCATACTACCCGCCTGGTCCCAAAACAGCCTTGGAGCGGGCGTGCCATATTTTTCAAAATTCCAATCATGCGCCCTTGAAGAAGATTTCCAAATTGTACGACCTTCGGGGGCAAGTGGACTATGGATTGGCCAAAAAGTCTAAATGCTTTGACTTGTCCTTGGAGCTTCCGAGTGGCCCCAACGCTCGAATTCGGGGAGCAGACAGTTCTGGAACTGGCGGTGGATTCACGGGCGAGATTTGGGAGTTTCAATGTTGCAAGGACTTGATCATTCGGGCATCGGCCTCGGTTAAGAGCATGTTTCTCCCGCAGCCATTTCAGTATGCTTGGTTGTCGGCGCATTGTCATGAACGATTCGAGGGTGTTCCAATGGAACCCTTTCGAATGGTCAGCGAGTGGAGATTCAATGACCTAAGTCATGCATCACGGATCTTGTTTACGGTGAGTCTTATCTTTTCATGCTTGCGTGTTTCTTTCGAGTACAGTACAGTACAGTTACAGTAAAGCTACAGTACTGTTTTGTACTTGATTTCCCATTTTCAACTTTTTGCTGACATGCTACTTTTTTTTCTTTCTGAAATTCTCGCTGTAGAATGGTATGAAAGATGGTTGGTCGACAAGCAGCATTCTGCAGAATACCAATCCCAATATTGCCATTTTCAATTTCCCCAATGGAGCACACCATAGTGATCTTGGAAACTCATGGCCAAGTAGTGATGATACGGATGACATTGTTCAGGGCCACAGGGATGCCACTATAACTTTGCGACAGTGGCTAGACGAAATCAAGGCAGAGAACAGCACTACTACTACTACTACTACTACTACTAGTAGTAGTAGTTTGCGGTGATGAGTGGGAGAGAACAGAGCGGTGAAAACGCCGATTCGGTCTTTGATCCATTATTATTCTAGCAAGGACATCAGAGGAATGAATGAATGAATGAATCCACAATACAATTGGAATTGTTGGAGTCAAGTACCGCCGAACGGCTGCAAAGAACACAATTGTGCAACGTGACACAAATGTTCTGTCTTGGAGCTTCTACACATAACCCATTCGTTCCAACACCAACACCAAATGATTCATTTGATGTCACGAAGAAAGAAAAAGTGGCCACGAAATTTTCTCCCAAAGAATGATTGGGACAGCCTGCAGTGTAAGCCATGTGCAGCACAGTATCTCGAATATAGAAGCGCACAAGTTATCCCATTTTTTATGTATACGCAAAACGTGAAAACAAGAAATAGGAAGGGGTAAAGCCCTAGGTCCTAGATACAGTATCTTCTTTGGTTTCTGTTAGGAAAGACTAAAGAAGCCCTACCCGCCATCGCCATGAGACATGTGTTGATGGATGATGTCACATTCGAAGCGTCCAAACAATAACCGTGTCAACGCAACGAAGAGATGTTTGATAACCAAATAGGAAATTGCTTACAAACCCACCTTCCTCGCTGACGCAATTCATCAATCGATTCATGCTGGGCCGTCGACGCAGCATGTCTCCCGTGTTCATGTTGCTCTTCAGCTACTACATCAGTAGTTTCAATTTCATCGAACATCATGGCGTTGAATCTTTTTCTTCCGTTGCAACGCGGGCCTCCATTCCCAAAAGCCTTCCCAAAAGCCCACGGTTTACTCTGCAGGCAAAGACTGATCGTGTGAATAAAGTAGCGGAAAACGAGAGGTACCAATCCTTCCCGAATGTCGTGTCCCAATCACAATCAAGTGGTTGTCGCAGCCACCGAGAAGCCAAAGGTTTGGTTCTCGCGACTCTACTGTCCATTCTCTCATTATCACCAACGTTGGGTAATGTCGTTCCACCAGCCAATGCATTCCCGAATCCAGCGAGCACAGCCATTACAATAATGCCAATCGGTCAAGCAGTGATTGCATCATCCATTTCGGCATCCACGTCTTTCGTGGTCACTACACCAGATCCAACCACCACCACCACCACCACCACCACCAATACACAGATAGCAGTACCCTCGATTGCCAAAAAAGGAATGCCCCGAGTCGCATCCATCATGGATCTAGCTGGCGTCTTGGATCCCGACCGCGATGTCCCCAACATCATTCAAGCCATGAACGAAGCCCAACAAAAGACCCAAAGTGAGATTCAAATTTTGATTGTCAACAAAGTGGAAAAGGGTTACACCCCCAAGAAGATGGCGACCACTCTATTCAATCAATGGAAACTAGGAAGCTCCCAAAAGAACAATGGAGTCTTATTGTTGGTGGTCTTGGACGAACGCCGGACTGAGTTGGAAGTGGGCCAAGCCTTGGATGCTGCCTTTAGTAAAGAATGGTGTCAAACCACCTTGCAAGAAACAGCGAGTCCCGCCTTTCGTCAAGAACAATATGGCAAGGGACTTTTGGCGACTGTCCAAAGAGTGAGCCAACGATTGGACGAAGTGGATCGTGGTGGCGAGCTGCTGCTGCTCTCCAACAGGAAGAATTGGTTCGGCAATATGAGTGGCGGAGCACGCATGAGTCTATTTGCATATGGATTGACATTTTCGCTCTTTTTTTTCTTTGCAAATGAAGCCAGGTATCCTATAAAGGTGAACTGTCCCAGTTGCAATGCGAATAGGGATACTTGGGAGACTGACTATAAGGTGACTTTGGAAGCCACAGACGAGCAAGAAGGAGAAGAAGAATTGATTGGAACCTGTGCCAATTGCGGCCATGTCTATACCCAAACTAGACCCATTCGAAAATATGATGGGAGTACCGTGGATGGAGATGGAAACACTAGCTACTACTACAATGACAGCAGCAGTAGTAGTGATTCGGGTGGATCTTCCGATGGCGGGGGAGGAGGAGACAGTTGGTAACAAATTGCTAATGAAGAACAAACAGGATAATAACATTACTCTTGCAATCCACAGTCTCTGAATAACCACAATCTTGGCACAAGCAAAGGATACATGTACCGCATTGTACAACGTACACTACTCTTTCCGCCCTCGACTAAAATCCGACCACTCCGTGTAGGTATTTGAAAAGTGGATCGGATAGTTTGACGTCGGCAAGTCCACTTTTTCGGCGGGATTTCGGTTGGCTGGCGAAAAATACGGCGGGCATTGCGATACACATTTTCCGTTCAGCGTCTGGTCTGTATAATATCTAGGCGAAACGCATCTAAATAGTTGGCAACCATCGGTGGAACACTTAATCCGCGCAAAACGACTCGGCGTGGGTTTGTTCTATGATTTGTCGTTCGAAGTGTGTGTTGAAATCCAAGTCGACGATAAGAAGGAAGACACCAAAGACAAACACTGCACAACTTGATTGTTCTGTCCTGATTGTACTGTAGAAGAAGATATCTGACCAGTGTTTGATTACCTCTTGAGTTCATTCATACTCTATCTGCTGTGAAACCATTTGATACACTCGTTACAAGCAACAAACATCAGGCAATCTATAGCTTCTTTGTTTCATTGGAATAATAATCAACAGCAACAAACTACAAACAACGACATCCAAACAACGACAACCATACATCATGACAGCCACAATTATGCGCAAAGTCTTGGCCGTTCTGTTGCTACTAACAGCGGCTACTACTCACACAGACGCCCGTGCCTCGTGTCCTCGAATCGGCCGCATCTACAATGCCACTCGACCCAATGGCCAAAACTTGAGACTGGATACCCGAGGCCCCATTGACCGATACGGTGAAATCTCGGGCCTCGCCTTTTCGCCCAAACAACGAGCCCCCAGTGGAGAGCCTGTCATTTATGCCTTTTCCGATGGAGGATCTGGCCAACGAATTGGAATGTGGGATCCAGGAAATGGGGAGCGCCTTCGAACCCTGCAGCTTTCCAACTTTACGGCGCACAATTGGGATTGGGAGGCCATGACGGTTGGATCTTGTGGAAATGCCGGTCTCCAAGATACCTGTTTGTATGTTGCGGATACTGGAGACAATACGGCACGAGCATCGAGGGGCAGGCGAACCAATCGGGCTCATTTTCCGCCCTATATTCTCAAGATTCGGGAACCTCAGTTGGAAGACTATGCCGATACCGATTTCATTCCGGATTCTCATATCTCCGTCTTGACTGTGGATTACTCTCATCCATCCTCACCAACTGCCTATGCCGATGTGGAAGCTGTCTTTGTGGATCACAAGGGATGGGGTGAAGGAGGTGCGGTTGGTGACGTTTACTTTGTAACCAAGTTTGATCGAGGGTGGCAGGCCTATTATCAGTTCACAAGACTCTTGAAGATCCCACCTTCAGCTTGGCCCCCAATGGGTCAAAAGGGTCATTATTCTCCCTTTGCGGTGGGACATTATGACTGGGATGGAGTTCCAGATGCATCGGGAAGATGGACTCTTGTCACGGACGGACAGGTAAGCAACAACATCAACTGAAACAATAATCAATACCAAGAACGAGTCCAACTAACGCAATCTATGCTTCATTCACCAATGAAAACAAACTTGACCTTTAGCTAATGGGCAACACATGGCGTGGTGGCGAAATGAGTTTTGATGGTACCTTGATTGGACTGGCAACAACCCAAAATTCCACTCTCTTTTTGAGATGCCCCGGAACCTCTGTCGCGGACGCCTTGGCGGCACCCAATGCCGGCAGTAAGTATTGCCGATTGTGGGACTCTCCTACTGGGTTCACCCAGGTGGAGACCTTTGCCTTTTCACCAGGAGGTGGTCGTTCTCTAGTCGTTCCAGAAGGACACAGACCAAGATTGGGATGGACTGCCTTTGATTATTCGGATAACGAATTTGTCTGCCCTGAACCGGATGTCCTCATTACCGCGGCTCCCACTGTGGCAGGAACGGGCAAGCCCACAGGCCTTCCCACTCGCAAACCGACGGTTGGGCCCACCAAAGTGCCTACTCTTACTCCAACACTCATACCCACTGCGAAAATCACAAAGGGTCCCACCCAATCGCCCACCAAGTTACCTACAAGTCCCACCCAATCTCCCACCAAGTTACCTACAAATGCGCCCACGCTCGAACCAACAGGCCAATATCCTGAATTATCCATGGTGAGCAACGGTCTCGGAAGTTTGGGACTCTGCGAGGCAGACTGCGACTCGGACGCCCAATGCCAAGATGGACTGATTTGCCACGTACGAAGCGAAGGTTCCCGAGAAGTACCCGGTTGCAGTGGCAATGCCGACTTGATTGGAGACTCCGGGGAAGACTTTTGCATCTTGCCGGCTTTGGAAGTAACAGGCAACAACAATGTCACTGGATTGTCTGTCTGTCAGGCGGATTGCGATTCCAACGATGATTGTCAGGGAAACCTAGTCTGTTACCAACGTGCCAGAGGATCCAACATGGTCCCGGGATGTCGCGGAAACCCGGATCAACTGGGAGATGGCGACGAGGACTATTGTATTTTGCCCACGGCTAGTTTTACCGAGCTGGAAGTAGTTGGCAATGGACTGAATGGCCTCCAAGTCTGTCAAGCGGATTGCGACAAGGATTCCGATTGTCAAGGTAGTCTACTGTGTTACCAACGCAAACTGGGCATGGACAAGATTCCTGGATGCAGTGGACACGCTGATTTTATGGGCGACGGAACGGAAGACTTTTGTGTGCATCCACTCTCCTTGGCGGCTGCCAATGGGAATCTATCCTCCTTCCAAACAAAAGAAAAAGTGACTTCGGACCTGGCCATTATTATCATTGCCTTTGGGGCTTGTGTTGTACTACTCGCAACCAGTGTGGTCTATATGAAGATGAAGAAACGAAGAAATTCTAAAAACACCACTCTCAAAGATGATTCCAGTATTGATATGCGAACTGCGGCAAGTTCCTTGGGTGCCAGCAAGTCGCAAGCAGCAAGAGAAGAACAGCAAAAACAGCCGAAACCAACGGGGCAACAAGAGGTGGAGAGTAAGTTTATTTTGCAAGGCTTTGACGTTTCTGTTTTCTTCTCGACAAAATGGACTAACGATATCCTTTTCTTCTACACGAAACAACAGCCTTCAAAAGTGGTTCGCAGTATCAGATGGCAGGGTTAATTGCACTATAAAAGATGAGAGAGCAAGAGTCTAGAGTTAAAATTCAAGGAATGGAGACAATGTATGCCTTCTTCTCTACCGTATGTCAAATTGGACAGTACATGACTCGAATCTCTCTATTTTTTTTTAAAACATCGGGGACAAAGGATTATGGTTATTGTGATGTCTGTAAAAGGCTGCATGCATGTTTCCTGTTGCAGCGACATCGTTGGATGTGCACAATCCACTTGGGTCAAGTGAATCAATTTTCTAACTGCCTCCGTGGACACCATACCAAACGAGCTGTATCAGGTACACGTACGTGTACAGTACCCCTCCAGCAATAGATAACTAATTGGCCTAGTACATATTTAATATATTTTGCAACGTTATTGTGGTTTGTTTTCTTTGTTTGGTTGCTCCTGATAGCACTCGTACCGGTAGAGAACTTTGGAATTAGCGCAAAGCATACGGTACTGGTACGGGGTACCGTACCAGCTACCCTTGGTCCCTGTTACCTCTACTGTAGCGTGTCGGTGGTATTTAATCTGTGCAATGTTGCGTGCAATGATCCAGTGTGGTCAAGAACATAAATGACAAAATTTCGTTATATATTAGACATTCGTGAAATCTCACCAACAATTATCGATTTCGTGGTTTTTTCGCGCCTCTGCTGAAAGCGAACTGTGACGCTTAAATCATTTTATTAAGTGAACGTGAATGGCTTTTGCCCGAAAGCACGAGGATAAAGGCGAATGCGGAGACTCCAGTAAAAAAAACAAAGCAAGCGGTGGACGTTTGGTCAAGCAAGCAAACTGTGATCTCCAGACCTCAAAGTACAGTATAGTGTGCCGATAGACGCCATGAGTGTCCATTGGAATGAAGATTGGGAAGAAGACATTGGGGGAAGTCCCTCCAGACAACAGCATGAGATCGAGGTGCCCATTGAGTTTCTCAGGCGAATGAGTTTGGATACAATTGAAAGTGGGGATATTGAAAATCTGTCCGATTTTGAATCAGCTACAACACCTTCCAACCACTCCGTCCGCTCTAGGAATTCCAAGCAGCGTAGAATTTCAAAGCAACATTCAAAACGATCCATTGACGATTTGAAAGAAAGGAAACGCAAACTGGAACGATCCAATCGTTCCAATCTGTCCACATCCAATCGCTCCAATCTTTCCGCATCCAATCGTTCCATTCTAACCAGGAGCAGCAGGACCTACAGCAAGCAAGAAATTGAAGACCAGACCCGAGACCTCGATGAGGCCCTCATGCTTTATGGTTATGCTGAAAAGGCAGCGAGGAAAATCCAATTGGCATTCCGAGAACGACAGCAAGCAAAGTTAGACCTAGGCAAGTCCGATACGTCAACGGAAAACGAGTCCGATGATTTGAAGACTTTGAATAGCAGCGATGAAAACAGGTCGGAGGAGGGCAATACAAATTGGTACACTTTGATCTTTCTTTCGCTTTGCGCCTTTGCTACATGTATCCCAAAACTATTCAGCGGGCTCCAACAGTTGCTTGGGGGGGATGATACGGGTGCAGGAGATGCTGCTGCAAACGCGGCTATGCAAGGTGGTGGCGGGCCAGCTGGTCCCACACCTACTGGTGGAGAAGGCGCTGGGGCAGCCGGTGGTGGAGCACAAGCTGGAGCTCAGGTATGTTTGCTAGTCTCTAACGTATGTCAGTATGGCGCTATACCATTGTCTGATCTAATCTTTCTCGTGTGTCTCTTTTTAGAGTGCAATGGCTGCTCAAGCTGCTTCAAGTGCAGCCAGCGGAGCCGCCAGCGGAGTTGCGTCTGGTGCCGCTGCTGGAGGTAAGGTCTACAACCGAAAGACACACTGCATTTTTAAATATATCAATCTCACGCGCTTTTGCTTCAAACCAGCTGCCGTATCTTCGGCAGCAGCTGCAGCAACCGCCGGGGCCACAGCTGCCGCGGCTGGAGGTAAGTTTGATACGCGAAGCACTTTGCATGTTCAAATCTAGCGCCACACTAACACAATCTACAGCCACAGCCACCCAAGTGGCAGCTGTTGTGGCGATTTCCACTGCTGCTGTAGCTGCTACATCAGCAGCTGTTACTGTTGCGGTCGTGACACCCACTGTTGAACCGATTTTGTCAATTTGCGGTCTTCCGAATCCAGACATTAGGAACGGTCGCTTTACCATGAACTTTGAGGGTTTTCCAAGAATTCTGGACGACAGAGAGACAGGTTTGGTGGAAAATCTCGTCAAGGAGTCCTACAATGAGATCACCTTGGGCCCAGATGTCGCATCAGTTGGCTGTTTGGATCCGTTGGCTCGTGAGATGCAGGGCATTTCCGTGTTGAATCAGGCCTTGTTTGATGACGTCGGATCGTCGTCATTGACGGTACTGTTTGAGGCAACTGTTTCCTGCGACCGATGCTCTCCGACGAGCCCTCTTTTTAGTGAAGATCAACTTGCAATCCAAGGTGACAACTCGCAGGCCATCAATGCGACCAACGGTACAAACTCAAACACGACAGCGTATCGGGGGAACAGCACTGAGGAAACACAAATAGAACAGTCGCGATGGCTACAAGGCATTAATTTTGACAGTCAAGAGTTCTTCCAAAAACTAATTCAACTGGTCATCTTCGAGACCGAAGAGCTGACTGACGTCGGTGAGCTTCCAGAAGGCTTCACTAAGGTTTCGAAGGCTTGGGTTATCACGGAGGAAGAAGAGGATGTGTTGGTGACAGAAGTTCAGTATGTGCGAAAAAATCCATCCAACGGAAGCACCAGTGGCAGTGTCGGTGGTAGCGCTGGCGATGGGGGGAGCGCTACCGGCGGAGGAAGTCGAAGCAGTACACAAGCCGTATTCCAGTTTGCCTATGTGGACGAAGAGGGAGGGGCCCAAAAGGTGACGCTCGAGGTCTCAGAAGAAGGCGTGGCCGTCCCAACCACAGCCTTTCCCACGTTCCAGCCCAGTCACCAGCCGACTGACCTTCCATCATCTGCTCCCACCAATGTATTTTCGGGTCAGCCGACTACGTCTCCAAGCCAGAGCCCAAGCATGATACCGTCCACGTCGCCGAGTATGCTACCATCGTCAGTTCCAAGCGTTGTGCCTAGCGAGTCGCCCTCGGATGTTCCGTCCACAATTCCGAGCGATAGTCCATCATCAGGTGAGTACATTTGGAAAAAGTTGTTTTTCGCTGGTACACCTCTATAATTCTGATGACTGACTCATGTTTTGATTGCAGTTCCATCAACCTTGCCTTCTATGATACCAAGTACAGGTAAGTGTCAAATGTATCATTCAATCCTAAATAGGTGTTCTGAAAGGTTTGGTTTGGGTATCTAAATGTATTTTCTGCTGTAGTCCCGTCAAGGTCGCCTTCAGAGGTTCCCAGTTTTGGTATGTCGATTAAGTGTGGATGTCGGATGCGAATACTGATGCACAACAGAACCGCTTTCTTGCCACTGCATATCGAATCTCCTTCTAACTTTTGTTTCGTTATTGTCAGTTCCTTCGACGGTTCCATCTTTTGTCCCGTCGACGCTTCCTTCCATGATTCCATCCTTTGTCCCTTCGACGCTTCCGTCCATGATTCCATCATTCGTCCCATCGGAGACACCTTCAGATGTGCCATCCGATGTGCCATCTGACTCGCCTTCCGACAATCCAAGTTCAAATCCTTCCTCATCACCATCAAAGGTGCCGACAAGTTCTCCTTCCAAGAGTCCAACCCCACAGCCAACCCCACAGCCGACACCACAGCCGACTCCGGCGCCAACAAGTATCTACATTGGATGCTACGTTGACGACACTTCAAATCGCGATATGGGTGGCGGGGGCGAACCATTCATCAGCGACAGCTTGACTGTTGCTTATTGCCGCAGTTACTGCAGATCTAGAGGATATCCATATGCAGGTAAGTGATGCATATTCAAATTTTGCTTCATCCACCAAGAGAGTTGACGAGAGATCTCTTACCGACGGTTCAATTTTTCAGGTTTACAAGTGGGGAGAGAATGCTATTGTGATCACTCATATGGCAGTTATGGAGCGGGAGGGGGCTGCGTTTATGGTTGCACTGGAGGTGACAGTGATCCGTGTGGAACGGATTTTCGCAATTCGGTGTATCACACTTAAAAATCAATATAAAAAAGAAGAGAGTTCGGGCGTCCGTTGACGAAAATAGAGTGGGAGCGTCGTCTTCCCATATTATATACGGCATAGAAAATGCCTATTCCATTGGTTATTTCAGCGGAAGAACGTGTATAATATCATCGTCGTCATCATTTTATTGTGCTGATTTTTAAAATAGGACTATGATATATATATATGTCTATATAGATATAAAAAATTTGGTATTTAACCGATCGGGCATCGGAGGGAATAGCCCCGGACGAAATAAATGTACCACAAACTGGTAAATAGACGCAAATGTTCAACATCACCAATTTTTTCGTCCTGAACGAGCGAAAGTGCCTAGTTCTAGCCATAAATTGCCTTCACCACCAGACTGAAGCTACAAATTAGATCTGAACTATCCAATTCTCCATAAGGAAAAACGATCTTTGGATTGGAGCTTTCGATGGACCAATTTTGGACTTCGCAAAAGTCATGGCGCTCCAGAAAATAAATAAATCTCAAGCATGACGGGGCTCTTGTTGACACCCATTGGAATTGAGACAATGTGGCTCCTGTGATACTGATAAATTTTGTTGTGTTCCATTTCCTAGACTTCATACTGGGGAATGAAACCCCGCAGCTCGTTTCATTTTAGAGCAGAATGAAATGCACTGATTTCATTACAATTTGCACCCGACACAAACGATTTATAATGTGTGCGGCAGATGCAGATTCAAGCACAGAGCATACTTTTTCCGCTCATCATGTATACTTAATCTTTTAGGATAGTGGGTTGGAAGGATGATGGGACTACTCCCAAATGCTCCCTCTTGTGGATGAGCGGATTCAAAATGTGCTCAATCAGATGTTGCTTCATCCAGGAGGTTCGAGGCACTTTTACCATCCAATGTATTGGGATAAGGAATAGGGATATCTAAATGGTAGAAATATTCATTATGCAGCAACGGCTGGGTCACGGGTCCGAGTCTAGGAGGCCATGGAGCCGAATTTCGCAGAACAGATGCTTCATATTAGAATGGTCGACTTCAGCCATTTGATTATTGCATAAGGAGCCAACATAACCTCTATCTAATGTATTTAGACCTTTTGCAACCCGGATGCGCCCGTTTCACTTTCAAGCAAGTGTATAGCCCGCATCTGAAGTCTTAATGTATACTGGCTTGTGCTCTTTCAGCTTTGGTGACTCGGACGTCGAAGCCAATGCAACCAGATGCTACAATCAAAGTTCCACCCCATCTCAGTCTTTTTATAGGTATATTATATATTTTAAAATTCGGAAACATCAATCAATCAATCGATCACCTCCTGACTTATATTCCGACATAGAAAACATTCATTTGCACTAGACACAGTCTCCATTGCAAGTATAGGATACTTCATCAAATGAGACAGAAAATGAGAATCTGGTAGGTCAATTTCATGGACTGTGAAAGACAATAAGAGAATGGAATGATGGTTCCAATGAAGATGTCATCGAGATAGTTCAATAATGAAGGAGATTTTGAGACCCATTGCAAGAGTGAG
>CAKOGP040001792.1:52803-242502 GCA_933822405.4 Cylindrotheca closterium | reverse complement strand
GAGAATCTGGTAGGTCAATTTCATGGACTGTGAAAGACAATAAGAGAATGGAATGATGGTTCCAATGAAGATGTCATCGAGATAGTTCAATAATGAAGGAGATTTTGAGACCCATTGCAAGAGTGAGAATCGCTCGCTGCAATATCATCTTGGTGAGGCTCAAAGAACCAAGAATGAAGATTGCGAAATGAAAGGCATCCGATGTCAGAAACCATCCGTCGAATTTGCTAGAGCGGGAATGATGCATGTGACAAGTAATGTCATGCAATGCAATGTTGTGATTCTGAGTGGCTACTACTGGAAGTGATTTAATAAAATGAAAAAGAATACTACCGTGGTAGGTCCAATGCGGAAGACTTTTCTATTTGACCACAATAGCAACGGACTCCATCAAATGATTCAAGTGGACTCGTAACATGGAAGCGTACCCGTAATATTGATGTTGAGCTGGTGCAACATGCTTGCTAATGAAGAGCTCCCAAGAACAATACGAGGCCACCACAGCATTTGGTTAGAAGGTATTCGAGAACGCAATCCTGTCATTTTTTGTAATTCTCTTCCGTGGTTCACAGTCCTTTTGTCTTGCGGTTCTTGAGACTCTGCAATGAGGACATGGTATCCCCAGCTACTTTTTGATTGGCCTGATAGGTGGCAGACCCTGCGGCACCCAATGCATTCGAAATCGATCGTTCTTGAATGCCACCGTTAATGGCAGTTTGAAAGAAATCAGACGATCCCTTACAAAATGGCTTGGCATCGTTCATCATCATGGTACTCATAAACTCAATACCATACTGGACATCGACAAGGCAATAACTCAATAATTTCGGCGAGGAAGGTTGCTTTGCAAAGTAGTCGGCACCACCAAACTCTTGAATGATCCATTCAGCGGTTTCCAGAATCATTCCAGTATCAAGTCTCAGTAACTGTGGACATTGCTTCAGAAATATTGTCTCGTCGTCAATAGATATTCCCAGTTCTATCAACGCCTCTTTTGTTGCTTGCCATTGTTTCCCAGATGCCCATTCTTCATTGGATGCGTCATCGCTGCTAGTAGCGGTACCGGTAGTAGCTGAATCATCGGGAGATGCATCTCTAGACGATAAGTCAAGTACCGGACGACTGCTCGATTCTTGCAGCTTTTCCCACACCAGTTTGACCGACGCTGCTTCTATATCGTATCCACTATTTTCATTAGCATTGTTGGAATTCGCCAAAATTCCAAAGAAATTTCGGACTTGTGATGAAGGATGATGTTGCTTATTGATTGGACTGTTGCAGACGAAGGCTTGCACAAAGCACGCCTGAGAAAAGTGAAAGGCATTCGAAAGAATGCTCAAAGTGCAATGATACAGTGAAATCGAAACAATGATACGGAGCAGTTTCATGGTTTGTTGTTTACTAGGTCCTTCGAATGCAACGGGTTCAGTGTTCAGTGAATGCCAGTATTTATTTATTTTTGTACCCGAAGAAATTGAAAATAGCGTCGGACAAGGCGCAATCATAAGCGCAATCAAATTAATTCAACGTTGCAGTTGAGGTCACATTTTCTGAATTTTCGTTCAATAAAAGTCGAGTTGAAGTAGAGAATGATGTCACTTTCTTAGTTGAGGTTGCATTTGAAAACTGTTGACACGTTTATTATTATTTTAAATCAAAGTAAGGACGGTACAACTTGCTTTTCTTCGCCGGGTTTGCATTCCAGCAACTGTTCTTGAGTGCATTGGTATTCTAGAGTTGGATATACAAAATCTTGATACGGTTCATAGCCAAAGTGCTCCAGACCCTGGGCTCCCTCTTGATGCAAATATTTGGAAAGGTCTGGCTTATTTTCCAATAGTCCCTGCCATTTCCCATATCTCTTTTCCAGAACAGTCCTATCGACATATCCTTCTCCGCCTTCCTCTCCTCCTTGTCCTCTTGCAAAGGCATGCTGGACCCCATCATCTTCCAACATGTGCAATCGCTTGATGAGATCCTTCATAATATCTTTGACGACCTTGTCTGATGGACGGTCATAAGAACTGTCCGTTTCAATCTCGTTCCTTCGCGAGAACAAAGCCATGCGTGCATGTTGCAAGTTTCGTGCTTGATCCAAAATCGCATTCCCCGTCCTGGTGTAGAAAACATTTTGCTGCTCGGCATCAACTGATCGATTCCGTGTCGTAAACTTTTGTTTCCATTCCTTGTAATCTGCGTCAAGTTTGCCGCGAGCCACCTTTACTAGTTCTTCCAAATGTTTCACCACCATGTTGCCCTGCTTTTCTTCAATGTATCGCTTGAAGAGAGGAACTCCCTGATTCATCAAATCATCCAACGTGTACGAGTCCGACCCTGCATCCTCTATAGCTCTTCGCGGATCTCTTTGTCGTTCTCGTTTTAATGCTCTTTCTGATTCTTTGACCCAATCGATAAGGTTCAACACAGGCTTGGTATCACCAGTTACATCGCCTCCGTCGTTGCCCTGGAATCCACCCCAATTGTGACCACGACCCCTCGGAGGTTTACGAAGATGACGATGTGGATGCAATGGACCATGATTCTTGGCAGTATCCGCAAAATGTACCGACTCGCCCAAGTCCTTGTCCTTTTCATGGCTTTGACAGCATAGGTTCTCCAACGGCATGGAAGAATCGACAAATTGATGTAGCGCTTGCATGACGTCCCATTTACTATGTACCAAATCTTCTGACCGGACCAACAAATACTTCTTGTTGTAGTTCAATTGTTCGCTGGGCAGTTGGTCATGATTCGGATGCCCTGGTGGGTGATGATTGTTCCAAACTTGTACATTCCAGTTGTTCCATAATTGCATAGCTCGAACATTGTACAAATCGTCCTTCCATTGGTCCATCCGTTGTACATAATCATTGGGGAAGGTGGCATTGAAAAACTTCTGTGCCGGGGACTGATTCTGGGAAAGGCTGACATCCCTTCCATCCCGAACGACGTGCAAGAAGGCTACCGGGAATTTCAATTCGTACTCAAAGACATGTTGCAAGACGGGCAAAACCAGCATACTAGCAGGTGCCTTGATGGCAAAGTGAATCCTTTGAGCCTTGATCGGTATGGAAATGGACCCACCATGGTTCTTGTCCTGTTTTTCTGCGTGTGCTCTTCGAATTTTCATATTCTCATACACCAACTTCAAATGCTTCAGAAACCGACCGACTTCGTGCTTGAGTACTTTTTTTGCGTCTGGTGACAAGTCGTCCCACGTATAATCTAAAGATCCTTTCGTTTGCTCCATGACATACTTGACGAATCCTGGCCAGCCAGTTCGGCCAAACAATTGACTGGCCTCAATATCCATCGTATGCTTGTCGTCGACCAATAGAACGACTCCCAGCTGTTGCAACGCCCAACAAAAAGCACGAGTACCAGATCCATCGCTTCCTCCAATTACCAAAATTGAAAATGGAGCTTCCTCCAGACCATTATTTCCATCAAAGGCTCGTTCCTTCGACACCATGACCTCGTCATCTGATGATCCGAGAAAGATCCTCGCGGCAATGATCCAACCCAGCCACGCCGCAGACAAAAATACCAATATGAAAACTATTATTCTTGTCAAGGAAATGGTAGATTCTTGTCCTATTTTTCGCTTTCGTCGCAGTCTCTTTGTAGATGGATGATTAGGCTTGGTATGATTGCCATTCATTAGTATTGTTGTGGATGAAGCACGATTGGTGATTGGTACACTGGTGGTACCTGATAAGGACGCGGATGCTGCTGACGGGGGCAATGGCATTCCATTCACGACATTTGTTTCAGATGCCATGATGGAACTGTGTAGAGTATTATTATTCTCCGTGCTCGTGGATGCGCTACTGCCATCGCTCTGCTGAATTCGTTTGGTGGCCGTTCGACGAGCTCTTGGGCCATTGGACATCATTTTTATTGTTGCTGATCGTCTTTCAGGCAAGAAACTGACACCAACGGTAGATATTGTTTGTCCTTTAGTGCTCTTCCAACGAATCTACCGGTATAGTGCTAAAAGGAAGAGCTTGTTATGTTGTGGCCTTGCACTATAGCTATCTGCGTTGTATAATTGTGACAGCGCACACAAATTTTATTTATTTCAGCATTTTCTCACCTTCCGAATTCTACGACTCCTTTTCGTTTCGACTCGTGCGACCAGCCGGACGATCTACAAACCAAAAAGTTCAAGCACGCACGACGTCAGGATGAAAGATCCACCAAACACCACATGCCATCACATCATAGCTTTACATCGGCAACCAACTTGCTTATTCTCATCTTTCAGTCTAGTCTCGGACCAGAAAACTGTCTACTACACTTCACTTATTAGCACTGTGACGCATTGAGCCTTCCAGAAGTACCAGGTATAGCAAGACCAGAAGCACACGACCAAACAATCAATTCCAATATCCATCCTCAACAGTTCAACATCACACAAATAAATATACGACAATGTGGCAATCTTCATTATTTATCCTATTGATCGCATCAACAGCATGCGCATTTGTGCCCCAATCTCCATCTCCCTTGGTCCAAACGACAACCGAGCTTTCCGCAAAATCACAAAAACAACAACACTCTTTCGAACACGCTCTGGCATCCTCCTTTTTGGCCGCTTCTTTGACAGTAGCAGCCTCCAATCCACTTCCAGCACAAGCGTATTCATCATCCGACTATGCGAGTGACACAGTCCAAGATGTCGTAACTACCTTGAAACAAAACAGAGGCAATATGGACGGTACTTTCCAAGCGTATGAATCGATTGCCGAAATCATTACCCAAGGAAAGGGTATCGGAGGAATGGTCAACTACAGTAAGTTCACACTTTCTTATGTATATATTGCCTGTTAATTTGTCATTGCGTGCGTTTGTCCTTTTTTCCTCATTTGGTGTACTCTTCTTTTGCGAACCTACCATTTCGTTTGAATGCAACAACAACGCACATCGTACCTTTTACTACTACACATACTACTACTACACATACTACTACTATCAGAGGGTGTCGCATTGGAGCGTGGATATGTTGCCGATGAAGATACTTCCGTTTACAATCCAGGATTGACCCTCTTGACCGAGTCGGAAAAGGAACGATTGGTCGAAGCGGTTGTGGATGCCCGAAAGGAGGGTCTCCAACAGGGAAAGTGGGACCAGAATATTGAACAAGCCTACAATGAAGTCAAGGGCAAGCTTGACCCATTTCACACTTACGAACTCAAGGGATTCCTAGGGTTTGTCCCCTATTACGGGGCTATTTTGTATTTGGTAGTCTTTGGTGTGCAGCAGTTCGCTCGGGGGCTTTTTCCAGTGGCCTATGGAATGGGTGTCTTGGCCTTTTTCGGACCCATCATTGCAATCATTGCGGCTGGGCCACAATAGACAATACGATTTGTAGTAAACGCTACATATTATATCGTTCATTCTTTTTAAACTAGTTTCGCTGCAATAGCGCCGGACCTTCAGGTGTAACATATCATCATCATTATTCAAATCAATGTTTACTCGTACACACATAACACAACATATTACACACAAAAAACATCATAACTTCGATATCATATTGTGGAAGAGATGCCACTGTCGTCGTCTTCGTCATCTGATGCACCAGCCGACTGGATAGAAAACAGGTCATTTGGTGATGGATATGGCGGAGCCGTCAGTGGATCGATGCCGTGAAGGCGGACTCCCACCAGCATTTGTTCCGGCAACTCATCCTCTCCATTCCCCTGAACCACGAAACCCAAGTCCAGGGTCAAGACTTGGGTGTAGGACCTCACACAAGACAATATCCCACGCGCCGCGGAGGAAGCAACAATGTCAAAATCAGCTTCGAGATACAATGCTTTGTCACCCTCTGCCTTTTGATAGTAGTAGCTGACGGGCATTTTGTTTCCTATTCATCGCGTAATGGACACAGAGGAATCAAAGAAAGATGGTCAGCAGCGGTTGTTACGATGGCATTCGAGAAGTCCATCGCAGAGTTTTGAGTTCAAACTACTACTCACCAATGATAGCCGGTTTTCCTCCTACGACCGACTTGACCACCCACGGACCTTCCACCACGCTTGGGACAATCTTGAGTGTAGTATTCTTGTGATTGACCGATCCTTGGAGAAACCTTGCAACACATCGATCCGAGGCACTAAAATCATCCATGGATGGTAGAGCAGACTCGTCAAAATCAGGATCATGACCTGCCAGCACAAAGGGAACAAATCGTTCGGGAATCTCAAAATATGCCAGCAAAACCCCCCAAGGAAGCCGAAAGTTGAGAAGGAATGTTGGTACTTTGCGAAGTTCGCCGCCCAAGATCCTTGGATTGCTATCAATTATGGGGAGCGTAGGAAGCTTAGAGTGAGTAAAACCTGATATTCAGTGCAACTTGTTCCATTCAATCTACCAGTACTTACGTTCCGGCATTTTGCGGACATGCATCAGTCAGAAAAAGATCAACCGCCCGTATCGGAAACAAGAATGGTTCCGATGATATCTTCTTTCGGTCCTCCAAGTATTTTGCTCCACGAACCTGAAACTCGGTGTGCACAGGTTCCGACCAACAATTTAGTTTGGATCCCAGCTCGGCCCCATCCGGAAATTTAGGAAGTGGCGGTTGAATAGAGACAAGCATCGCATTGCTGTCCGCCTCTTCTTCTCGTATTGACTGGATCTGCTGCTCCGAAGTGAAACTATGATGCCTTGAATTATTATCTGGTGTTGACACCATCGCCATTCGTAGCAACGTCCGCCCGCTTCGCTCGGGTCCTCGCCGTAGCTGTGGTCGAACCTTCACCGCGGAAGATGGCTTGTTGGATTTGTCAACACCACTAACAAGTGGTCTTGGTGTATGCAATCCGATGCAAAATGCTGCCCATGTCAGAAGCAATAGTATATCCAAATCCATGGAGACAGTGAATGTTGTTGCCTTCTTGACCATGTGTGCTGCTGCCATTCCAATCAACAGGAAGACAAAAGGATTGGTGTCCAATAAGTCACCAATTCTACTTCCTGTGGAACTATAATTTGAGACAGGATGTGAATATGACGGCACCATTTCGACCGGTGCACGGTCGTCGTCCACGAGTAAATTTGCCTCAGTGCCCACTTGCTTCAACTCATCTTCGTCCAGCGCCCGAACCTCCAATCTCCGCCGTGATTTTCGAGTATAGGGAACAACTGGAGATCTCAGTGTATGTGCAGTGGAAGTGATTGTGACATTCATTGGTGACTGAGCATCGCCATTCCTTGGAGTTTCGTCTCCAATAATGGAACTCTTCAGAAAGTCACCAACTGCAATCACATTGCCGACAGCACCTCCAACGACACCCCCAACAGCGTTACCTACTCCATGAATAATTTTCGCTGGAGAGTCAAAGGTAAATTGATTTTCAGACGTCTTGGATTCTTCCACACTTGGCGTGGCTACAGGTGACGAAGGAGGACCGTGGTATGACGATTCCTCCATGCAATGGTCTGACAAGAAAAAAGTTTGTATCGTATTCGCAATCTCTGCATGAAATTCATCATTCAAGTTTTCAGGAAAGAAATTGAGCGTAGCAGCTAATACCTGATCGATGAGTAGACTTCGTTTCTTTGCAAGTCCTCTCACATAACCGTAGTTGACCTTCACGCAAAAAGCATGATGTCAATTTAGCATCACAAATTTTGAAATTGATCGTCTTCTGTTCTGTAGCCAACTTACCTTGCCAAGATAGGTTACTCGTTGTGTCTCCACCAAATGAATCACCGTTTCACAGTACTGGACAAGCCTGCAATCTGACGTTGACAAATTCTCCTTGTTCGCAACGAAAGCAGCAGCACTCTTGAGTTGGTGTCCAAAACTTCGGAAGGCACTGTATGTCTTGGACAAGTTGAAAGATTCAAACTGTGGTCCTCGGAACGGGTCTTTGGTAGGAGTTACTCGAATGATGTAATCCGTTTCCACTGCCAGACCGCCACCGATGCGATAATAGTCCACGTCAATAATTTGTGCCTGAACTCTCTTCTCCAGCAATGCTTTCAGCAGTGGCGAATCAAAGTTGGAATCATCCATCTGCGTCATTGTCATGTACTCGGTGATCTCAATGCCATTAATTTAGAATAAAGACGAGGCTGTTGCAATACCGGTAGGTCGTGTCAAGAAGACAGTTAAACACGCAGTTGATGATGAAGATGATGATGACAGTCCCAGAATTTTATAAAATAATTAGAAGAGCGTGACAATTTTCCGAAGGATCGAAGGTTCTGGCGTCACGCAGTCGACTCCCTCGACCGTTATGAGTCAGATACCTGTGCGATGGCGTATTTTAATACTTGTACTGTATTTCATTTGAAGAGGATCCCATTGGAGCCTGACGATCAGAGTAGGATCAAAGATTGTACTCGGGGTACTGTAGCTTTATATCAAAAAATTTCAAAATTATAGTTTAACAGTACTTTAGAGACGACGGTCTCTCTTCTTGTTGCTCGAAAGGATTCTATAGCAGCTGCTGCGGAAAAGCATCAATCTTCATGTCACTGTGCGGGTCCTTGCTCGATTTCTTTGACACCAATTTGATGACGTTATTGTCTTCCCAACCGCTCTCTCGCGTCTCTCAAAGAGTGGGAGATCCGTATGATTAAATGTGAACCACTAAAGATTGTGGCTGCGAAAGAAAAGCTTCTCACTCAGCAACCAAAACTTTGGCAGGTCTTCTTCCACCACGGCGTACGGGTCGTCGAGTCGAACGAGGTTTCCAATCCTTTTCTTGTTGTTCCCTAATATTGGTGGCTAGTGACTTTCCTGTAGACTTTGGAGCATTACCTGTTGAGATTTCGGTACGCTCGGATATTTCTAGATGATCCACAAGGGGCACTTCTTCATTGTGGTGCTCACATGGTCCAGCAGGGGTTTCGTCAAAATCCTCTCCCATGAAGGAAGCTTCATCATCACCAAAGAGAGAAACATCACATTGGTCGTCCTCATCTAGACTAAGAGTAAATGATGTGACGCTGGAATCATTATCTAGTGCACGTAAGTCCTCGTGACAAGAAACCGATAGGGCAAAAGAACCGGGCAATATGTTCTTGATGTTATTGGTAGAGGTCATGTTTGCTGTACAGTATAGGTTTCCCTTTTTTGTGATTGTGTAAAAGGACAGCGATACAGAAAAACCTTGCAAAAAACTTCCGGAACCATTCGCGAGAAACAGAAATTATCCGAGCTGAAGAATGGGGAAAGGTTCTCTTCACTCTTGGTTTAGATAAGTGCTCAAATCGTGTCCATAAGTATCCGCTCGTAGGGAAGTCGTAGAACGATATATTCGAAGGTGGCGAATATATTCTGCTGACACTTTTTGGGAAGAGACATCGAGCATTTTCATCGCTTCCCTGTTCCTTCGGAGCTCAATTGGCTCCACCTTGAGTACAGCTACACGATCAGTACGTGTACCGGATACGACGCTCACGCACACCGTGGAACGGCAGTTTCGAACTTTTATCTTTCGGCATCTTTGAGGTTCATTCTGCTAAGACGAGTGAGAGTCACAGATGAGGTCCTTCTTCAAGGTACCTGGTACAAGGGTACTTGAGGTACCAGGTACCCGCGATTGGGAAAATTGAAAATGCCGGGTCAATATGGATCACTAAAAGCCAAGAAAGACACATTAGAAGTCATCACTTAACTTCTTCCTGCGAAGATTGATGACTGTGATCATTCACAGACATTCTCCTAGGTACCCGCGATTCTGAGAATACCAGGTCAATCTTTGTCACTAATCATCCAAGTAAACCGTCCGCTTTCGTAACCTCGTTTGCTACAGTGCTGTACCGATGACGATATCCGCCTTTGCTTAGTTTAGTTTGGAACTGATCTTTTGGCACCTTTGAAGTTCATCCTGAGAAGTTTCATGACGATGATGATTCGGAACTGAGATTGATGACTTTGATCATTCACAGACATTCTCCTTTCAAAGAAAACGAGTAGGTACTCGTACCACACGCGATTCTGAGAATTCCAGGTCAATCTTAGTCACTAATCATCCAACTGCACCGTCCGCTTTTTTGCTTCTGTACCTACCGTATGACTTGTATGACGCGATCCGCCTTTGCTTAGTTTACAGTAGATTGGAACTGATCTTTTGGCATCTTTGAGGTTCATCCTGCGAAGTTTGATGACGATGATTTCGCCGCTTCTCTCCAGATGTCCTCTTCTATGAAAAAGAGTACTATGCAATGCCCGTACCCGCGATTCTGAGGATGCCACCATCCGCTTTCGTAACCTCTTTTGCTCCGCAGATGCTCACAGTCTACCGATTGAGTGTTATCAGCACTCAAAATTGCCCTCTAGTTGAAATTTATCTACTGTACCCCACCAGTAATCCAATTAGTAGCCCAGTGACAACGCTACTTGAGTAACCACATTGGTAGGATGATAAGGGCTTGTCGTCGTCGCTCGATTGATGTACCTTTGAGGCCGTTAGAGGAGTCGTCCGCTCTAGCTTATAAGAAAGGTGCACGACCATTTGTGCTTTGAACATTGTCTGAGGCGATCTTCCCTCACTTCCAAGAAAGAAAGTTTCCTTTGCCAGTTGCCCAGCCTCCACATAGATCCGGTTATTTGGCTCGACTATCTTCAGCGGAAGCCTCATCTTTAGCGACATTTACTCCAACGTCATCACTAACTTCCACTGCACTTTGCTCAGGAATTGTTTGTTCCCTGTTTGCTACCGGTTCTCCCATCTCTTCCATTTCAATCTCTGATGATGCTTGTGGAGCGATAACATCAGAACTCTGATCACAACTAGTTTCATTGGCATTCTCCAACCGAGAGCTGTTTTCTTCTACCGCCTGCTCGCTTTGCTCTGCATTCGTGCCGCCTTCACCTGTAGCAGGTGGGTCTCGTGAGTCTCTTTCTGCTAGTCGTAGGCCCATAACACCCCGATCACTCATTGTTTGGGAAACAATTACATTTGCTGATGGAATAATTATCAGTTGTCTACCATTTTGCGATACATTTTGTCTCATGATGAAACCAGAAGGTATCAGCCCAAACGGAGATAGACCGGTGTTGTTTGGAGAAGCTTCCGCTCTCACAGGCTCCACGTCACAAAAGGTCTGTCGACAACATGGGCATTTGGGTTCCTCTTTCTTTGTCAGCCATGGAACGATACAGTCTTGATGAAATGCATGGTGGCAAGAAGACTCTGGCGACCAAATCACTTCATCACCAGCGCGATAGGTATCAAGACAAATTGCGCATCCTCCAGGAACTAATCGGCCTGCATTCTCTCCACCTGACGGCAGTTGGAGCACGTTCTGGTCCATCATATCACGATCGACGACTGCTCCTAGCTCCTCATCCACCTGAATTGCTGCTTCTTTCCTATCTTCGCTACACGTACCTAAATTGGTGTTCCCTGCAAGGTACTCCTTATTTTCCAGAATGTCTTTTTCTTCCACCACCTTGCAGTCATAATAATAATAATAATAATCAATGTGGTTAGCCATACAGCAGCTTCAACAACAGTAAGCCCAATGTTTAATCTCCCTTCGAAAGAGGCATGGAAATTTCTTACAAAAGAAGTAGCTTTCAAAGCTGTGGAGATCCTTGAGGTGCGTTCCGCTCGAGCTTCCTCTTCGTCCATCCCGTTGCCAATTTGGTTACCACCACCGACAGCAAATTGTCCCCCGCCAAAGAAATACCGCTGCTCAAATTCTGCTTCTTCTCGTTGTAGCTGCATTAACATTTGTCGGCGTCGATAGGCGCAACATGTTGGTAATACACAGCAAAACACCAAGAAGGAATACCATAGCAAAAAGGCAATGAACTCGACGGAATTTCGTGTTTCTTCGGTTGCCATTTCTCAGTAGTAAGTTTGTGGCCTTCCCTTTTGTTAATATATGTATCGTCTCGGTGCCTTCCAATTTCGGCAGTTTTCAGGTCCAGAAATGCTAACGATTGATGCCTCGACACCCGGTATACTATCTTAGCTATTAGACACCAGTGTTGCTCAAAAAAATTTATTTTCGGTCGCACGCCCAACTCCGCCAGCTGCCGAGAAACGACTAAGTCGGTTCCATAAAAATGTCAACCGTGGGCTTTTGTGATTCTTTTGTCACCTCGTCGTCCTGTAGTCGTACTTGAAACAGGAGACAAACAAATGATACAAACACAATCATAATACAATACTGTATTGAAAGCGATAAAAGCACAAGTAGTTGGTTAGAATGGTGGCAATATCATAGGACTATAATATCTATTATCGTTATCATCCTACATGTAGTAGTATGTTTGATAGTAAATATTATACATTATAACCTCCCTTGAACCGAATGGCACCATTCGACTTGGCCCGTCTCCGTCTTCCGCGATTTGGTAATGGTGGAAGTTCTTTGGAGACGACCAAGTTACTCTGTTGTTGTCGACTGCTCTTTTTCTTGCTTCGGCTGCTCCCACGGCTGCTAGGCGTGTAGGTATCGGAACGGGTCGGTGACACGGCATTGCTTCTGGAGGATGAGGATTGGCCACCAAAGGCATCCCTTTGTCTTGGCGCTGTGGACGACCGTCCTCCTTTTTTACGATCAATCTCAATCACTTGCAAATCATTTTGAAGAATTGTGGAATCTGCCGAAGAAGCCGAGTTCCGTCGCTTGGTTCGGTGACGAACATAAGTCGTCTTGGGTTCGCTGAATCCACTTTCTGCGGCACAACAGAATTCGGTCAATACTTCCCAGTGCTTGTCACTGGAAAAGAGTAGACTCCACACTCCATCTTGGCTGTTGCCCATGCTTGAAGAATTTCTGTCACGTCGGCTCTTGGACTTTCGTTTCTTCTTTTTCACAGTGGGTGTACCACACACCTTAGCTTTCATTTCCGCCACTTCATAGACCAGAATGTAAGCTTGTTGATCCAGCGCAGTTTCTTCATCGACTTGTGTGACAACATTATCATTGCACCTGTACCATTGTCCCAACCTCTTGACATAGGACAAGTAGTGTCCGGAATCGCAAGTTTGCCCTTGATGCACCAAGATTCCCACTAAATCATAGGGTGGTGGGGTTGCCTTATTGAGTTGGGACATGTAATCGCTGATTTCCAGCCGTTTGGGAAAGGTTATGCGTTTGTTGAGACGCAATGGTTGACCAAAGCGGTTAATGGCAAACCGCTTGAGATGGCAGACCAATATGGAAGGTGCCGTTGCCAGTCGTAGACATTTGGTAACTGGTCGTTTGACGTTACATTTCATACAAAAGACGGCATTGTCATGTTCGAGCGATTCCGCTTTGGTAAACTGATAGAGAGCGTCTTCCAGCGTGGAAGTATCTGGATCATTAATGTCTAGACTGAGATCCATATACCTATCTCTCGTTAGACTCTGATTGCCGCACCTTTGACAAATGACTGCACTTTCCAACAATCCATCAAAGAGACTAGATAGCTGTCTGTTTTGTCCATTCATCGCCAAGGTACTCAATAGCGATCGCAAGAATTCATGTGCATCTTCTTGCTGATAGGGCAAGAGACATTTGGATAATCGGTTTGGATACCTCGTGATCCTTCCAGGGTTAATGGTACCATGGATGGATTCTGCTGGTCCAAACCAAGAAGAGAACATGGATGAATGTTTCGTACTAACACTCATTTCCGAATCATCTGGTATCGTGTATTCTTGTGCAAGATGTGTCAATTCACTGGTTAACCAATCGCAGTTCTCTTGCATTTGTTTCTTCTCTCGTTCCTTTTCCGCTTGTATATCCTTTTCGGATACCGGTTTGATCTCTTCTTTTTGTATGCTCTTTACAATTTCGTCCAGAAAAAAATCATCGAGTTTCTCTTGATCGACCGTTGTAATTTCATCTTCTTCTTCATCAATCTCTTGTTCCTTCGAGTCCACACTCCCACTTCCCTTGGCCAGCAGATTTGGATTGGAGCTATAGCGACGGAATATCCGTACGACCTTTGGATCCAACAAGGCATTCGTCAAGGCGGTACTCAACAAACATTGCAAGGCAGCATTGGCGTAACAGGTATTCCCAACATTTTCCAACCCTCGTGGATATTGTTCCACAACTTGAAGTTTTTGCTGCATACTGGAAATGCTTAATTTGCTGCTGCTGTGGACTGTGCTGCTGTCGGTCATTTTATAGTCTAATGTTGTTGTTGTTGTTCTCTTTGATGTGGTGATTTCGTTGGGATCTCGATTCTCTTGAATGTGATTGTGATTGTTGTTACTCTTGTTGTTTCCAATATTTCTTCCTCCTTTAATGGCTCCAATGCTTTTTATTGTTGTTGTTGTTGTTGTTGTTGTTGTTGATGATGCTGATGTTGTTAATTCCGATGCATTCATATCCATGTACGGTACCACAACAATTCCAATGCAATTCAATTCAAAGCCACGGCAGTTTTGGGAGGAGCACGTGCTTCTAAAAACTACCAATGATGCAACTCCCAAACGCTCCTCTTTCGGATCTGATTCGATTGATTCGATAGATAGATATAACAGCTAGATAGATTGAAGATACAGAGGAAGTGTGTTGGTGTGTTGGTGTTGTTTGTTTGGATGTGCAAAGAAAAGGATAATCGTATTGGGCAGTTTTTATCACTCTTTGACCACCGTACCAAAAGAAAGAAAGCAGTAGTTTATTGTCGTCTTCCGACCATGGACTGCTCGATCCAGCACACTTTTTCAACGTCTCTTTTTTTTTTGGATTTGGGTTGGCACTTATATCAAGTGCGCGTGCCGTCGAAATTTTCAAACCCGTTTTATTAATTGCCCGTTGGCTTTATCAAGCGTGCCAGAGAGGGAACGCGAGCAGGTACACTATAGGGGTCCTTTTCAAATCACCACACACCTCATTCTACCATGAATACCCGTCTACAATGAATACCCGTCTACCATGAATACCCGTCCACCCGCCCGCCCTCGTTCGTTATTGTTATTGTTCGTTATATTCGTCCCGGTAGTGTTATTATACACTACTAATTGCACCACACACACCACAAACACACACGCAACATCTGGAGTATGCCTCCCTCCACCGCTTATAATTTCAAATGGCAAATCGGTGACGACTCCTCCAAAGTCTTGGACATTTTGCAATTGTCACCCACGAATGATGTATCCTTTGGCAGATTTGTACTCAAAGAACCTCCTCCAGAGGATGAATTGCTGTTACGAAATATATTGCAAGTATTTCAACATTGTTCCCAACATGATATCGTCTGGGATTGGTTGGATGTCACCATGGAGTCGGTGGGAATGATGAGCTTTCACTTTTTGCGGCCCCTCTTGTTTGCGGCCAATTCCATGGGGATTGTTCGACGGGTGGCCATCCAAGGGGATGCGACACCGATCAATGCTGGAGAACCGCTTCCGACTCATGAATTCTTTTTGGCGGGAAGTTTGCTGAATCCCAGACTGGAAGTTTTGGAAATTGTGGCCAATCGGGAGGGTGGATTGGTGCCAATGGGGGATTACCGTGCTTTATGCGAATTGCTGCAAACTACCAAATCTTTACGACGACTCAAGTTGGATCGAGTCACCAATTTTGAAGTAACATTGCTATGTCAGGGCTTGCAAGAGAACAAGACGCTACGAAAATTGTCCCTCTCGTTTGTACAATGCGACGTTCCGGATGCCTCCATTGCCAATGTAATACAATCCCTCAACGATCATCCAGAACTAAGGTATTTGACAATTACCTCCAGTGGGCAGTTTGGGCCGTTGTCCTCCACAGCCCTCAAGATGCTGCTTTCCTCCAAACCCTGCAAGCTCAAATCTTTATCACTCCAGGGATTCGAGTTCTTTGAGCTGGATACGACGAGTGGGACACTCAACACAGAAGATCTACTGGAAGGAATACAGGCAAATAGATCCTTGAAAAACGTATTGATTGGGGATGCCTTGGATGGGGACATGTTCTTTTCCAAGTTCTTTCAACTGCTGGGAGAGTGTCCCTGGCTGGAAACCTTGCATTTGTGGGAACCAAACATTACCAACCAAGACTTGGAATCAGTACTATCCGAACAAGTCCAAAGATTAGAACGATCGGTGGTGATTGGGTTGGGGTTTCCCGTCTTGGATACCTTGGAAAAGACTCTGACGCAAGTATTGACGAAACATCAAGAAATTCGCATGGAACACGAAGGATTCCTTGGAAATCCTTCCTTTGTCCACTTGTGTCAATGGAATTGGTATGGCAGATATCTCATGGACAAGCCAGACTTTCCCCTTTCCATGTGGCCAGTGGTATTGAAGAAGGCGAATCAAAAGCCAAATGTCATTTATGAATTCCTCAAGGGTCCTGCTTTTGCGGCCCGACAACCATATCACAGATGAGATGTAATACCGTACGGCAGTTGACATATCCTCCTGACACATACATACTGACACATACTGATATACTGTGTTGTATACTTTCTGGTGTATCATGTAGCACCAATCATAGCAACAATAATAATAAACCCTGTAGACTAAACGGTATAATCAATCACTTTCAGTCAGACAACCAGCATGTTTGCAAGCTTGACAGTTGTATCGTTCTGGGTCGTCGGAGAAATAGGCGCGGTAGACATGCCGGTGGGCCGCATTCAATCGAGCCACAAATTCTGGAAATGCCTCTTGGTACTGGGCTTCGTCTTGGGGGCCAACTTTATTGGGCCCTTTTAAATGTGAATCAATGGTTTTGGTGTCCAGATGCTCCACGGGAGTCGAATGCATAATCATGCAGGCATGCGGCAGTTGTCGAGGACCGGATGATGATGACGACGACGACGACGACGCTGATGATGGTCCCGTATTGTCAAGATACAGTCCTTCGTCGATTGGATATTTTACAGAATCGTCAAAGGAGCAGGTTTCTTTCACATCATCCCAATGCATTCTTGGTCGGCCTTGTAGTCGTTCCCGTTCCGTATCCTTCACGTTCAACAAATGATGATCCACCAACTTACACCAATACAGGTCGGGACCCCACATGGACTCAAAGTCTCCCCATCCTGGTACATTCTCTGAAAAGACCTTATATATTGTTTCCCATGCTGCCACATTGAAAACTGGCAACTGAATTTCAATCACCCAAACATCCATTGCCACTAGTCGTTGAAAGTCGTTCTTGATTTGAGGAATGTACGAGGTATTGTAGCACTGGTGTGGATGCGTCGACCCAGTGTAGAGCTTCCGTCGTTCGGTCTTGTAGCTGAGACTTGACATGATGGTAGGGGCGAAAATTGCAGGTTTGAAGGTGAGGGCAGTATCCCAGAAGCAATCCCATGCCATATTCCGCAACCGAATGTCGCCGTCCATCATCCACAGGTAGTCAATGTAATCTGGGATCAATTCTGGCTTGAGAAACCTGTGCCAAAAATTGATCTTATTCTTGCCGGGCCAGAAATGAATTTCAGTATTGAACTGCTCTTTCCATGCGGCTTCGCTGTATGTTGATAGAATGCTTTGGTAGGTCTCATTCTTGTAGCAGAATACCTTCCATTCAATGTGAAAATCCTCGGAATGCTGCATCTGTATGCTCTTGATGTCATGCACGGTATCGTCCACATCTCGCGTAGAAATTGTTTTGGCAAGAAGTAGCCGTAATCGCTTGTTTTTTAATGGGTTGCCAATCTTTTCTCCTGGACTGTTCTTAGTGTTGCTCAATGACGGATCATGAGAGTTAAGATTGCCATGATTGTCGTTATGAGTTACCAATAGGAATGACAAGCTGAAATTTACCACGGCTGCCGCAAATGGAAGGAGGAGGCACATTAATAGTTTCCTATTGTCATGTTTGTTTTTCATTTGCTATTCTGGATAAGGGAGAGGAATGGACTTTCACATCCAACCTTATTGCGTTGTCCTTACTCAATAAAATTGAAAATGAGATGAAAAGTTTTGAAAAATGCAAAAGCGCTATCGAAGTACTTCTATTGAAATTCATGAAATCATACTTTTGAGACAAATGAAGCTTTGGTATTCTCTCTATCAATATTTACTTTAGCACATTGGGATACATCTTAGCGATGATTTTGTTTGATAATCTTACCCCAGGGTCATTGCATGCCACTTTGCAGCGTATAGACTCTGTTGGGGACCCCGAGCAATCAAGTCATTGTGCGACCCAACTTCAACAATCGCTCCATCTTTCACAATGGCAATCCTGTCGGCAAATCGTCCAGTGGCCCATTTATTCGATGATATTACAGTAGCAGCACCAGTTTGGCGTAATTCTCGAATGACTTTGGCTTCGTCGACTTCAGATAAGAGCACTGTCACGTCGTCAAGCAGGAGAACGGAACCCATGAGACTGTTTTCAATCTTGTCAGTAGAAGCGAGAACGTTGTCATTATCGGCAATTGTTTGTGCGATGACTTTTGCCAACAGCAACTTGGACCACTCGGCAGGAGAAAGGAAAGTGGTGCTTGGATCGACTGCTGTTTTGCCCAAGTCTTCTTCATTTCCCGTAACAACTGTATTCATCTTGAATGGTAGTCTTCTAATGAGAGTGCCATACAGGCCCGTTATCTTGGAAAAAAGAAAATCAGTTAGGTGGTGTGCTATTGAATAGTACAATGAAACCAGCGACTGCCAAGCTTACTTTGAGCCCCAATAGGATTGCTGACTTTTCACTCGACGTGAGTGCGTGTGGAGATGATTGAACTCCGTCGACTGGCTCAAGAATTTCTTCAAGGGTCCAACCAGAGAAGATTGACGCAGTGTCTCCGAGGGTGCAAACATCCGAAAGTAGAATTCCCAGACGGCGTTTTAACGATGGCTTGTCCCACTTGGACGCGTCTAATCCACCAATAGCAACTAGCCCTCGTACTTTATTCGACGTACAAGATCGCTTGGGTGGACTGATGAGTGATTCCGCAATTGTTGTCAGTAGTCTTGTCTTACCAGAACTATCATCCCCCAGTATGGCGAGAACCTCTCCGTTTCGACACTCCAGGGTCGCACCACGCACAGCCCATGCACGTTTTGTGGTATGTGCTGCCCACAAGTCTCTCACGGCCAATCCGGCATTTGCAGATATGGACGCCGATTGCTTGAGATCGACCTGCTGTTTGTTTGAAGCAGCAATTTCTTCCATTGTCTGCGATAGGTCTGAAAGGAAAGGCTTCACATACGGGAGGGATGCCTGCAAAACTGTAGATTGCTTCAATGCGTTAGCGACCAACATGAAGACGCTGATCAAAATGACTGACACATCCAACATGGAGTCCCACTGAAGACCCGTGTGGAGGCCAGAACTCGATGAAGCCTGCTCGAAATAGAACGGAATCAGAAGTGGCGCAAAGGTAGTCAGTCCTGCCAAAACCACGTAACCCATTTGTCGAATAACCTGAGAAAGTCGAAGGTTTGATGGCAGCATAGCTGATGGTACATTCGACGATCGCCAGCGTTCCAACACATTCTCGACAGATCCGTTCTCTGAAAGCATGGTCAAGCGAGTTGCGCTGGAGGCTCCCAGTCTTGAAATTTGATCAAGACCTTCGTTTGCTATTTCCATTTCGTCTTCCTCATCGTCGATTACAGGTACTGTTTTCTTGCTTTCCGCCTTGGGGATCAAGGTCACAAGGAGCAACGCAGTAAATAGCGAAGCGTGGAAGGCCACATCTAACGGCTTATCGCAGACCTTCACCACGAAATTTGCGAACAGCGTCTCGAGGGAACGAAACGAGGTCTGCAAGATTGTCTTATGATGACTCCACAACGAATTCCAATCGATTGGCCATGACCTCCATTCTTGCAACATCACAAGACTCCATGCTGTCTTTCCGACCACCATCATTGCTGAACGGAGCACGGAAGCTGTCATGAAAACGAGCAAACCGGCAACAAAAGTTGTGAAAGAACTCAATTGTGCCTTCGATATCATCCACCTCACTTCAGATTGCGCAGCTTGGCTCAATCGAGAAAGTAGTCTAGTATCTATCGGGGTTGCTGCAACGAGGCGGAGGTACAGCTGGCCATACATCGAATCGTCTTCAACGGAAGATGCAACTTCTGATTCCAGATCACCAACTCTTGATGCTAGCACTAAATTCCTAGACAACTTCGTCAGTAGCGCATAAGCGAACCAGAAAGGTGCCCACGTTGCCGTTGAATCACGAATGATTTCAACAAAGGTAGGGATTGTGATGGACACGAAGTCCAAAAGGGACTTTGGGATCGTCAACAATTCAAACCCTTGCATTTGCTGTACACCAAGAATAAGGAACATCACTTGAACAAAGTCAAAGGCGGCATAATATCTTCCAAGTGACCGGCATTTTGTCTCGTCAGATGTGGAAAGCAGTGACGTCGTCTTTGCCCCGTCGCTTCGTGACATTAGACTATCAACTGGTGTCGTCGTGGTTTCGCCATGTCCAGTGCCAGACGGGCGCAACTGTGGCATGGGGCTATGAGAAGCCAGCTTGGAAGATGCTTTCTTCTTTAAAAATCCAAAAAGACCCCGCCTGGAATCATCATCGTCATAGTCCCATGCATCCATGTTGTATTGATAGTTTCTGTTCTTTCGATGGCGGAATAATTTTGCAGGATTCGGCAATCGCGGTAGGCGAGGGAGAGCACCCATCAGTTTCTCCTTCCAGCTAACGTCGTCTTCTCCAAATGAAGAGTTCATAACTGGCATTTGGGTTTGGCTTGGCCGAGGTGTTCCTGTTTTCGATTCCTCCCATGGAATGCGAGACTGCCGACTGTGCGGATCTGGCTTTGATTGCGATTCAGTGCTCTGTTTGTATGGAGGAGTGGCACCATATGGTGATTGTATTCCTTGCATACTTCCTTGAGTCGATTGGTTAACCCCTTTGCTCGGTGGTTGGGAGTACTGATTTTGCTGCTGTTGTCTTTGTTCTGGTTGTGCTGATGGCGCCAAAGAGCCGCTGGCTGCAAGTGGTAAGCTCGGTATTGGTTGGTTTGGTGTCTGTCCACCAGGGGCAGACGCGCCACCATTTGCTCGAAACAGCTGTTGAGACACTGCTGGTTTCGATGATTCTTTTGCTGCCGTCGTAACACCCTCATACTTCTTTCCAAGGTGAGTGAATGGAGACATGTTGTCCGATGAGGACGCCGGTGGTCGCGAAGTTTTGAAAGGCGAACCTGTCGCCCGTTTCGGGGTAGAGTGAGCGGAACTACTGGATCTTGATGGCAAACTTCTTGTCGCAAACTGAACCACATTGCTCACACTCGACGAAGATGCAGCATCCGATACAAGCTTTTGCGCTCGTTTTGAAATTTTCTCCTCCACGTTGGACAGCTCGTCCAATCCTTTTTCGACGCTCCCTAATATGGTTTTGAAGAAGGTCGAGGTGGATGGTGCGCTAGTTGAAGTTCGCAGAGGCGGCCTTCGCACATGCGTTGGAGGTACACGTGAAGGATACTGACGCTGTTGGTTGGGGGCCTGCTGTCTGTAAGAACCCTGCTGAATCTGATGTTGTTGAGAGCGATTGGGCTGCTTGGGTATGGCAGGTTTTGTTGGATGCTGATGCGTAAGTGGCATTGTAAATGCTTGTTGCTGCGGCCTTGGTTGTGGTTCAGCACTCTCAAGCCTTTGAAACGAAGTCTGACTCCTAACGAATGGAGATCCCGTACCAGCCTTGGGGGCAAGTGCTCTGGGCGGCGAATCTCCCTGCACAGTAAGCTCGGGCTCTTTTTCATTCTGAAACTCCTCTTGATTCTGGACTGTTGTGGTTTTCGGCTCTGATGATATTCGCGATGCGATGAAAGATGCCGTATCTTCTCGATCAGTATTTTCGGGATGCTTCATCGAATCACCGCTTTCAGATTGTTGGTTTTCAAGCCCTAATGTCACTTCATCAGCTTTGCTAGATGATGTTTGTTGATTCTCTTTTGGCGATTCCTTGTTCCTTTGCTCACTTGCTTCTTCAGCGGGTTCTGAAATTGCATCTATTTCAAGAATATCGTTCGGATTTGCATTGATATCTACTATCTCCGGCTTCTGCTCCTGTTCTATTACTTCGGCTTCATCTTTTTTTTGAAATTCTGAATCATTATCATCAGCAATACTAACGTCTTCTTTGAGTTTGGACTCGATTGGCTTTGGTGGGGGTGGCGGAGGAGGATATCTTTCAAGAATATCGTTCGGATTTGCATTGATATCTACTATCTCCGGCTCCTGCTCCTGTTCGATTACTTCGGCTTCCTCTTTTGTTTGCCGTTCTGAATTATTATCATCAGAAATTCTAACGTGTTCTTTGACTTTGGACTTGATTGGCTTTGGTGGTGGTGGCGGAGGAGGAGGATCTCGCCGTTGATCTTGTTGTGAATTCACCGTCTGTATTGATTGTGACGCCTGTATTGATTGCAACGACCGCGGCGGAGGTGGTGGTATTCTTGGGGGCGGTATCACATTCAATCGTTGTGGTCTAGGTGGCGGGGGTGGTATTATCTTTGTCGACACTCTAGCTGAGTTCTCTACGACTGGCTCTGAGCCTTCACCATCCTCTTGAAAGCCTTGCTTTGAAAGATTCGGCCGTAGAGGGGGTGGAGGAGGAGGGAGTTTCCTTCCGAATGAGTCTGACGATGCTACAGTGGGACTTCCAAATGCTGCGAGTGCAACGACGAAGCCTGCAGCTAAACTTCTCCGTCTCCTCTTCATGATGTTGTGAATGGTGATGGTTTGACAGTTTTTGTCAACTGAAGATCGGAACGTTTCTATTTTCGATTTCCACGTGGCAACAGCATGTTTGACTAGGAGGATTCATATTGAAATTCCAGATTCCGCTTGACTAAAATAAATATGTAGTAATTTTAAAATAGTATGCAAATATGATTGTTCTTGCTCGAACGGAAGAGCGTAAGACTCACCGGTATTCCAGTGCTTACTTTTGATTTTAACTACCACCACCATCGAACCCATTTATTTATATAAAAGATTCTTCTAGCAGCAGGTCGACTCCACAATATTCCTTTATTCGACAAAAGGTTCTCTCACTACCAAGTGCGAAATGTGGGAAACACCTGTATTCCTGATTCGCTATAAATACCAAAGGTTGTGCGCCACCAATGGCGAAATGGCTCGCAGCTGCGACATCCGTTGTGGCATCTTGCGTAGGAGTCTACCAGATTTTTACGAAAGAATCTGTTTTCCAGCATCGTTGGAAAGATTTCAACAGAGCGACGAGTTATGTGAACAGTTCACATCCGAAACTTTTAGATGATGACAGCTCCTGTTCAAGACAAAGAAAAGGTCCGAAAGGCGGGCGCAGCCTTTGCTAGCAAAGAAATCGACAAAATGTTTGCGAAATCCAAGATTGTTGACTCTTCTGTACGTGATAATACCGTTTGTTGTTGAGCGCTTTGGACAGAGTTGTCAAAGATATGGTTCTCACTTTTGATCACTTTGGACCCCAGGATACATTTCCACAGTTTTTGAAGGAAGAGATCAAATTAGGTAAGGTGCTGGGCAAAGGTGGATTCGGTACTGTCTACGAATGTCTCTCGTTCGATGCGAAAACCAAGAGTCGTAAGCAAGGCGGAGGCTTGACTACAATGTCTGCCGTTCGCAATTCCTTTTCGTTGGGCGCAAAGCAAGTTGTTGACGAAGAAGGTAAATCTCGGATTCGTTGGTTCAACTTGTGTCCTGCTCTGGCCGGTCTTTGTACTTACACGAAAATGTTTCTCCCCAGCTGACCAAGGACAGATGGAGTCTCGCAAATTCATTGCCGATCACTGCATTCGCAAGGGTGGAGACGCCCGCTATGCCCTTAAGATTCTGAGCCCTGAAGTCGTCAACGATCCAGGAGAACTAATTCAAGGAAGCATTGATATGGCAGTAGAAACCCGCGTTCTCTCCGATATTGAACATCCCAACATCATTAAGATGCGTGCATGCGGTTCCATCAGTCCATTCGAAGTTGACTATTTCATCGGTAAGGCCTACAGTATCTCTGGGCAGTGTTCAATACTTATTGTGATAAGAGGCAATCTAATTTATGTTTCACCACGCTAGTCATGGACCGATTGTACGATACTTTAGAGAGTCGCATCGCAAAGTGGGCAAATTTACAGAGCCGCATTTCCTCTGGCTTTGGAGCCTGCCTTCTTGACCGCAAAGGACTGAAGAAAAAGAAACTCTTGGAGGACAAGTTGGTGTCAGCGTTTGATCTTTCTGCGGCAATATTGTACTTGCATAAGAAGAACATTTTGTACCGTGATCTCAAGCCAGGTATGTGACATTTCGTAAAAAATAATCATCGCATGTTCCTGTTTGTTCAGTGGACAAATGCATCCTGTTTGTTTGATCCATTGATTTATTCATTTTTACAGAGAATGTTGGTTTTGACATTCGAGACGACATCAAGCTTTTCGATTTTGGTCTTGCAAAAGAGGTTTTCGCTGCAGACAAGGATGCTGATGGCTTGTACAAACTGACAGCAATGACGGGCTCTCCTCGGTACATGGCTCCCGAGGTTGCATTGGAGAAGCCTTACAGTTTTTCTTGTGATGCGTACTCTTTTGCAATCATGTTTCATCAAATTTACTCCTGCAGGACACCCTTTGAATTGTACGGAATGAAGTCTCTCAGGACCAGAGTTTGGGGTAAAGAACAAAAGCGTCCATACATCCAGCCGGATTGGCCAGTTTCGATCAAGAACCTCTTGGAAAAATCCTGGAGCGCGAACGTGCATGATCGACTTACTTTCCAAGAGATCTACAATATTTTGCGTGAGGAATGCGTTGGTGCTCGTGACGGTGTGGAAGAAGGTTTGGAACATTCCAAACGGCGATCCACTTTTGTGTTTACTGGACCGTCTACAAAGAAGACGTCTTCAAAGGGTGCGAAGCCGATCATGGAGGCTCTTCAAGAATTCGACTACGATGATGACGAGGAAGAGGGTGACGAGGAACGGGGTTCCGCTTGAGCATCCAAAACAAACAAAACATTTTACAACGAATCGATTCGAGGGCACTAAGTTTCCAATCGGTACCTAAAATGTTTTGTACTTTCTTCATGTCTTGAATTTTTCAAGCTTTAAGGTTGTTTGTGCTTCTCATACTCATCCACTACTACTAGGATCAATTGCCTAGATTTTGCATGGTACCCAAGTTGTCTCTGACGATCAAACTGTCACCTATCATCTGCACCACTTTTTTTCCAGTACAGCATTTGCAAAAGTGATCGTTGTGAATCTCCGCAGCTTCAACTCTACTGTACGGTATTAAAAGTACAAGTATTCATAAAATGTCTCTCTACCTACGGGTACCAGGTACACGTGTACCGGTACGAACCTCCTGGATACCGGTACCAGTACGAACCTCCTGGATACCGGTACGGTACTGCGAAACAATTTGTCTACTATCTCTTGCCTGTTGAAAAACCAGCACCAGATTCTCGCATCGCACAGATCGATCAACAATGGCAGCTGTTCAAGATAAAGAAAAGGTCCGAAAAGCGGGGGCAGAGTTTGCGGCAAAGCAAATCGAAAAGCTTTTTAAGAAATCCAAGATCGTTGACTCTTCTGTAAGTGCAATTGCTTGTTTTCGCTTTGAGTGCTTTGAAGTTGGCAAAGATTCGATCTCACTTTTGTAATCACCTAAGGATATATTTCCAAAGTTCTCAAAGGAAGAGATCAAGTTGGGAAAAGTCTTGGGGAAAGGCGGATTCGGTACTGTCTACGAATGTCTTTCTTTCGGTGCCAAATCGAAACCATCCAATGCTGTCCCGGATGCCGAAGGTAAATAATACAAGCGGAATTGAATTGATAGATAGGTTTCTTCCTGCTGACAGCTCTTTCTGTTGTTGATGACCCAGATCAAATGGAGTCTCGTAAATTCATTGCCGATCATTGCATTCGAGAGGATGGTGATGCCCGCTATGCCCTTAAGATTTTGAGCCCTGAAGTCGTCAACGACGCCGGAATCTTCATTCAGGGAAGCATTGATATGGCAGTAGAAACCCGCGTTCTCTCTGACATTGAACATCCCAACATAATTAAGATGCGTGCATGCGGTTCGCTGAGTCCATTCGAAGCAGACTACTTCATCGGTAAGACCTATATTATCTTTGAACACTATGCATTAATTGTTACGACATGCAATCTAATTTTATGTTTCACAATAGTCATGGACCGATTATACGATACTTTGGAGAGTCGCATCGCAAAGTGGGGAAAGTTGCAATCGCGTATTACTGGAGGCTTTGGGAGCAAATTTTTTGACCGAAAGGGAAAGAAGAAGGCGGCTCTTTTGGAGGACAAGTTGGTAGCAGCTTTTGATCTTTCTGCAGCAATATTATACATGCACAACAAGAACATTTTGTATCGCGATCTTAAGCCTGAGAATGTTGGCTTTGACATTCGCGATGATATCAAGCTTTTCGATTTCGGTCTTGCAAAAGAGGTTTTCAGCGAAGACAAAGATGCCGACGGCTTGTACAAGCTGACAGCAATGACGGGCTCTCCCCGGTACATGGCTCCGGAGGTGGCGTTGGAGAAGCCTTACAGTTTTTCTTGCGACGCATACTCGTTCGCAATCCTTTTTCACCAAATGTACTCGTGCAAGACGCCGTTTGAAGTGTACGGAATGAATTCACTCAGGACCAGAGTTTGGGGTAAAGAACAAAAGCGTCCATACATCCAGCCGGATTGGCCAGAGACGATCAAGAGCCTGTTAGAGAAGTCCTGGAACGAGAACGTGCATGAGCGACCTACCTTCCAAAAGATTTACGATATTTTACGAGAAGAATGTGTTGGTGCTCGTGACGGTGATGAAGAGGGTTTGGAACATTCCCGACGACGATCAACTTTTGTGTTTCGTTCAAATTCTGGAAAGAGGACAGCATCAAAGGCAGCGAAGGGGAATGTGATGGAGGCTGTCCAAGAATTTGACTATGATGAAGACGAGAAGGAATCAGAAAATTAGCTAATAACAGGAGAACAATCCTTTCGAATAATCCAGTTGCGCCAGCTCCGTGGCATAGCGACTATGGATTCGGACCAAGTGTGCAATACATGTAAAGAGTTGAAAATGATTTGTAAATACCTGTAAACTTATTTATGATTCTGCATTTCTCACTCTCGAGTGTAGGAAAGCATGTATCGAAGCTTGTTCTGTCTCATACTAGTCCTAATGTCAGACTCTCTAACTATGATTGCAAACTTCGTTAGGCGTCAGAGAGCGGGAGTTTAGTGGTGCTCCATTTGTCATGAGCTACCAGAACGAGTGACCATGAGCCACAACTTTGTCGAGCGTGAATACAGGTGACGAGCGACGCGAATCCAATGTCATATTTCAAATCGTGTAAATCGCTCTCTCTCGAATCGAAGCAGGTCCTCCGAGTCGCAACTGGTAGTCGATGTATACAGCGACGACTCGTTGCTCTCCGAAAACGACGAGTTACTGCTTTCCGAAGAAGACGCCAAGCTCACCTCTAGAGATGCACGATTCCCCTTTGTTCTTTGGACATTCATCTCGTCCTCATGATTGTCATCAAAGATAAGGGCAAGCTCTTCATCATCATCTACAAAGAGTGAATTTTCCGAGGACGACGCTAAGCTCACCTCCAGAGGTGCACGATTCCCCTTTGTTCTTTGGACATTCATCTCGTCCTCATTGTTGTCATCAAAGATAAGGGCAAGCTCTTCATCATCATCTACAAAGAGTGAATTTTGCAGAATATGCAGTGCATCGTCATCTTTTCCTTCGGGGGGCGGTCTATATGCTTGACCATCCGCTTCTACATTGTAATCATAACTGCCCAGCAAATTTTTGTCCAGCCGCGTCTCAGGAACCGAAATTTCGATTGGTAGTTTTCCATTCTTTCCCCATATGATCGGCAACAACTGCTTTCGATCCTGCGTTGTTGTTTCTATCAGAATCCCTGTGTCTTGTGTCGTAATCGTAGAAAAGCTGTCCCGCCTCAGCAAACCATTGTACTTTGCCTCCAGTTGCTTTAGCTCTTCGATGAGGACATTTTGTTCGTTCTCTTTTTCTTCTTGAACTTTCTTTTCTCGATCAATTTGATGGAATATCGCGTACATGCTGACAATATCAACAAGGGTCGGTGAATGAAATGAAACTTCTCAAAAGGTTCCAGTCGCTCTTATTGCTTGCCTTGTATCGTACTTTGGCGGAAGCTCTCACTCCAAGTTTTTTGCTTGTATGTGCTACGAACGGCAGCCGGCCGGCGGCGAGTAGAGTGAGTCGTGGACAAACAACTGACTGACTCACTCAGCCGAATGAAAAGGAACTTTCGAAGTACAGCATCTACGCGTTTCACTCTGTAGTCATCGTCGTGCAGTCAACCAATACCATCTGTAGGTCGTACGTAAACGAGCGACAGACCGGGGCGAGGTGGACAAACGACTCAGCCGAATGAACTTCATTTTAAACAACTTATTCCTTTGCAGACATTTTATTTTGGTGAGAAAAACCTTATCGTCTCAAACATCGTAATAAAATCCACAATCAGTACAACGAGACAATGTTCCAGAAGTCTTTGCAATGAAGACCAAACGAAATATCCAAGAAGACGAAGACTGGGGCGCTGACGATGACGAAACCGAGTTGCAGTCGAATGGAAGCAGCGCCTTTGGACAAATCATCGTCTTGGTCATGGTAGGATTCATCCTCCTCATCCTGACAAATGTCATCGAGCTTCAGGGCGACGCGAGTCAACCCACTTCGAGTAGTAGTATCCAAAAGATCAACGAGACTGTGGTGATGACTACAAGTCATCGACCAATCGGTCTTACAACGAGACGGAATCGCATTCCACAAGATGTGGTTGTAAAGTCGAAGCCAAACAATCTTATGGTGGACGACGAACAGAATGGCGATGATGGGGCGAATACAAATGACGATGTTCAAGCCACGGCAGATGGTGGTGTAATTGGCGACGTGAATACGGTGGTTGATGCGCCGATAGGATCACTTGGTCCTCTTCCCAATATTAGCCTGAAAGACGCCTGGCTAAATGACTTTGCCCGACTGCGAGAAGAGGAACATTCACGAGGGCGGCATACCTATGTACCAAGAGGTCGTCCAATGGACGAGACGCAACGTCAAACGCTGATGGATCATTGGGGTTCCTGGACACTGGTTGATAATAAGGAACGTCCTCTGAACGATTATTACACCAAATACCCAAATCGGGATATTCCACGATCCGAATTTCCAGAGAATGCCTGGCAGACTGATGCAGAATACCTTTCCAAATTGCTTCCAGAAGGTCTTGCACTTGTGGAAAGAGCACAAGAGGCGATTCTTGCCGAGTATGGTAAAACCGAGGGAAGCTGGGAGCAAAAAGCCAAGATGTTCAAGATTAAACACTTTCAAGACAGCAGCTTGCCGAAAAGTGGGTTAGGGGCAAAAGAAGGTACCGCCCATTCTTCACTCCGGCAAGGTGGCTGGACCACGACGAAAAGTTGGGCCGGTCTGAAGCGGAGATTGCTACATGCCATCATGACGGAAGGTCAGTCCATTTGTTGTATGCAAGACAAATCCACTATTACTACTACCATGAATGAATCTCATCGGATTGCTATCGTGCTTCACCAGACAATTTTGTTTTTGCTATGGGTAAGTACAGAGGATTCCTGTAGTGTTGTTGAAAAAAAAGGTATCGTGGACATGATTTGGTATCTAAAAATGAGTGCATTTCAAACATTGAAGGCGGCCATTCTTCTGCGGCTGGTCATGGGTAAGACTCTATCAATGATATATATTGCTTCAAATTCATTCACTTTCTCACCATTGGTGCCGATGAATATAGAAATCACTTTATACAGTCGTATACGCTACAAGTGCAATGGATATTGGAGCCAGTGTTCGCTCGATTAGGTGTCAAGCACGAAGCTCGAAATTTTGGTCATGGCGGGCTTGGTAAGTTAATAGTTTTACGTGGATGCTCATCCAATACTGGCAATATGACTTGCTCAGCCTTTTGTTTTGCGATGAAAAAGGTACACTTCAAAGTGGCTTGGCGGCTGGAAGCATATACGGTCCCGGTGAGTGGTGGTGGTTTTGAAGCTACAATACTAGTTTGTCTTGGTTCGTTCGCTGCGAGACTTGGTTTTTCTCACAATTTGCTTTTCAATGACACTTGCTGGAACAGATGTTGATATGTTAATGTGGGATGCAGGTGCGTATTCTTTCCATTGCTATCACATTGAAGGTCATAACCATAGGCGAAAGCTGACGATGATGCACGTTTGTTGGTTTTTTTGCAGGCATGACAGAGGGTCTTGATAAGAGGGCAATCGCAGTGATGCATAGACAGGGTATTCTTGGTGGTGTAAAAGTTCCAATACTGTGGTCACTAGCTTCTGGAATTCTTCGCCAACTCCATAAAGATGCGGGTGTCGACATTGGCTCTCCAGGTTCTGCTCATGATGGGATCCCAATGATTAAGAGTCACGAACAAGTAAAAACCATGCCTTGGGCAATGCGAGCTGTAAGTGAAGAATGAGAAGACAACGGGCTCATGTCAGGCACAGTGTCAAATCAGATAGCTTACCAACTGTTGTTTATTAGGTTAGGTGCACCAACGACCTTCATAGCATCTGCCGGAAGGGCGAATACATTGGACAGTGTTGGGTTGACCGCGACGACTTTACACCAAATAATCCTCAAGGTGATGCGCCAAAAGGGAGAGGTACGTTTTGGAACGAAAGTTGCCTGGTCACATCTACAGGTCAACAATTCAGCACAATTTACTGAACGTGTGTCCGCACAGCAACATGGCACCCTGGGAGCCGACGTCATCAAGTAACAGGACGCGTGATTGCATTCACCATTTTACAGGCGTTGAAGGAAGTTTTGACGGAATGGAAGGAAGCAGATGGCTATGTTTTGGATGACAGCAGTTGGCATGTGACCAAGTATTATGATGATATGCGAGCCAGAGTATCCGATTCCCCTAATGGAGCATGCAGTGACCTGAAGAAAGTCGCGCTTGGATTCGCATGTAATCATCCAGTGAAGGTATTACTCCAATTCAGCTTGCTACTTTTGTCTTTTTACTGAAGGTACTTCGTGTGTCCTCACGATCTTCACACTTGAATTACGCAGGCACGTACAGAATTCACACCAAGAGCATATCCATCTTCCACAAACTTGAGAAGCATCATGCCTCCAGAGATGCTCGCCCATATTACTAAGCCAGGTGGAAACGTCTATCGAGGCCGAGATGTCTTCAACCCGGTATTGCACCCACCGGAAGGAGCGGTAGACGTTTTGTCGATTGTGGAGGCCGGCGTTGACTTCAAATCGGTGATGTTACCAGACTACCGATGGTTTTACAAAACTCCATCAAACAGCAAGCCTCCTTTTGACACAATTGGAAGAGGGAACAAGCTAGCAACTGTAGCCGGAGACGATTATTGCGATGGTACGGTTGACTCGGAATGCGACAGATCTAGGTCGAATTCATGTTTATTGAGCGGTCACAACGACAGTCGAAATGGGATTATGTACCATGGTTACAGTGGATGGTTGTTTTTCAACATTCCAGATCTGAAGTATGGCTACATTGTTGCCAAAATTGAAACTTGGCACTGGGAAGGGAGTAAGTAAAGAAGGCTGGACCTTTTTGCTGCTGGTGTGATTTCCACTAATTCATGTCTTGTTAGTTGGAATTGCTGATACTTGGGATAAAATCAATGGCAACAAGAAGACTGCACCCAAAGCCAAGAACAAAAAGAAAAAGAAGAAGAAAGGTGGCAAACACCGTAGACTAAAGCAAAAACGAAACTACTGCAAAACCTTCTGGTTTGAGTTTTCAATCAACGGCGAAGTGAAGACTATGAGTCTTTCCAAGTGGAACACAAAGATCCACAGCGTTCAACGGGTGGTTGAGACAGTTAGCCTCTTGGCAGACCCAGAATTTACTGGTGGTGAAGAGAAAGAAGTTGAACTCGGAATGCGGATTCGAGGATGTGGTAAAACAAAGGGTAAGTGCATGCTGGCCGTCTTTTTTTGCAACCGTACATTCAGCATTTCCTCACTTCGATTATCTGGTATATCATGGCTTTGAATAGTCTTCTCGTTGACGCATTTGTATTGGTCATGAATGAGCATAGCTACCTACTCTAGAGTGATTATAGAATTTCACCAATTTGAGTCCTGAGTAGTGTTTGAATCACGGCCAAGCTGCAATGTCTGTCTGCCACCGCACGTTAGTTGCGTTCAAAAAACAATGCTTTCTTATTTTGTCGGTCATCATTTTCAACATCATCGTAGTCACTCGATATAGTCAGGCTTTCCAACTAGCATCAAACGTCAATCGACCTACACCTCTATATATCCGCATTGGTTTAATTCACCATGCTAGCTGCCGACAAACTCCAGCTGCAGAGCCATCTGAAACAACAAGCAACATTTCTGAAAGAAAAAGAGTTCAAGCTTCACCATGAAAACTTTAGTAAGTCGGCCGCTATCGCGATGATTCTTTGGTATTTCTTTACAATACCGGTACAGCATACCTAACCAATCAACCCTTGTCCTTGTTGTTAGTGACTGTCGGCACACAGGCTGCCGTGTTGGCCGGATTGGACATTACCATGTTTATTGAATTTCAACCATCTGCCAATTTGGAATGGGTAAGTCAAAGGAGGATCAATTTGAACTATTTTTGTTTGCAGCCAGCACTTTTGATATGACAACTGATGCATGCATGTATAAATTGTCTTATCAATGTCATTATAGGGTGAGGGTCTGGAATGGCTACCAAGATTTCTGAAATTTGTGTATTTCATCACCATCGTATCGGCATTTTGTGCCAACATGATCGTTGTAAGTCATACAACAACACTGAGCGTTTTGGGTGCCGGTATGGCGTTGCGGGGTCCTGATGGATCCATGATGACGGCTACAGATGGTCTCTATGACGAACGATTGGCAGTATTCAGTATTTTTGGCTTTGGCTTGGCGTGTACGGTCGGGAGTGTGGTCATTTGTGTTTGGCTGATATTGCATTGGGAATCGGCATTTATCTGCATGATCATAACATTGATTACGTGTCGCAAAATATATCAGAACTATCAACGAGTGACCAAACGATTCTCCTTTGACGAGAGTGAAACGGTTGACTTTCGAGACATTATGGAAGGTCCTGCTGCCATTAGAGCTGCTCCATGGAGACCGATGAGTAATAGTTTGTCTAAGTCATCGTTTAATGCTGAGGAGGACGTTGAATGGCAAAAGCAAGAGATTCAGAATCTTCTGGACCAGAGAGATATGAAACGGAGGGCCAATGCATCATCTAAACAAACGTCACAGAACGGCGAAGGGCCAGGTTACATCAAGACGATATAGCCAAGACGATATAGCAAATTCTCCATAGCTGAAGTAATGGATGCTGGTTTTAGAGACGATTTGCCAAGTCACAGCTGCTTTAACAAAGCCGCCTGCGATGCCGTTCCAGCCAAAATACACATTCATTTCATTGAAGATTGCTTGCTGTGTGATGCATGATGAACGAAAGACAGACTAAATTCAATTATACATCCAGTAACCTAGTATTAGATTTTGTAGCTCATCCGTATTATAACTGTCTTTATAATAACATGCTCAACATTTGAAAACTAAAATTATATCTGAATCCAAGGAAATCACAGACTTGGCGCCATACTGAATACCTGCTCGGTTGCAATGGCAATCAACTTTTTAAAGATTTCTATATTGAGAATTACAGTAGTATATTTTAAAGCTTTGGGGTTTGCGGATTGAGATGGAAATTTGAAATTGATGATTGACCGTGGGGACAATTGTGGTGTCCCAAGGATCAACATAAGATGGGTTGGTTTTTATTGATACAGAATTGCTTTTCTCTCTTTCGTTTCGAGACAACTAGAACCAGCGAACGTAGACTGATACCTTGCAGGCCTTCCAAAACGTCGATGATTCGCATGGCTTGTTTGCAAAGGTTTCGTCATCCGTCGGCTGCTGCTTGCGCCCTACTCCGCGGATTGCTCCGTGACATTCCAGCCCGTTTCAGCCCTGAAACATTCCCGAAGGTTAAGGTGCCTGTCTTTCCATTCACTTCCATCTTTACTTTTTTCTGGTCTTCCGTCTCCTTTGCTTTTGGATCCGTGCCACCCCCTTCGTCGTCCGCAGTCGCATCTGCCATTTCTCCAGTTGCAGTCGTCCTGGCAGCACCACCAACACACGAACGGACCCTTCAGGATTGCACTGCACGGCACAGCCGAACTAACTCAGAAGCTCGAACTCGGAGGGGGCTTCAACGATCCTTTCTCTCTTCTGACCCTCCTACGCTCCAACTGACGGTACTCTATTGTTGAACGACAACTCTTATCGTTGGTAGTGCTTTATTTTCACTTTCACTTGCACTACGGTACCTGTACAACACAGCCAAACACCAACATACCATACGAGGTACCTCCTCGTACCTACTAGGTTGACGAAGCAAGCACCTTCATTCCGCTGCCTTCCGATGTACTAGAGGTACGTGATTGCTGGCGTGCGCTCTGGAGTCACAAAAGAGTCATTTACCCTAAGTAAATGGACTTATATAGTCTTACTACTAGAAATGTTTTCTTGCCAATAAGTCGAAACTAGAAAAAAGATGATGTCGCAAGACAGGGCTGGGCATAATTGCTGAGCAAGCCAGACTCCAGCGCTACCAACTGATGCCAGATTCTGCTTCTCCTTCTTGGCAAGATCACAAAACTGGCAAGGTAATCGTAGTCTTTGGAATTGTTGGACATGTTGTGTGGGAAGTTTCTATTCTCAAAAAGAATCTTGTGAAGGTCATTCATGGTACCTGGTACCTGGTACCTGGTACTCGGATTCGCCTTGAAGTTAAAGATACAGCATTCAATGAAATGCATGATCATGTTTCCATCATTCTTCTCAGCGAACAATATCCCCACGAAAATCGTTGACAACATTCGGATACTTTGCCTTCATATCAGAATCAGTGACAAGTCCACCAAGTAGTTCGCTGAATGTAGGTGCACCTGCGTGGACAAGCTCACTTGGCAAGTCATCTAGTGACGCGATACACTTTTTCAGTCCACCAATTTGGTTTAGTTCAAAGGTAACGAAATCAGTATCCTTTCCTTTGAGTAGGGCTTCTACTGTCACCAATGCAACATCCTCCCGTGAAATCTCCGAGCTGTAGATATCACCTTGTGAAAGATGAAGCTTTGCAGGTCCCTTGGACGGTCGTCCATTCAATGCACCTGGTCGAATGATGGTATAGCCTAGTTGTCCTTTGCCTCCTTGTTGTTTCTGAGCAGCATAGATATCACGTACAGCGCTTTCTCCAGCAATCTTGTAATCCATAAACTTTTCCCCAAAGTAATCCTTGACAAAATAGTTTGTTTGCTTGAATGCTGGTGCATCGGGTCTGGTGACAGTTCCTGCTGAAAGCAAAACTAGTTTTGGAACCTTTTGTTGAATACAAGCAGTAGCAGTGTTCATGGCACCAATATAGTCGACATCACGAGCGACACCGCCTTTGGCTTTACCACTAGCACTAGCCGCAAAAATGACTCCGGAAGCGCCGGATAGTGCCTGGTTCACGACGGTTTCCTTGGTAATGTCGCAGGAAGCATATGTGACAAATGGAGAGTCCTCTTTCAAAACGGCGCGGCCATCTCGTGTGGTAGCAAGTACATATAGTCCCTTGCTGATCAAAATTTGGGTGCACAATTTCCCACACTGGCCACCGGCTCCCAAAATGACAACGGGATGCTTTGGGTCCGCGCCAATACCAGCAGCACCATCCGTCGCGGCCTCGGCCAATGGAGATCCCAACAGCATGGTGCTTAGCAATATTGCACAATCTCTACTTGCAGTCATCGCATCGCGACGCTTGAAAAGGATAGAACCATCCGAGTGACTAAGCTCTTGGTCGGTAGGTTCTTGCTGTTGTGGATCCCAATCGTCTGCGGCCTGTTTTTGTTGTCGGAGGGCGCTTGTTACAATAGGCGAATGACACCCCGTATTGCCCGTGCTTATTGGGCTGCGCAAAACGAACGAGTTTGACGAATGGCATAGAAGGGTACCGACGAGGGGTACAAGAAGTCGAAACATGTTATCGTTAGTTGTTGTTGTCAACAAAGGGGTATTATGAAGCGGGTATTATAGCGTGGCAGTTATTGATGTCATGAAAATGAAAAACTGTGTCAGAGATTTTGAAATCGACTCATGTGACTCAATCTCGAAGATACCGCTTCAAGACCAAATCAAGTTTCCAAATTTGTTGCCATTATTATCCATGTATATGTGGACTCTTTCATTCATCATACCATCGTTCCGAACCCCAACAAAATTAGCGAAGTTCAAGCTAAAGCTATCGCTTACCTTACAAAGAAGAGCGAAGGTGCGAAGCACTCGCAAGTTGCATCTGCTGAGACGTCACCAAGTTGGGAGTGATGTCCGAGATTTTCTCGATACCACAAATCGCCATGGCTGCTTCGATTTCGGTTCGCAACAATTCGAGCAGGTACGAGACAGCGTCTTGGCCACCAACCGCTAAACTGAAAAAGACCGGTTTGCCAATGCCAACAGCTGAAGCACCAAGAGCTAGGGCCTTCAAGACATCCGTTCCTCTCCTGATTCCGCTGTCCAACAAGATTGGCACTCGTCCTGCCACCACTTTGGCAATAGGAGGAAGTGCATCAATTGTCGCCAAGCAGCCATCTAATTGTCTGCCACCATGGTTGGATACCATAATACCATCTGCTCCAGCTGAGATTGCTAGTTCCGCATCTTCCGGGGTCATGATTCCCTTGATGACAAGAGGTACCGGCCCTGCCTCTTTTTTGATCCATTGGATATCGTTCCAATTCACATTTTGTTCAAACTATGGGATTGAACAAGGCAAAGAGGTCAGGTCAAGAATAAAGAATTATAGCGATACTGCAGTAGTCTAAACATACCATTTGCTCCGAATTTTGATCCCAAGCTTTCTCTTCTTTGCCGTTGTAGGTCTTGTCCAGTGACGGGGAACCCTGAAGACTGTCGTCATAATTCTTTAGTCTATGAGGCGGCGGAAGAGCATTGAATCCATTTCTAGCATCTGCTTCTCTGTAGCCAAATCGGACTGAATCAACCGTGAGAAACAAACCAGTGTAGCCCGCTTTTATAGCCCTTCGGATGAGACTCTTGGTACGTTCCCTATCTTTCAGAATATACAGCTGGTACCACCGAACCGTCGTCGGTGGAGCAGCAGCAGCGACCTCCTCAATACTCCGTGTGGAATGCTGGCTCAGACCAAACAGAATACCCGCTTTGGCACAAGCTTGAACAGTCGAACATTCGCCTTCAGGATCGCACAAGGCATGCACCCCAGCTGGACTGACGAAAACTGGCATACTGACCGAGTTCCCAAACAGTGCGGTTCTAGTAGAAATTTTGCCTACAGGTCTCATGACACGCGGTCGTAAGAACCAGCGCTGAAAGGCACGTCGATTCTCGTTCAGAGTGGTTTCATCATCAGAGCCAGATGCTAAATATTCGTACAAATCCTTTGGCAGAAGTTGATGAGCAAGGATCTGAAAATCGTTGACGTTGAAACACTTGCGACTATAGTCACTGTTTTGTTCCGCTCCTCTCTTCTCCACTGCAATCAAGGTCTTTTGTGACATTTCGGGTGCGTACATGATGATGATTCAGCAGGCGAGGCGTGTATACTATTCAGATTGATGCGGTGATAACAAGAACAAACGACGCGATGACATTGAATACCAATATGACACGACCCACATTTTCCGATTTTGTTTTGTTTCGGGCCTATATCAGTACCTGACAATGTCTACAGAATCGAGTAATAATGGGCTAACATGATTATCGTCCATTTAAAATTGAAATCAGTATGGAAAGAAAGTAGAATTCTTATATTTGATTTAGGTCGATCAATGTCAGTTCAGATACATAATGCGTATCAATGGGCCTAGTGTAACAGTGCGACGCCTAGATTCGCAATAGAACTTTGCCCTTACTTTTTCCCGATTCCAAATACTCGTGTGCGTCACGTGCTTGCTCCACGGAAAAGACAGTATCCACCTTGACATCCAATTTCCCATTAGACACGAGGCCAAATACATCATTGGCTCTATACTCCAGCTCTTCCCTTGTGGCCATGTAGTCTCCTAGCTTGGGACGAGTGCAAAATGCTGATTTCGGAGTGAATCTCTTGATGGCAACGGGTGGCACGGGACCGGAAGCATTGCCAAAGGAGATCCAAATGCCTCGTCTTGCTAGGCACTGAATCGAAATATCCGACGTAGATTGGCCCACACCATCCACAATGCATTTGACTCCATCACCATTGGTAATCTCCATGACCTTTTTCTGAATGTCCACCGAGGTGTAGTCGGAATGCGATTTTCCTTCTGCAGTATCCAGCACGATCAGCTCGTCACAGGCGCCCTTCGGAACAGCATCAGCTTTCGATTTGCTAGTGGTACCAATTACCTTGAATCCTCGAACCTTTGCTATTTGAGCAGCCCACTGACACGTGCCACTGCCAACCGAAAAAATCAGGCACCATTGATCCTTTTGAATAAGACCAGCATGTGCATCGGTGACGAGATAATGTGCCGTCAAACCTTGCACCATACAAGCTAGAGCTTTTTCCATGCCAATAGATTCTGGAACTTTGACCACTTTGGAAGCTGGAACTGCCGAATATTCACAATACGAGCCAACTAGCGCAACGTAAACGACCTTGTCTCCAACTTGAAGACCGAAGTCTTCAGTTTTGGACCCCAAGGCAACAACTGTACCACCACCTTCTTGTCCAGAGATAAATGGACACGCCTGCTTGTAAAGACCACTGCGATAGTAGGTATCGATAAAGTTCAGACCGGCGAATTCATTCTTGATCAAGACTTGGTTATCGCCAACCTTTGGCACTGGATAAGATGGATCCAGCGTCATTGCTTCAAGGCCACCAGTTTCTTTCACGACAATCGCTTTCATGGTATCGGGAATAGTAGATTCCGCCATTGTTGATGTTCAAAAGACAGGAGGGTACAGTATCGTATGATAACTGTTACTATATGCAGCAAAGTATACCGGTATATTACGATACGAATAAGATCTTTTATGGTTCTTCCCCAAGAAATAATCCTTTTTTTTCGCAACCCATAAAATCGTCCCCCCATTGTGCGTCTGCCAACAGTCAGTCGTTTCCTATTGGTCAAAAATATCGTTCACCAAAAACGACAAACTGAAAACCGACAAACGCACAACGGTATTTTCCATCATCAAATCAAAAGCGAGCCCAAACTTTAATTTACCATCCTTCCCATGCGTGTCTCTCTTGCTGTGTTGGCTGCCTCTTTGGCAAGCAATCAACACAATGCCATCTTAGTTTCTGCCTTTCAACCTCCTACAGACCTCAATCACCAGCATCCTCCTAATACAGAACAACAGCAACAAGATCCAAACCACCCTCGTCAGAGCACACGATTGAATGATGCTTCCGCGATGCCTTATGATGCTTCTGCGGTGCCTTATCTGAGCAATTGGAAGCTTTTACCAGAGGGAAATATTCAAGGTGTTATCTTTGGTCACCCCGTCCTAGAAAACGGCGATGTGGTGACAACTTCCCAAATTAAGGATTTGAAGAACCCTTCAGAAAACCAAATAATACAAACTGAATCGGGAAGCCACTACCTGCTTCGGGACCGAGATGTCGATGAGACACGAAATAATTTCAACCACAAGGTCGCCGGGGTAAGTTTGCATCTTGGATCATCCTGGTTTGAAATATGGCTGGATCTCACCGCAACCGTTGTCCATTCCATCGTTGTCTCTTTCCATTTCTACGCTTCCGCTCATCTCATGCTCATCATCTATAGCCTCTACTGGGTGGTGCTGTCTTTGCAGCTGGTGCAGTAGGTCTGGTAATGGACGGAGAAAGCGCTAGATTTGATACAGCTGCTCCCGCCCAAGCCTTCAAGGAAATGTCGGCAGTGTCGATCAAGCAATTCCAAAATTCCGCACAATCCGTTGAGGAATCCATCGACTTGCCATACCTTGCCAGCAAGGTCTCCGAAGCAGAAAAGCAATTCCAGGCCGCCCGCGAAAACATGTTCCAGAATTCTGCACAATCCCTGGGGGAATCCATCAACCTGCCATACCTTGCCAGCCAGGTTACCGAGGCAGAAAAGCAATTTCAGGCCGCCCGCGAAAACATGTTCAAACAAAAAGGTCCCGAGTCCAATGCGGCTGCCGCCAGCGTAGTTGCCAAACAACAAGATACTCAAAAGTTTGAACAAGCCCTTTCGGTGGCTGCCGAGAAGGTTGCCGTTGAAAAGGCCGCTCTTACTGAAAAGGTTGCCTGGGAAAAATTTGTTCAGAACGAAATTGCCAAAGAAAAAGCCGATACTGAAGTCATAAGTAGCGCTTCCAGTGCAGCAGCCAAAGCCTTGTCCGAAAACAAATTTGACGAAGCCAAAGCTGCTTTTGAAAAGGCCCAGATGGCGAGAGCGGATCTAAAGGAATTGCAAGCCGAACGTGAATCTGCCACTCTAGCCGAAGAGAATGCAGAAGCAGAAGAAATGTTTGCGGAACAAGATGTGATGAAGATCATTAGAGAGATCAGGCAAATGGCCACCATGTACACTGCCAAGGCTGCTAGTTTGAAACCAGCCGATGCTTTGTATTATCTTGAAGAGCTGAAAATCAATCCCAAACTTGCCGAATACATGAGTACTGAAGAGCGACAAGTTGCTCTTGGTGCTCTTGCTGCAGCCGCGGCTACAGGAACAGCCTTGGCTGGAAGTTCCTTTGCATCTGGAAAGAAGGAAGACGAAAAGGAAGTAACTTCTACTTCTCCTATGGAATCTAGCACCACCACAAAAAAGATGACAACACCCCCAAAGCAAGCAACTTCTGCGTCTCCAGTGGCATCTAGTAGCACCAAAAAGAAAGCACCAGAGCCCGCTCGTGCGCAATCTGCTCCCGCCGTCGTCGCTGCCAAGTCGACTGCCACACACGCTGCCAGCGCTGCGTCAAGCACAGCTGCATCGAGCACAGCTGCGACCAAGTCCACCTGGGGAAGCTACCTTGATGTATTGGGTTCTTATGGCTGTGGATCTTCAGTTGTTCCATCCTCTTACTCTCCATTCGGAAAGAAGTCTACCGGAATGACGTCACATACTAGTTTGTATGGACCTCCGATTGCTGAGCATGCATCCCCCGTAGCTGCAGCACCGACACACACGACAGCTGCAGCAACAGCGGCAACAACAACTACAACGCGATCACCAACCGCACATGCGCCAGCACAGGAGAAACCACGCAGCAGTGGAAACTCGGGATATTTGGACGCCCTATCTGGCCCACCTGGTGCCGCAGTCATGACCTCCTACTCTCCCTTTGCACCCAAAAAGTCTCAGGTTTCCCCCCCAACGAAGCCGGATATTCCAGAAAAGCCGGACATTCCCGCCCACATTCGACTGGCCTACAAGGAATGGTGCGAATACTACGGAAAGAAAAATGAGGAGTTTCGATTGGAAGTATTTGCCCAGAACTTTGCCGACGCCAAGGAATTTTACAAGGAATCTGGACGAGCTCTTCTCTTGAATGAATATGCCGATTTGACGGCCAAAGAATACCAGCTGTTGCCCAAGACTGCCTAGACAAGAGTGGCAAGCACTGGATATTATATAAATCGATATGCATTGTACTTTATTGAAATAAATTTGAATATGATTCAACGTTTTTGTTTCTGTTTGAATAAATACCATTTAGACTTTTGAAGTATAAAAGAATAGTCCTAGCTAGGTAGCTTGAGTGGGTCTTAAAACATTAGTATCGCTAATAGTAAGACCCACCAGCGGGTGGCGGCGGGGGAGGATAGTACCCACCCATTTGAGGAGGTGGCTGACCATACATCATTTGAGGAGGTGGTGGTGGTGGAGGGGGGATGTTGTTTCCACCAAAGGGAGGTGGTGGGGCCATTTGTTGTTGTGTCGTGGGAGCAATTTTGGGCGAAAACCGTGACTTTTTGCGTTTCGATACCGTCTTCACTCCTCCCTCGGCTACTATTTTCTTCAAGCGTTCTTCTTGGGACCCCAGCATGGTGCGATGAGCCTTTTGGCCTACACGCTGTTGCAGGAAAAAGGCCGCATGCAACAAGGAGCACACTCGCGACTGCAATTCCATTTCGGAAGAATCCACCGTGGTCCCTTCAAAGGCTGGTACCTTGAGTCTCGATAACAAAAGTTGTTGACACCAGAGCAATTGCCGGTGTTCCCAAGCAATATTGTTCAGGAATGACTGTCGTTGTTCGTTGCATTTTTGTTGAAAGGCAACTAGTTCGGCCTCATTCATTTGTTCCACTGCCGATTGGGCAGCCCCTGCCACGCTGAGACGTTCATCCAACTTGGATTGTAGCTCTTTTGCCGACGTTGCAATGACTTCATCGACTTTTTTCAATCCCAAGTTAGCCTGCTGTTCTTTGATTCCCTGGAGCATCCATAATCCGCGGCATACCTGCAAAATGGTAGGTCCACTCTGTTTGAGTAACAATTGAATAATTTGAAGAGCCAGTTCTTCTCCCACTAGTTCCTTGCCCGTGGGATCCTTGAGTTTTGGTGGATTGGGGCTAAATAGAGGCCTTGGTGGTTGGGGTGCTGCTGTTCCATCTCGGACTAACCAAGCTGTCATGAAAGCTGGATCGTTTTGTGCATTGTTGGTAATTTCTTCCAATGCCTTGTGCTCCACGTCGACATCACTCGCCGTGACCACATGTGTTCTAGACTCTTCTATAGACATCGTTTCTTGTGGCAGTGCTTGTTGCGAGCTTGGATTCGCATCTGGTTGTTGCAATCCCACCATGGAATCGTTGGAATCTGATCGTAATCGCTTGTTGGAAGCAACGGCGTCTGGTGTGGCCTGCTCTTGTTCGGCAATGGCCTGCTGTAGATCAGACAAAGTCAAATCGGAATTTCGTTTGCGCATCAGCTCCAAAAACTCATTCCACAACAAAGCTCTATCCTGCTGATCTTGAACTAGTCCACCTCCCGTGTGTAGTGCTCGAATATACATATCTTGAGCACTGCGATCTTTTCCCCGCTCTTCCAAAAAGCGTCCATAATCCACCCAAATACGCCCTGCAGTACCAGCGACGGGGCACTCAATAGCTTGCTCGTAGGCCTCTGTGGCCGATTTGAACTGTTTGGCCTGCCTCAAGAAATGTGCGTAGGCCACCCACAGAGTGGCAATGGCTTCCTTCATTTGTTCTTGGTCCAGCGTCAATTCTCGGGCATCGTCCACCCAATTCAACAAAGCCATTTGAAAGAGGGTTTGGCCTCCTTCCAAATCACCTGCCGCAAATTTGTCGTTGGCAGCCTTGATGACAATGTTGGGATCGTAGTTGCGCTGAGAAGACGGCTCCATACTAAAGTTTTTTTGCTATATGCTTTGTTGCTTTGTTGCTTTGTTGCTTTGTTGCTTTGTTGCTTTGTTGCTTTGTGCTGTTGGGTGTCGGATAAATAGTCTTGTGAGAATGCGTATCGCACAGCACCAAACTTCCTACAGTACACACAACACAACAGTTTTGTGGATTGAGGACTATGTCGGATTAGTCAAATCAACAAGACCCTGGATACGCATACTGTAAGTATTGTACTTGTCCATATTTGAATATAATGTAATGGTACTGGTACGTGTAAGTGTACGCAGTCCGTCCATGCGACTGCCTGCTCTATGGTATCCGTAAAGCGGCATAGTGCCAGATGCTATCTATCGTATGACACGAACGATGTAAAACAACAAACACATAAAAAAAGTATAGACTCCGAGATCTACGGTACAGCACCGGCATGGTATCGGCATCCATGCATCTGTGCACTAATACACACGTAACTGTCCCTCGCAGCGTTGTTTCTGTCAAGTCTGCTGCCAACGGATACTCCACAATAGACTCACAAGCAGGTACTTTTGTACTTTGTGCATCACAACACAACAAGATACATACAACAAAATAAAGCATGGCATCTGCCCACGACAGTGCCAATGATAACGCAAACGCTACAACGGGCCATCCCCACGACGGCAAGTATCATGCAATCGAATCCATGCCTCATTCTCCCTCAACGTTTGACAACTGGAAGCATCGGCAAGAATATTGGGAAAAATTGCGTTCCGAGGAAATACCACTAGAACATTTCGAAGTGGGGCACTTGCAGTCCGCGCTCGGCATCAAACTCGACGCCAACAACGACCATCCTTTCGTTCAATTTATGTGGGATCACAAGCTTCAAATTGAAAAGCTGCAAGCCAAAGCGAAAGAATTAGCTGTACGACTCGAGACCTTGCAAGTCGAACAAACAAATTTTGATCAAGAACTGCAAGCCAAAGCGAAAGAACTGGCTGTGCGACACGAAACCTTACAAGTCGAACAAACAAATCTTGATCAAGAACTGATCAGTTTGAATACAGGTAGTAGTCACGATACAACATTCGACAGTGGCGGAACAGGTCAAAAGCGCAATCTAGAAGAAGTTTTGAATGAAGACCCAGTCACCGAAGACAATAAGCTGCTCCAGGAACGGCTGGAAAGAGAGACGTTGGAAGAGAAACGACGGAATTTGGAATCACAACGAAGATGTTTGGAATCGCAACGAAGATGTTTGGAATCGCAACGAAGATGTTTGGAATCGCAACGAAGATTATTGGAAGAGAAACGACTAGGTTTGGAACCGAAACGAAGATTATTGGAAGTGGACGTAATATCACATATCAACAAAGTTTATCACTCTCATTGGCGTGTCTGGCATCGCCTCGCGTGGTATTCCGAAAATTGCTGCAATGAAATGACGACAAATTCTCAGTCAACAGGAAACAGTTCCATGGACAGCTACGATTCTCGCGTTCCTCGAGAAGCTCCAGAAAAGTCGCCCATCATTGGGGTGGTGGTGGATATGCATGACTTGCTAAAGGACCTGAAGACCGAAGCCACCAATTGGACTGACGACAAGGAAGCTCAATACTTGAAAAAATTGGAAGTTCTAGCGAAATACTTCCTTCAACTTCTAGATCTGGACGAAGCTTCTGCTGACACTGGAGGTGATGAAGCAGCGAACAAGGTGAAAGGGACAGTGACAAAAATCCTTGATCCCAAGTTTCTCGATCTCAGCTCGCCTCCAAAATGCGACGAAAAGCTCAACATCCGAGGATTGAAAGAGAATGCAAGTGTGCATCCCATTCTTCACGCCATCATCTATCGAGTGCTCGGTGTTGTTGGTCTACGTGAGCTTTATATGTCCAAGGAACACAAAACACGAAGCAAAATTCAAGACGAAAAAGAGCATGGCGTTGATTTCTTGGTTGATGAAATGCAAGAGCAGCTCATCCATTTCCTTCCAAGGATGATTGAAGCTGCAGTGGAAGTGAAACGATGTGGAAGAAACGACAAGAAGGATAAGGAACTATTTGACTGCGCTGTGAAACGAGTAATAGGAAAGTCTGCCGAAAGGTTGTGGGGAGAGCTGAATTTTCTAGGTATTGGTGTAGATTGTGACCTGTACGGAGTGGCTGTGTCGCTGTCCAAAATATCGCTTATCAAAGCATCGCTGCAGCATGTGGGAACAGAACAAGTTGAGGTCACATTTATCAAGACCGAGCCAGTTGCTTTGTTAACTCAAGAGGGTCTTCAACTGCTGGCGCTTGCACTGAGCAGTGCTCACAGTGTCAATCAGTTTCAAGCGAAGCATGGCGATGCCAATATCAAAACCAAAGTACCTGGATGCGGAATCGAGGGCGAAATGACTCAAATATCGATTGGCGACTGGTTGGGTTTCGGATCATTTGGTGAAGTGTACAAAGTTGAGAGAATCAAACCTTTGATCGATTCCAATGCTGGATATACACAGGGCTGTCAAGACTATTTTATAAAGATCCCGATATTCCAACGTACGATAACTTCATTGCAGGATGAGGCAAAAGTCTTGCGTCGGCTGAATCAAGCAGATCAGGGGCATGGTATAGTACCCAACATTCCGTCTTGCAAGGCAGCGACTTTTTTTGATTTTGAATTGAATGGCTTTGTCGGTAAAACTTATGGCCTGCTTCTCAATGGTATTATTGGGAAGCGTGCGAGCGCTTTCGATTGGAAGGCGGAATGCTACAAGCAGCACCTACCTTTTGTCATGGAAAAGGTACATGACACTCTACTGGCTGCGCACGAACGGTGTGTGTATCATCTCGATGTTCGATCTTGCAACATAATTGTGGCTCCCAAGGACTTTACAGGAAAGTCACCTGGGTACATGGATGTACTGTTGATTGATTGGAGTATATCAATCGCTGATGATGCAGATTTTTCCTTTCGCGGCTACGACGCATATGCTCACAAGGGGATCCTTGATGCAAAGAGAACGGACGAAAGAACTAAACCAAAACCAGAGTATGACTGGGCTTCACTATTGTACACGTTTTACTACTTGCATGAAGGTGAAATACCCTGGCAGGTATGGGATAGTGATGACTCTCGGTGGCTCTGTGACACTGACATGAGAGAAAAGATGGTTTTGCAATGGTGGAAGCAAAAAGTCCAGCATCAATGGGAAGCAGACCACAGCTTGGTTCAAAAGCTTGCACCACTTCTACTTGAAGAAAAGAGGCCGCCATCTTAGGGCACATACTGGTACCCAAAAGGGTAGGATTATTTGACGTGGCAACCCAAGACGGTATTGAAGTCAACTGCCGATCGTCTTCTAAAAACTGTTCTCTTCAAAGTCACTATTTTTTAAAACATATTATTGCCATGTGCTCTATTGTCTTTTTGCACACAACAATGGGACGTCCACATTGGAACCGAGACTTCCAATGAATTGCAATATCCTCACTGATACCTAGTCGCTCGAAACATCATGATAATAAAGACTGCTATCGTAAATGTTTCATGGATGACAGAGCTTTTTCGGATCCATGGCGCGTATATACTATTGACAAAGACGTCTTGCCAGAATTTCTCACTTCATCCTCGTGCCTCCACTTCTTGCTTACTTGCGGGTGTTAGTTATTGTCTAGGTTTCGTTGGACTACCACGAATCATCTCCTCTATCGCCACTTGTTGATGTAGACAATGTTTGCTTTCCAGTTTTGTGGACCTTCCTTCGTTCTTGATTGCTGCTTATGATGTATTGAACCCAACGAAGATCTTGGTCCCCCGTTTGAATTGGAACCATTTTGTTTCGCTTCAGTTTTAGACTTGCAGTAGCTGCTTTGTGCCCTGAGAGTACCCATGCCTCTGTGTTGTCTGGACAAACGTCTCTCAGAAAATGCCTCAAAGCATCCCAACTCATTGTAACATCTTCTGTTAGGCGCACACCCCATGGCGGATTTGTGACAACCAAACAGGATGCATCTTTCTCATTCATTTGCAAATCGAAGCAGTCCATACTGCTCACATCGATTAGAGTCAGCAAGCCAGCAGCTTCTGCAGAATCCTCAAGTATTTCCACAGCTCCAGCATGAATGTCATTCGCTCGGAGCACCAATTGCGTCTGATCACTTCGTATCCACTCAAGCCCGGTTTTGGCACGATTCGAAGCATCCAACAGAATTTCTTTCCACAACTTGGTGGTATCCAACTCTGACTTCCAACGAATGACGGGAGGACTGCTTTGCCCAGGTACCTGACATCGAATCCTCATCAGACCAGGTGAAATGTCCGCTGCCATCATCGCAGCTTCCAGTATGAGAGAGCCACTTCCCGCCATGGGGTCAATGAGACAAATGTTTGACTTTTTGTCGTGTCCGTTCCGTGCTGCATCCACTCGTCCCTTCCACCCAGCCTCCATCAGCAATCCTGCAGCTAGTGATTCTTTCATTGCTGCTTTGTGAATTGCTGACCCTTGACGATAGCCACGTTTGTGAAGACTGCCTGGTGGGTGAAGACTACGGTACAAAGAGAGGGATGCCCCACCATTGTAACCGCGAAGCATGGCAACCAATGGTACATCCGGATTATCAATATCTACATCCGGCCGATCGCCTCTCATATCACGAACAACGTCGCAAAGCGCATTCTTTATGGAAAGGGCTGTATAGTGGGAATGCGACAAATCCTTTGGTAATTGTCGTGAATTATTGAGGATTGCTTTCACTGAAAGGGTCAAAAGACCTCCCATACCGTCGCCAAGAAGATCCCGTACGTTCACTTCCTGGTTGATGAAAGTATGGATATCATTCTTATCGTAAAGTTGATCCTCTTGATTTGTAGCTGCAACCAATTCCAATAATCGATGTGCCGTGCGTGTCCAGCAAAGAACATTTAGAGATGCCTCTCTCGTCGCAGTAAAGGTGACGGCTGCATTCCCAGATTGTGAGATATCTGTAATCTCTGGATGAATTCCCTCCAATTCTTCTGCCAAAGCAGGTGCAAGACCTGGGATGCAGGTTGCCAGATAAGAAGAAGGTGCCGAAGACGACAACGAGGAGTGCGCCTCTCCAGCAATGTGTGACGACCCAGCGCTCAAGGATGTCTTTGAATTCCTCGACACAGATGGCGGATTTATGATAAAGCCATTGGCAAGAGGCAATATTATCCAAACTGCAAAAAAGAAGGAGATGCCACGACAATGCGCCATGATGATGATGATGGTGATGGATTTTGAAATATTTTGGAAGCTTCCTGCATGATGTGATGGGTGAAGATGGTTTCCAACTGACCGGACGACTGAAAGACCTAGATTGTCGAACTAATCAAAGATTTCAGATTCGTTCCGCGGTATTCCAAATAATAGATTGTCATCAGTCCATCATCATAAGCATCAGCATCGTAAACAACAAACTCCACAGTCTTTGTCTTTGGACTTCTACTCTATTTGTACACTGCGTCTTTTGCTAACGAAACCATGAGTACTACTACTGCCGCTCGCAAAGCCATTACTTCGGACTACGCTCGTTATAGCGCCTTGGCAGAAAAGGCATGTAAATTCTTGTCAGCCTCTCCCGATCCTTTCCACGCCGTCCACAATTGCATCTCGCAATTGAAGCGAGAAGGTTTTGTTGGGCTCAGCGCCAATGAGCCTCTGATGGGCAAGCTAAAAGCTGGTGGCAAGTACTACTATACAGTAGAACATTCCACTCTAGTGGCCTTTTGCGTTGGTCCTGCGTTTGAAGCCTCCAAACCGTTTGGGTTTCATTTGGTGGGAGGACACACGGATTCGCCCAATCTCAAGGTCAAGCCCCGTTCTCAAAAGTCGCATCCTGCCAGTGGTACTATTCAATTGGGAGTGGAGTGTTATGGAGGTGGTCTCTGGCATACTTGGTTTGATCGCGATCTATCCATTAGTGGTCGAGTTATGATCAAATCTCCGGAATCGCCACTGGTCCAACAAAAGCTGGTCAATTTGGAGGATCCCATTGCCCGAATCTCCACTCTGGCCATCCATTTACAGTCAGCCGAAGAACGCAAGGGATTCGCTGTCAATAAGGAGAATCATACGGCGCCAGTCATTGCCACTGACCGCATCATGAGCAAGGAAAACAAGGATGCCGGTAACGTCTTGCAAGAAGGTGTTCAAGAACAAGTCTACGGAAGTGAATGGAGAGAGGGACAAGAGCCTTTGCTATTGGAAGCGATTGCTTCTAAGCTACAAGTGCCAGTGGAACATATCATTGATTTTGAATTGAATCTGTATGATACCCAAGCTGCGCAGTTGGGAGGAATGAAAAAGGAATTCTTGTATTCGGCACGTTTGGACAATCTGGCCACGGTCTTTGCTTCCCTGGAGGCGATTACACAGTATTCAAAAGAGTTGCCTGCTGCCTCTAGCGATATTTCCATGATGGTGGCCTTTGATCACGAAGAAGTTGGTTCGACAAGTGCCCAAGGAGCCGGATCTCCCGTCATGTTGGATGCCATCCAACGCATCTCGTCGGCGCTGCAGGGTAGTACCACTTCGCCAGATCTCTACAATGCTTGCATTCGCAAATCGTTTGTTTTGTCGATTGACCAGGCCCATGCGATTCATCCTAATTATGCCAGCAAGCACGAGGCCAAGCACTCTCCCAAGCTTAATGCGGGAGTGGTCATCAAGACCAATAGCAATCAACGATATGCTACAAATGGATTGACAGGATTTGTGGTTCGGGAATTGGGGCGCCAGGCAGATATTCCAAGTAAGTGAAAATGTTTGCCGTACTGTATATAGTGTTCTCGAATGGGAGATTCGGAAAGAAAGGGGAAATTGGTGTCAGTATCAAGTCTTCTCACTCTTTATCACTTTTGCTTCATTCGTTTCAACAGTCCAAGAATTTGTAGTGCGTAATGACTGTCCCTGTGGCAGTACCATTGGACCGACAATTTCCTCCTTGACGGGTATCCGAGTGGTGGATGCTGGAATGCCACAGCTTTCTATGCATTCTGTTCGCGAAGTCATGGGAATTGCAGATCTCCAGAATGGAATCGATTTGTTTCTTTCCTTCTTTAACAATTTCCGAACACTGGATGATAACATGAGCAAGGAAATTGAGGGCACTACGGCCTATGATTAATATTGAGGTTTGGGACCTGGTTACTGGTTCTTGTTGTGGACCACCACCCAGTTCACAAGCACTCAAGGACTACCAGTATGAATTTGCTACTATGCGGTAGCAGAATTAATCATGCTTTTATTATATCAGTCTACTCTAGATGCTTGCTCATTGCTCAAGTAATTTGAAATAGAATGATTACATACCGGTACAGTAGCAATAAGAGCTCATTGTGATTTTAAAAGAAGATGATATTCAGGGGTTATTTGTTCGTTCATTCGTTATTGCTTCCCCCAAAAGTATACAGCAAACTCAAACACGATGCGATGTGACGGACAGGCACCCAAACCGACCCCCACGAACAATCAATCAAAATGTTCTCCGAAATATTTTTCAATATCTGACGAGAGAGACCTCAAATAGAACCCATCACACAGCAGCGAACACTTCTTGCCTGCAATAACAAACCAACATAATGGCATGGTCAATATCACTGGTGCGCAAACTTCTAATCGTCGCCATGTCACTGATTGTTTCCCAATCTGTACAGTCATTCACCATCGGAGGTGCCGCCAATGGAAAGACGAGAACTACTGAATTGGCAGCCAAGCCAAAGAAAAGGTTACAAAAACGGGAAGAAATTCCAGCCAACTTGAGACGCAAGGTATCTGCCAAACGTGATCCCTTGGGTCATATCGTTCCTTCAGAATTCAAGACAGCAGGAAGTAAGTGGAAACCAGTCAAGACGGTAGAATGATTGTATGGAAGCTGAAAAACTAAGGTCTGTCACTTGTTATTTCATTCGATCCATAGCCGGTGGTTCCGCCAATCCTCGATTGCGACCCCAGGGAAAGGCTCGAGAAGCAGGGTTGAATAATCCCAGTTTACTGAAGATCTTTGGTGGGTCGGCTAGAGGGCGACGACTCGATTCCCCCTCTGTATACCTGAGACCCATGATGGGAAAAGTGAGAGAAGCTGTCTACTCGACATTTACGTCCTTTGGGCTGTATGATTATTCGGTTCGTCACTTGGATTGCTTTGCTGGATCGGGTTCTGTCGGTCTGGAATCCCTGAGTAGAGGTGCTAAGCATTGTACCTTTTGCGATTTGTCGGAGGATTGTTGTGGTGCTATTGAGCGAAATATCAAGTGGTGTCAGTTTGATGGGGACGACCATACCACTCAGATTGTCAACTGTGACGTGCTGCAACTTTTGAGAACCCCGACAGCTGTAGGCGTTCCTGATGGAGAGAAGTTCGGTATTATCACCATTTGCCCGCCATATGAAGAAGTCGTGTATGCCGAATTGATGGATGCTGTCTGCAACTCTCCAGTAGTTCAGGACGATACAATTGTGCTTTTGGAATATCCTATCGAACTGTTGGGCGAAGTTCCACCAGTGTACAGTGGAGAAAAAAATACCATGGTGGGTATTCGGAATCGAAAGTATGGGCGAACTATTATCGCCATGTACATTGTCAATCCAACAGGAAGGATCGACAATGCTGAAAGTCGGCCGATGGAGTTTCTTATGGCTGACTAGCCCTGTATTCTATTAGAAGCTTCACAGTTGTCTATTTACTTATCTTCTTCCTTTGCCTAGTTTCTTCATTCTTGTCCCATTTGTTTGCCGTTTCATTTCCTGTTTTTTCTTTGTATCCACTCCTGCAAAGTGACGGAACCATCGGAAGAAAAGGTAGAATAAGCAGGGAAGAAGATGATAAGTGAGATCAGGTGTAACTCCGGCCGTTTGGATGCACTCTTGTTTGCTGCACAGACATGGCTGGGAGGATATCCCAATGTTCCGACTGATCTCCTCGCTCAAGTGATAGCGTTGTCTAGCGACTGACCTTCATCGCCGGTTTGCTTTGGGGTTGGTTCATTGCTGCTGCTGGATTGCCTTTTTGTTCTGGGCGACAATGACGCTCACTCGCCTGCAGAAGCTTCACATCCATCAGCTGTTTCATATACTTCGTCGAATTCCTCACTTGAATATCATTACTTCGATATATTCCAAATCCTTTGGTAATGCGAATCAAGTATTTTCTCTTGCGACCAAACCACAGCCCCCAATCAGAGGACAATGGTCACACAGATTATTTCTGTCGACCCATAGTAGCCGTGAGTTTATTGCTTCGACATCCTGAATCGACTCTCTATTTGCCACCACACCAATATCCAGCCCCCCTCCTCGTCCCACCCATGCTGTGGTTCCAAGCAACAATCAAAATTCTCCGCAGCCTCATTCATGTGCGGTACATTCACTCTTGCATTCGACGACAGTAACTTTTCTGTGTTTATACTGCAGAAATATGGTCAGTCTTTTTCACCCAATACACACGCATCATCTTGCAACTGTGTAACACACAACAATAGCAAACATGCAAAGCACCATGATCAGTCCACCACCAAATAAAACACCACGACCATGAAAAATCTACGAATACGAGACTATATATGTACACGTAATAAATACTGTACGTACCCGGATTTTTAAAAAGCTCACATTTGCGAAGAAAACAAGGAGACACACAATTCTACTTCCACGATTATCTGTACACTTATTTCGCGAACGATATCAGCATGAAGCATCATGTTCTTATGTTACATCTTTGGAGTACGGTGCTCCCAATATGCTCGTCGTTTCAGCTTTCAACGTTTTTAAACAGACTTCACCAGAAGGTCCGACCTCTGAGTCAGAAGATAGAAAGAAAGAATTTTGTTTGTGGTCTACACGAGTCAACTGCATCTCCTTTATCGTCCTCCTGTTCCACTTTCACGCCGTCAATATTATCCAACAATTGGGAAGAACTCTGTCCACCGCTGATGCCAACACTTTTACTCAGACGACAAGACCGACAGAATGACTCATCAGCCACCATTCAATGGAATCCAAACGATGACGCAGGCCCGTCGTTGGCTGCGGAACGGGCAGCTATTCAACTGCTGGAGCAGCTTTCTCCAAGCAGCACCTTGGATAGACGATTGGTTTCAGCGCTCCAGTCTTATCTGATTGACTTTTACGAATTTTGTGAGGACAATTTTGACAGAGACGTTCAACACTACAAAGCTCGCATGGTGGCCTCCCGTGGAGGTTCGGGGACCTCGTGTCCTCTCTGGCACATTGACCATGTCCCTATTCGATGGATTCAAGCTTTGACTGGTCCTGGATGTGAGCTCATAAAATCAGAAGAAGGAATCAACTGGGATGCTTTTGGTGATGATTCTGCGGATGAACAAGACGTATACATGTCGGCAGAGGAACAGAACCAACTGAGGGTGGACTTGAACGTGGCAAGTATATACCAGGCCCAAACCAGCGAAGTTGCTCTTCTAGTGGGGGACCGATGGAACGAGTTTTCTTCCCAGCAGCTGAAGCCAGTCGTCCATCGTTCTCCAACATCTATACCCATCTGGGAAAGGCGGCTTCTGTTGACCCAAGACGTTGTCATCGACTCTTGCTACTAACTACGGAAGCATATACGTTGTATTTTACCTTGCCATATTTGAAATTTATGCTGCTACAATAACTTCAAGAGGGATAAAGCGAAACAAAATGACTCAACAATCATGAAAAAGAAACAAACTTCTATTCAGCTGCTATAAAGCCACAAGAGAATATCTGGCATGATTCCGGAGCCGTAGTGTGCTCCATAGTGTGCTGCTGTACCACGATCTCCTTTGGTGGCGCAGAAGCCATTGTGCTTGTCCCCAGTTCTTTGGACGGCGACGATGCCATTGTATTGACGCGGATATCTTCCGAATGCCCTGATGGTGCAGATGCCATCGCACTGACACGCATTTCTTCCGAAGGCGCGGATGCCATGGATTCCACTGGTGCAATGAGTCGTCCATCTGCTGGCTCGGGTTGCCTGTTTTCCGCTTCTATCGGTTGTCCTTGATTTATAAATTGTGCTGCTTTGCTTGATGGAGGCATGATGACACTCCCGCCTTTTCTTTCTTGGCTTAGTTCGAAGTCTAACACTTCACTTGGTATTTCCAGAGTGGCAGTGACTGCCTCGACTGGGAGCAGGCGTTGCTCGGCCATTTCAACATTTTGATAGCACCGATTTTCGACCTTGTCGAAAATCTCGGCAACCGTCTCCGTGTCGAGAGTAAGCATAATGGCAAAGACTTCGTCTCGGAAGGAAGCCCGGAAATCATCCCAGCTTTCTGTCAGAACTTCAGTACACTTGTCTCGTAGAGTCATGAAAAAGTAAGATTCCTTCTTTTCCAATCTACAGATGATCTGTAACAACTTGAGCGCATTCAAACAATCAAGCTGGTCCATGTCGTAAGTGCATATTATTTCTTCCAACAACGACTCATCGAGCTCGTGAATGAAAAAGTATTTGGCAATCAGTATTGGCACATGGTAGGATTCGGAAGCAGCGTTATCGATTGCTTCGGAGGAAATGATACGGCGGAAGATGCTTGGCTCCAAAACATTGAGCAATTCCGAATCAATGTCGATATCTTCGATGTTGGCAGCAACAAAGTCAATCACCATTGCCGTGATGCCTTTATCATTGAAAGAATCTGCATTTTCCAGATACTGAGGCACATTGTCCACACAGAGGTCTCTTTCGACAAATTCAATTATTTTCTGGTTGAGTGAATAGATCTGGAATGTTCTTGCGAGAAAACGAAGTGGCACAATGGTCTGTGTACAAATTTCAAGCATCTTGCCCTTGGAATAGATGAAATTCAACATGCGGGGAAACACTTGTGCAGCATCTTGGTCAAGAGAAACAGCTGTGCTACCCCTGGTGATAGATTGGTTGCGGTTTGATGAAAAGACGCTTGCGAAAAATGTACTCTTGTGGTCTCCAACGGCCAAAACGTGCTTGTGCACATAGTAGGCGTCAGAAGAGGACTTGGCTCCCGACTTTACTCGAATCACCCAGTCACTGTAACTCAAGTCAGGATCTAACTGCCAGCCAATAACTTCTGTCTCATCTTGACCCATGCTGAAAGTGTCGTCTTTTTCGATTTCATTTTCATTCACCCCTTCCCGATCTCCTTCAAGGTTTTGATGCTCTTGCCCCAACAACAACGTCGTTCTGCCTGTATTAACTTTTTCCAAGAAGTCGACCGAGAATGAGGATGGCAAATTTCGCAACAAAGCAAACAAGCGCTGTCGATCGTTCTCGTTCGTAATCTTCCAGTATGTGGCCATTGTAAGAGCGCATCTCTTCTGAAGTCCTTCAAATTCTACAGGAGACCCGTACGAAAAGCAAATTTCGAGAAGAGGAAGGGCGGCTTCACGAGCAATCTTGGGGAGAATAGTCGAAGAAGTGAGATTTCCAAACATAGCCTTGCTCATTTCGTGTTTGTGTAGCGCCGTGTACTCAGCTATGAGGATGCTCAGATGTTGACTCGTCTTTGTCCGATCTATCAGCGTGCATGAAACGGTATCGCGAAAGAGGTCGGGGTCCATTAGGATCCAAAGGGAGTCTAGCTCGCTAATGTGTTCAATTTTGGATGCACATTTCTCCGCCATTATCTTCCTCATGCCTAGATTCCCGTAGTTTTCCATGTCTGAGACATAAGACGTCATGTTTGATACCTGCATATCTTCGTGAATGAATCTCGTCGTAGCAGCGACTAATGCCTTGATCTTTAGCTCATAGCCAATCCATCTATAGACGACCACACTTGTTGTAGTGAACCCCAGTTCGGAATCATCACAATACATGAAATCGAGCACAGATGGAAAGACATCACACGACTTGCTGCAAAACAAGAAATGAGCCGAACTGGTGCTGTGTTGCTTGAACAAAGAGTCCAAATGTGCTGACTTTCGTCGTCCACATGCAAGCCTGTGTTTGTGAACATGATATGTGCTGCTCTTTCCATTCCCTTTATCTCGAATTTGAAGGATGAAGTCGGCGAGACTATCGATTGGATCCATTCTCCAAATGCGTTCATCAGTTTTCTTTACACTTTCTTTGGAATAATCAAAGCTTGCCTCGTCCTTGTAGCTGACAGACATATCGACAGAAGCATCACCATCAGGTGTGATAAATGCTCTTTTGGATTTCCGAAGAGACGGTGTCGATTTGTTTCCATGAGGGATGCTCAACATCTTTGAGGTTGCGCGAGACGGAGAAAACTTTCTGCCCTGTATCGAGTCAGTCAAGCTTGAAGACACATGAAGTATCACTTGATCACTTTCTGGAGGCTTTATCTCGACAACCACTTCGTTCTCAGTCTTGGAAATTGGAGTAATGGGTTGTATACGAGGCTCATGGCCCGAAACCCTAGTATTGGTGTCCATTGGCATGTCTCCATCAATTTTGCCTTTCTCACTTTTAGCATAGGGCCTTGCTGAATGTATAGAAGACTGGTGGTCATCAGCTCGCATCACTTTACAAGAAGGTTCTGCAGGAGATTCATTCGACTCATTATCTGGACATGCAATGCTCCTTGCGTCAATCGGTGGTTCGTCCCTACTTTCCTGTGCAATGGTACGTATACCATCAGAATTTGCACTCGATGTATGCGAAAGTAGAGTTGACATCTTTGAATACGTTCTCGCCACAGGCATTGATCCCTTTGATGTTGGCGGCTCATCTAGTGGGTAGCTCATCTTCTCTTCGACATACTCGAACACGTCAAGTGCTTGGAGGCGATCAATACTGAAATCCTCTTGAGAGTCAGAATCAAGGAGCGATTGAAGGGGCTCGGATTTTCTTCGCGACGAAGAAAGATAGTTTCTCTCTTCCGATGAAACCGTCGAGATCGTTTTGGGAGATGCCTTAGATCCCCTTTGCTGCTCTATAGGGAGGTTGGATCCTCTGGGCCCTGGCGGAAGCATCTGATTCATATCATCCAATGACTTGGTTAACTCGAGCGAATTGGGCTTCGTTGGCTCCGTATTAGTCATGGGTTGTTTCTTTCTATTTGGTGGAACGGGCGTCGATGCTTTGCTAGATAGTCCAGATGATTCTCTCTGTTCCTTTGACGAAATCGTTGTTGTCAACTCTGAGACGTTGCATGATGCTGACTCAAGTGTAATGTCAGCGTCATGAGGAAAGGGGAAACCAGAAGAAATACCGATGTTGCCAGCCGCTTCTGGTGTCCTAACGACCGATGATATTTGCTGGTTTTGTTTCATTGAGACTTTTGCTGTCGGGTTTGTGACAGTGCGTGGCGGTGGTGTCCTATCCACCGATGATATTTGCTTGTTTTGTTTCGGTGAGACTTTTGCTGTCGGCTTTGTGACACTAAGTGGCGGTGTATTCACCGAAGTTTCTTTCTTTTTGCTGCTTTCTGCAGAAGGGACCACTTCTGGTTCGGTCGCCACATCATTTTGGGCATCTCGGTCCTTAAGCCACTGTTTCAAGTACAGTACCCGTTCTTCCGTCCGCTGTCTAGCATCATCCGACGACACCGATTGTTGTTCGCCAACATTAATTTTCGTTTCATTTCTCTTGATGGATGCGGCAGGGGCTTGTATCCTCGTCCTACTAGACGAAAGTTTATCAGCATTCATGTTGGAGTGAGATGCGTCGTGAACTGTGACTATCGGAGATATAGTATGCGACGCCGAAACACTAGCTGTCTGTATCACTCCTCTCTCTGTCTTTTCATGCAATGGTGGATGTCCCAAACCGGTCCTGCTCCTGTCACCACTGTCTCCTCCATTGTTGGTGGACAACGACGACGTTCCGCCTGAAGCTTTTTCATCTTGTTCAAGCTCACGCTTCAGCTTTCGATATTTTCCCTCTCTACAATTGTGAGGTTTCGAGTTTTCCCTTGATGCTTCCTCTTCGAGGATGGACCTTCTAAGATCGTCTTTGTAGGAACCATCATCAATGCTAAAGCTGTTGGACATGACAGATGATATCATATCTGTTGACTCTTCTTCTTGTTTCGATCCCCTTCCACGATGAATCAGTGCTCTACCCCTTTTGATCAAGTTTTGTCGTTTGGAATAGCTCTGATGTAGCCTGGACCTTGACCTCGAAATTCGTGGCGACATGATCACATCCATTTCTGTGTCAGGTATTCGTGACGGATGCTGTCGTATTACTAAATGATGGTCGTGTCTTTCTGCATCGCCAAAGGAGGTTTCATACGGATCATCCATTGGTAGGAAGGAGTGAAGAGACTCTCGTGTCTGTCTCTCAAGATCCTCTTGGAAAATCTCTGCCATTGTCCCGTCGGTATGGTTGGTGCGTGTGTGGTGCTGCTACAGTAGTTGATGGATTGCCAAAGTGGAGGCAGTTTTGTGACGCAATAATAAGCTCGCCAACATCGCTCAACGGCGCGCCGGCCCGACAATATAGTGTGTCCGTCCTTCCTCCGACCACGATTACGTTTCGGTCTGACAGGTCATACCGTCCAAAAAAAGTTTCCCCTATCTTCGAAAAACCACGACCTGCCTGCACCAGCGGCGACAGTATCGTAGAAAAACAGTTCGGAAGAGACTCTTCGTCTTTCCATTGAAGTCCAGTAAAATAAATAATATAGTTACACCTACCCGCTGACAATGGTAAAGATAATGCGTAGGCTTTCCCTCACGGGAGGGACGAAAGAGCCAGCACGAAGCAAAGCAGTGGATGATTTGTTGGACAGAGATTTAGCTCTGGACCTTGAGATGAACTCCTCTGTGCGTTCCTTTGCTTCCAGTATTACCACTCCTGCTTCTCAGTCTGGAAGTTTTTACCATCGGGTTCAACATCAAAACGAAATTAGTGAAAAAGAGCGGACGTATGGTTATGAGGAAAATGGATTGACAGGAGATATGCCTGCGGATTGGGTGAGTGAATCTTCAGATGAGGACGCTGAGTCAACAAACAGTTGGGGTGGCTTTTCCAATAAGAATTCGGCCACTGATACCAATAGCGTTGGCAGTGGCGACGAAAAGGACTCTGTCAAATCCTCTCCAGTTATGACCCGAAAAAGCATCAAAAGCCGGAATGACAGCAAAAAGAAGAACAAGCAAAAGAAAAAGAAGAAACGTCTGAAAGACTTTTTTCGAAAGAGCGGTGTAAAAAATGAACCTATTACAGAAGTCGATGAGGGGGATTTGGTGACAGAATCAGAAGGTAAAGAAGGTTCCATGGCCCTTTTGCCCTTATCTGACCATGGTGGTCCAAGGAAAGGCTCAAGGGATAGTGAGATTGATAGCCAATCTGAACAACATTCAATAGCGCAGAGTCTGAATTCGAAACAAAGTAGCAAAAGTGGAAGGAGCAGAGGAAGCAGAAAGGGGAATAACAGGAAACTTTCACCTGGTAGTCGAGCTAGCAACTCGCCTAAGAACTCTCCCAAGACGTCAAAGGCTCGAAAGAAGAAAAACGGTCTCAATTCAAGTACACACAACAGTGTCAAGACTGGGAATTCAGCAAAGCCGAAGCAAGCGCGTCGTGGTTCCTTTGGAGCCCTCACTAGACGGATGTCTCTTGGTGGAAAATCGGATGATGGTGATGTTCAGTATGGCGAAAGTCAAGATGGTGGACAGAGCCGGACTATTAGGAGGGGTTCCCTTGGTGGAGGCACGGAGCCAGGAAATACATATGGTGGTGATTCAGAAAACCCTCATCGTATGGCACGTCGACGATCGTCGTTGGGTAGTATGTTGGAGAGTGTCGTTCGACGTGGGAGTCTGGGCGGCGGGAATGACACGAATGGTGACAAAAAACAGAAAGGTCCTGTGATCCCTGAAGACTACCACAATATCATTCATCGTGAGCGCGTGGCTCGTGGAATGTATTTGCTTCAACGCAATATTATATTAGATACGCTGGCCCAGGGGATCGCCAATGATTTGGCTGCTGGTCGTGCTCCAACACCTTGCGAGTTCTACGGCAATATCGGGAAGGGAACTTCCTTGAGCGTCATACATTCAAAGATTATGGAGGAACGAAAGGGAGTTTCTCGCAAGAACATTCTAAGCGAAAGGTTCACGTGTTTTGGGATGGGGCTTGCTATCGGGGGCGAAAAGAATGAGTCTATTTTCATGTGCACCCTGTTCCAGGAGTAAGACAATTTGATTTTAATAGTGCAACTACTAGTTCTATACATTCGAATGGATTTGTACAATATACGGTAGCGTTTAGATTGGGAACAGTTCTGATGGAGGTTGCTACAGGTATTGGGAACGAAAAGAATGAGTCTATTCTATTTTCATTCGCACCTTGTTTCGGAGTAAGATACTGTAATCTGATTTGATGTAAATTAGTGTTATACGGTTGAAATGGCTTTGTACAATATAGCGTATGGATTGGAAACAATTCTGATAGCAATCACATCCCCATGTGTGCGCTCTCTCAGAAATTGTAGTAGCATATCGTTTTTGCGTGTGTGCTTGTGATTGATGTGAGTGAATGAGAATTGGCGTTAGACAAACTACTAGGCAGCTGTTTTGGCCTTTTTGTTGGAAACAGCAGCAGCAGCAGCGCCAGCAGCAACAGCGTCAGCGGCAGTTTCATTAGTCGGAGAGGAACCCATTGTGTCTTGCAACCGACTGGGATCTTCGTCAGGATGATCCTTGTAGTAATCTACTAGCTCCGCCTAAATTTCAAAGAGAGAATGAAAGTGAAAAACGGCGTTGATGTTGAAAGAGACAAAGGGAACCCGAGTCGATTCTGTTGATTACCTTTGTCAGGAAGCGGCCTCCTGGACCTCTAGGGCGCTTCATCGCGTGTCTATGGCGAGACTCGTGCATGTAAGGTTTCTTGTCGTTCCGAGCTTTCATTTGAGCTTGTTTCCGTTGGTAGTATTCTTCGAGCTTGGCTCTAGCTTCTCGCCTCTTCAGAATCCTACGATATTGCTTCGCATTCACAAAGGTTGGGCGAGGAGCTGCCGCGTTCGAGGTATCAGCAGCAGCCGCAGCAACAACAACTTGATTTGCTGCACCCATAGCAGCAAAGGCGGCAGCATACATTTGTGACGCAGCTGCAGTTTGGTGATTCCAAATCATTTGAGCGGACGGGACTCCCCCTTGCGGAGCTTGAAGTGGGTGTGGCGCAGGTGCAGCTGGTGCACCAGGAATGTTTACACCAGGGTGTCCGTTATGTTGATGGCCGTGGTGTTGGGCACTTTGAGGATGTACCAGCTGGGCTGTAGCGGCTTGGTGAGATTGAGGAAGATGATGCAGTTGTTGTGCTACATGATGATGATTCATATGATTCATCTGTTGTTGTTGCGGTTGCGCCATTTGTGCCTGTTGTTGAGCCTGAGCATTCGCTGCCGTAATCATCTCTGAAAACGGCGCAAATGCTGGCGAAAAGGAGTTGTTTGACGTCTTTGAATTTGTTGCGAAACTACCCCTGTTCTCCTTAAGGTTTTCTGACATATACAGTAGTCGTCGCCAATGTGATTTCCGCGATTGTATTGAAAATGAGAAGATCTGATGCAAGGGAAATCAAACTCCAACTACAATGTGATTCGAAATTACTGATGTGATGTTTCAATTGCTAATTGCACTTCTCATGGGCACGTTGGGAATGCAACAACAAGCCATCAATCAACCCAAGAGAACAACGTTTGACAATTCACTTACGTGCAAGTACGTACGCGTAGTACAAAGCCACTTAACCAATCAACTTGAAACGCTTACGTGGTCAATTCGAATTGATCGACCAATGCGAAGTCGGATTGATCGACGAAGCTTTCGTTCGAATGGGTCAGCCACATTGCGTGCCAGCATGCATGCGAGTTCAAGGTACAGTACTACCTACCTATGTAGTTAGTTACTGGTATGTAGTTACCGATCTGTTTTTAAAAAAAAGTATGAAATCAGTCAGTGCAGTACAAGAAGTTTGTTGCTCCTTCGTCATAGGGTAAGCAAGAAGTGGTACAGGCTTTCTTCAATTAAATCGCAGCATCAGTGGGCGCAATACTATTAGTAGTTTATTCAGTCAAATCTTAGCTAGTGGCGCTTCAATCAAGTGGCCGATTCGATTCGATTGATCGATCGGCGAATGAATGATGCTGCCTGTTCAAATCGATTGAACAAATGTTTCAAAATTTTGAGATGAAAAGCTCCAATGCCACCACCACCTCCACTAGAGTGCACCCGGTGTCTTCACTATAGGCCAAGCGAAGTGGCAAGTCTAGTTCTTCTTTCCCTTCTTGTAGGAAACCCCCAATTCAGAAAGATTGCGGAACCCCCCGCTAATGTCTACGAACTTGGCGATGTTCTTCTTGAAAAGGTTGGTGCAGGAATTGACTGCCATAACAAAAGCTGGCTTTGGTTGCGTGGATGGTCCTCGAGTCTTCTTGGCCTTCTTTGTGATTGTTGCTTCAGCAGCTGGTGTTACAACTGCTGGAGTCTCCATCTTGCTCATCATTTGACGGTATTCCTCTGCGAAGGACAAAAAAAACCAAGGTGAGTTATGTTGATTCATTCTTTTAGAATGTGACAGAATGTTTTCATTCTTGGGTACATACCTTCTGAACAGTCTCCGAATTCATTGAGAGTGTAGAATTTTCCGTACTTGACGTCATGAGAGAATTGTTGCAACCAGTTCTTCTTGAATTGGGAATAACGGGTGATGTCAAAGTTCTTGTTGTAACGGGCCAACCATCTTCCGTATTCGTTGCGAACAACATTGTCATCAATACCTAGTTGGTTGGCGAGAGCAATGGTCTCAGCATCTTCGTTAGGGAAATTAGTCATGGGGCGGGTTGCCTCTGCGGCTGGGGAGGAAAGTTCCAATTCATCAAGGTAGGAGATGGCAAGGAAGCTGTTGGTGCGAGGGGTAGTAGATGGGACAACGAATCCGTAGCTGGGTAGAACCAAGGCTGTAGCAATAATGGCAGTAATCTTCATGCTTTTGTCTTTTTCTTTGTAAAGTTGTACTGGAATTCAATTTTCGATTTTGAAATTGTGATCGATTTCAGTTGTTTGTGAGCGATGATGTTTTGAGTGAGTCTTCTCCAAGCGAAGATGTCGTTATGGTGTTTCGACTTTTCTCGCCATTTTGAACATCAACGTCTTTGTGTGCGGGCTCGAATATTTATTGCTGAGCGTTAAAATACGGTTTGCGAAAGGCCGCGGTATTTTCAATCGTGATGTATGAGAAGCCTTGTGGTTTGAATTTTCAAACTACCTGACCTCTGCAGCAAGAACATCCCCAACCGTCGTCAATAGATGGCATCATTTGCTGCCCGCCTTCCACTACACATTTGTTACCAGGCGATCGAACATCGATGGCTACTTGATCGGGAAGAAGAAGCTTTATCCACGTGAGTCGATGTCAAATCCCGCTCCTCAGCACCAAGAACGACATCATGACCAGGCAGCACGATGTGGTCGTCGCTTGTTTTCTCTTAGTCTAACTCCGCAGAAGACATTTGGGAATGAATTACGATACTCTCATTTACTTTTGGATAATTTTGAGAGTTGAACACCAATAGTATCGGTCTTTCCATAGCTTCAAGCTCACATCTTGGGATTGGACTGTTGAAAAGCCGCGAGCAGTAGGCTAGTACTCCTCCTACTATCATCACCACGTAACTTCCATTGGCCAAAAGCAGAAGCTCGAGTCGCCATCAACATCACAATCAACGATATATACATCAGAAGAAGAATTTACGACTGTGGAACCCGATGAGATATCGTCTTTGTTAATCCAACAACAACTTGCAAGGTATCGTCGAAGTAAGGTGATCCAAGGAGAAGAGCTTCCAGATATTAGAGCTGCATCTCGCTTGCTAGATATCGCATCTGATTTTTCCTACATATTGCTAGGCTGTCGGTATCTACCTCTGCCAGCCCATACGGTAATGCAAATGACACACATGCTGGAAGACTGCCCAGATTGGAAGAGGAACGAATACTACCATGGACCTTCCCCATACACTGCCGGTAGGCACCTCCATGTTTCGAATAACAAGAATTTTCATTGGTGCTTGAGAAAGGAAAGTTGGCCGTAAAAGCCATTTCGGTCGCATTCCAAGAAATACTTTATATATATAATGAAACCACGTCGTCTCTTTTATCTTCTCTATATATCTTGATGCAAAAAAGAATGAATCAATGAATCAATCAACTCATTTCAACATCAACCAATCTCCAATCACTTTATCGCCATGCACTGTGTGCCCGTTGGCACTTTCATTCCTCACTCCACTCATTTCCGTCCTTTTGTTTGTTCTGCAAAATACAGTATTGGTAGTAGTAGTAGCAGTAGCTAGTCGGTAATTTTTGAACATATGCGCAAGTTTACTGATGCACTACTACCATACTATTGTATTACCACAAGCAACAAGACATTTACTCCTTCTTCTCTTCATCAACACTCTTGTTTCCAAGGAAGGAAAGGAAGACATTGTATCCAATTTGGATAGTGTTAATGTAAAGCAATCGTTGCGAAGGAGGAATGAAAGCAAAGTTGATAGTGTGTGCTGGGACCCAAACAGCCCAAGATCCCATGACGGCAGTTTGCAGATCTTGCTTGATTTTGCTGACGTAGTCGTCCATGGACTTGCCCTCGACAGCGTTTAGGTAACCAAAGAACATGCATCCAAAGATGGGGTTCCAGATGGTTTGGTCAATGGCGACCTTGGAGGCGACCGTGATGGGCTTGGTTCCAGGCATCTTGGAGTCCAAGAATCCGTAAAAGTAGTGTCCAGTGGTTCCGTGAATCAAGAAACCGAAGGATCCAAGACGGACAGTACGCATGATATCGTAGGGCTTGTCGCTGTCTTCGACAAAGTTTTGAGCCAAGATATCACCGGCTGTGAAACCGGTCAAGGAGGTCAAAGCCTTGGTCAAAAGAGGTTGTGCCTCCAACAATGCGTTGTAACGTGCCCAAAGTCCCATTTTTCGTTTACTTTATTGTGTAGATGGAGATTACTGGAATCAGAACATGAAGGAAGAAAGAGGATACGTGAGAAAATTCTGTCAAACGTGTTGCTTGCATCGCATCGTCATGATTGCAAAATGAGAAGATCCTGTCGTCATTCCAAGCCTCAACTTTTTAAAGTTCTAGGCACAAGGCCTTCTTTTCCTGTTGGGTACGAGGCATTCGAGTTCGCTCGAAGTCGAGGTTTTGGTGTGTATGCTGGAATCGTCATGTTCTTCTAACTAACTTGTGTGTCGTCGTCGTTTGGTTACACGATCACACCTCTTATCGACAACATGGAAAGCCTCAAATTTGTCATCTCCCAAACTGCAGTCTTTGATGCAAACCACATGCCATAGCCAAGGGATCCTCCACGTTGCCATTGTCAATAGTACTTACACCTTTTTTGTAATGACGAAACCAAACAAAAAAGTTGCTTCCCTTCGCTTCCCGCATCATCACTCTTTCGCATTTTTTCAAGAAAGAGAGTTCAACTTGGTATCTTGATTAACAGGTATTCTGGAATGACGTCAGCTCGATTGCAGTGTCCCCTACCAAAGGGTTTTGACGCATTCGTCATCTTTTGACGTTTGTTTTCTCAGTTGATTCGAAGTAGTCGGCAAGATCGTTCGGTCCGTCCTCTCTTCTTATCGTCAGTCCAAAGCCTCTTGCCCATCGCACGATCGTGCGAGAGTTCCTCTCCCTTCCCCTGGTTTCCCCTTTTCCTGTCGTGGTGGGCTGTGTACCCTCCTGCACCCATGCGATCTTCTCATTCATTCAATCATTCAATCATTTTCCTCTCCCACCAAAAACGCATTGTGTGATTGTGGAGAATTTTTTTTTCATGACGGTTCAAACGGAAGGAGAATCAGCTCCCGTGAGCTTCAACGACAGCGAAGAAGAAGAGGAAGAAGAAGATGCAGTTTCAGATGTTTCAGATGAGGAAGGTTCAGAAGACGACGAGGAGGACGATGAGGACGAAGGTGAATTGTACACATTGGATCATTATGATGAGGAAAACTTGCCGGAACATTCCTGTCGATACTGCGGCATTTACGATCAATCCTGCGTGGCACTCTGTGTGGAAACCAACAAGTGGTTCTGCAATGCTGCCGTAGGAAGTGGTGGATCCCACCTGGTACACCACTTGGTGAGAAGTAGATCACATCAAGTGCGATTGCACCCAGAGTCTCCTTTAGGCGACACTGTCTTGGAGTGTTACAACTGCGGAAGCAAAAATGTCTTTTTGCTGGGATTTGTGCCAGCCTCTAGTTCTTCCGTTGTGGTCCTTCTCTGCCGCGTCTGTGTCGAGACCGTTCCAGCACTCAAGGATATGGACTGGGAACTAGCTCAATGGCATCCCCTCATTCAAGATCGAAAGTTCCTCCCCTGGTTGGTAAAGGCGCCCTCGGATAAGCACTTGCTAAGGGCTCGTGATATTTCTCAAGCTCAAATGACCAAGATGGAGGAACTCTGGAAAAAGGAACCGGATGCTAGATTTGCGGACTTGGATCGACCAGAAGTTGCCGATGACGAGGAAATGGCACCCACACTCTTGCAGTACGAAGATGGATTTCATTATCAAAACGTTCTCGCACCACTCGTCAAGATTGAAGCCGACTACGATCGTCAAATCAAGGAAAGTCTTACCGAAGAATCCATTTCCGTTCGTTGGGACAAGTCCTTGGCTGGAAAGAATGTTGCTACCTTTGCCTTTCACCGCATGGCAGTGGAACAATCCAGAATCATGGTGGGGGACGAACTCCGACTCAAATTGGGAGAAGGTGCTCAATACCTATATGGCCGCAAGTGGGAAGGCGTTGGCTATGTCAAGGGTATTCAAGATGGTGACGTCGAACTCGAGCTCCGCACCTTGGGCAACGTTCCAGACCAAATTTTTGATGATTACATTGTGGAATACATTTGGAAATCAACGTCCTACGATCGCATGCAAAATGCAATGAAGACCTTTGCCATTGATGATACCAGTGTGACTGGCTACATTTACCACAAATTGCTCGGCCATCCAGTCGAAGATCAATGCATCGCTACGGCAAAGCTACCATCACCAAAGGAAGACTTTTCAGTTCCAGGGTTGCCGCCACTCAACGAGTCGCAGATTGAGGCAGTATCCACAGTCCTCCAAAGACCATTGAGTTTGATTCAAGGGCCGCCTGGAACTGGAAAGACAGTCACATCAGCGACGTTGGTGTATCATTTGACCAAGCAAAACATGGGGCAAGTCTTGGTCACAGCACCGTCCAACGTTGCAGTCGATCAATTGACCGAAAAGATTGCTTCCTCGGGTTTGCGTGTGGTGCGATTGGCTTCCAAGACTCGAGAGGCAACCAATTCTTCTGTGGATCACCTTTGTTTGCACATTATGGTCCCACAAGCCGCCGGAGACGAATTCAATAAGTTGCAGCGCCTCAAGGATGAAATTGGAGACTTGTCAGAGAGAGACCAAAAGAAGTACCGCTCGTTGAGAAACCGCACCGAGCGAGAAATTCTTCAGGCCGCTGATGTGATTTGTTGTACTTGTGTCGGTGCAGGAGATCCCCGTCTCAAAAACTTTCGATTCCGTCAAGTCTTGATTGATGAGGCCACTCAAGCTATTGAAGCCGAGGCGCTCATTCCAATTGCCATGGGAGCGAAGCAGGTGATATTTGTGGGAGATCACTGTCAATTGGGACCAGTTGTCATGTGCAAGGCAGCTGCAAAGGCAGGGCTCACCCAAAGTATGTTTGAACGTTTGGTGCTGGTCGGAAACCGTCCCATTCGGTTGCAAGTGCAGTATCGTATGCACCCAGCTCTTTCCGAATTTCCCTCCAACATGTTCTACGAAGGAAGTCTGCAAAATGGTGTCACCGAAACGGATCGTCAACTCCTGAATTTGCCAGGTTTCTCTGGAAAAGAGGACTTTCCATGGCCAGTCCCCAGCAAGCCCATGTTTTTCTATTCCATTTCTGGAATGGAAGAAATTTCAGCTTCGGGAACCTCCTACCTCAATCGAACCGAAGCGTCCTATGTGGAAAAAGTGGTAACCTACCTCTTGCGAATGGGAGTCACTCCAGCTCAAATTGGTGTCATTACACCGTATGATGGACAAAAGAAATATGTTTCGGAGTATATGCGTCGTTCAGGCATGTTGACCAGTGCGCTTTATGAGGCAATTGAAGTAGCTTCTGTCGATGCTTTTCAGGGTCGTGAGAAGGACTATATTTTGGTTTCTTGTGTCCGTTCCAGTGAGACGCAAGGTATTGGATTCTTGTCGGATCCTCGTCGTCTTAATGTGGCTTTGACTCGAGCTCGTTTGGGAATCATTTTGTTGGGTAACCCTCGTGTCTTGAGCAAAAATGCGCTCTGGGCAGCACTCTTGTTGCACTTTAAGGAGTACGATTGTCTAGTCGAAGGCCCATTGAACAACTTGCAGCCAAGTTTCATGACTTTTGCTAGACCTCGTCGCAATCCAGCCAGCGATTCACGATATGCCTTCACTGCACTTGCCCGAGGTGGCTGGGATGGCCGTTGGGAAGACCGCAGAGATGGGGGGAAGGATCAGCAGGTGGCCCGAGGCTTCAATGTGGGTGCTGGCAGACGTGGAAAGCGCAAGGATGGACAAGCAGATTCTCGCTTTGATTCACGATACAACAATGCTTCTGAAGGAAACAACAATGACAGCGATGTGAATTACAGTGGAAACGGCTTGCCCATTCCCAAATTTGCCCCACTACCAAGTTATGGAGATCACCCCGGGGACGATGCCAGTAGTGTCGGAGGCGATAGTGCTTTCAGTGGCTCACAATTTAGTGGAAGTATCAACACTAACCGCTATGCTGGAGGAAACGACCGTGGTCCAAATGTTGGATATTACGTGGGAGGCCCCTAGTTGTGTGGAATACATTCGAGAATGAATGAATCAAGCGACCGCTTTGCGTGTGGAAGTTGGGGGAATGGAATCCATTCATTTGGAAGTTGACCTACCTATTAAGTCAAGCCATACTACTTGTTGGTACTCCTTCTCCTTCTCCAATACTACAACAACAACAACTGACTTGGTCTATTTCCCAAATGGTGGGTGTTGAAATATATATTATGGTGGTACTCTGACCAGCGAATGACGTTTGATTATCGATTTGAAGCATTTTTGAGCTTTCCTACTTACTGGTGTTGCGTTGGGCTTTATTGATTGATTGATTGATTGATTGATTTCCCTGCAAGCATTGCAAATTGTTGCCAAGAACGAACATGTGTGCGTTCATCCTCTCTTGTTTCATGAATTGAGTGGCAATGATGATGATAATGGGAAAGATGCTATGATGATTATGATTTGATGACTTGTCATTTGCAGAGTATTCTAAAATATAGAAGAACTACTTCTACCTATACTAGGGTGTCCTTGCAGTAATTTTGCAAGCAGCTGTGTATCGATAGTAGGTTGGGTTGCGACAGATGATTGATTGATTGATTCATTCTGGTCCTAGCAGTTAATATGTATTGATCAATAAAGTTTAATTTTTTTAAAAGTATATGTATCATCATCATCTTGGAACAGGTAGGACATATATATAGAATGTAATACTAAGAGTACAGGGTGGGTACCAACCAAAGCAAACCACGACTACTACAAGTTCGCCGTGTCTTTGGTGTCGTAGGACCTCGCCCGCTTGGGAGCACACATGGTGTCCATCCAGCTGCCAAAGTCATTGCAGGCTTGGGGCGTTTGACAGCATTTGTTGTCATTCTTTTTGGATTGTTGGGACTGGTGCGATTGCGAAAACTCTTCTTCGTCGGCCGGTGGTAGTTCGTTCAATTCGTAATCGGATTGGACCGATTCCAACTCGACGTGTTGGTCGATGCGTCGGTCGCCACCAGCATTGCCGTCTCCTGCCGCCAAGGATTTGACGGGACGAGACCGGCGGGGCCTGGCAGTTTCCTTTCGGAATTTGTGTGTGAGCATCAAAACACCGATGCACAAGACCAAGACACCGGCACCAACACCTCCCATGAGGACGGGATCCATCCACCATTTGTCATCGTCTTCCGGAGCGCTTTCGGCATTCTTGTTGATTTGATCAAACGCACCACCACCATCGGTGTTGCCGCTAGTGTCGGTATTGGAGTTATCCGTGTTGTCGCTTTCATTATCGGTTGCATGCCCAGTGTTACCATCAGTGTTTCCACCAGTTTCGCCATTGGTGCTTCCGTTGTCTCCACCAGTGTTTCCACCAGTTTCCCCACCTGTGTTTCCACCAGTGTTGCCTCCGGTACTTCCACCAGTGTTTCCACCAGTGTTGCCTCCGGTACTTCCACCAGTGTTGCCACCAGTGCTTCCACCAGTGTTGCCACCAGTGCTTCCACCAGTGTTGCCACCAGTGCTTCCATCAGTGTTGCCACCAGTGCTTCCACCAGTGTTGCCACCAGTGCTTCCATCAGTGTTGCCACCAGTGCTTCCATCAGTGTCGCCTCCGGTATTTCCACCAGTATCGGATCCACTGTCTCCGCCAGTGTTTCCGCCAGTAGAACCACCAGTATCAGTGTTGTCGCCACCAGTAGATCCATTGTCTCCACCAGTATCAGTGCCACCAGTATCAGTTCCACCATTATCAGTACCACTATCAGTTCCACCAGTAGAATCACCACCAGTATTAATAGGAGGATTAGTTGGGGTAGGTGCAGGTGGTGGTGTCGAACTGGGAGCTCGTGTCGGAGATCGTGTGCGGGTGTAATCGTTACAGACACAGGCCGAAAAGGGATACGCATTAGTGGCATCGCAGACGAGGCCATTGCCCAAGACACGACAACAGCTAGTGGCTCCGGAACAAGCCTCGGGCGAGCATCCCTCTGCCAATTGAGCATAGCGGGCTTCAATGGAAATGTTGGTGACTTCGCTAAAGGGAACGCATGTTCGTCGTTCTTCGAGTTGGACAACGGATTCCATGGCTTGACGGGCAGGTCGTTCGCGGAGGGATGGTGTTTGTTGGGACAATCCTCGGGTGCGTGCATTGGCTGTGGATGTTGTGGACGCTAGCACTGCTAGGGCTAGCACGAAAATACTTCCATTGCGAGTGTACATTGTAGTTGTAGTCGTTATAGTTGTAGTTGTTGTTGTTGTTGTGTTTGATTGCTGATCTGATGAATGAATGAATCAATAAATGAATGAATCAATGAATCAAGCAATTGAATTAAAATTCTGATCTGTAACAGCGAGACAGTGAAGTGAAATATTTGTGGTCTGAGTCAAGTAACTTCACAAGCGAGTACTCGTCTCGTACTTGGTGGAGTATAATGTCAATGTACGATTAAAGGATGGACCCACAATCCCCTTGAATTGGCTTTTTCGTCGGTGTGACCAGACTCACTTGGTGGACTGTCACGGATCGAGCCGTTAGCGGGTCTTTTTCAAGCAGAGGGAGTGGCACCCAAAAAATTGGTGCTTAGCCGTTTGATGGCTGGCCTGGCGTTCCCTCCTTTGTTTACAGGCTCTACAAGACTGCCAACTTGTGTGTGGATCACAGGTTTCCAAGACTGCTTTTGACTGGTTCGAGTACAGTGATGTCAAACTGAAATAGTCCCAACTGACTGACTCACTTTCACTTTGCGGTCTCTTCTTGTTTTAAACACTACTGTAAGGACAACGAGAAACACTGATAGACATACATTGTCTACTATACAGAAATGAACACGTCGCAGAGTATCCTTTTGTTCGCTTTGATCATTGGCAGCACATGCTTTTATTCAGCGACAGCCTTTGTGCTACCACTCACAACACCCTCCAACATCATGATTCTTACGCAGCAACACCACCATGAACGACTCTTTTCTCAAAATAATCAAAATCAGCCACCAAATAACGACGAATCTTCTTCCTCTTTATTGGAACGCTTCACCAAACCAGTCATCGATGATCCCTGGTTGCCCTTGACCGAAGCCGGGTTGGCCCAAGTGGTGGCACCCTCCCTGCAACTCTTTTGGTTGGCGGCCCTCCAATCTCCCTTTCCATCCTGGGCCAATCCCTTGTTTAGCAGTGGCATTTTGTGGAATCAATTGCCCCGGGGATCCTTCTTGGCGCCGACCCTCATTCATGGGGCGGGATTGGCCTGCTGTTGGATTCTGGGAGCCTTGGCCTCGAAAGGGTACGAACGCAAGGCTTTTGCCGGAGATGCTGGAACTGTGCTATTGCAAACAGCCAAGGCCGGTGCCTTTTCGGTAGGCTTGCTGATATTGGCCACCCAATGGGATTTGTATACAGAGCTTGGGGGATACGTTCAAGTGGGAGATTCCGTAGAGACCGACATTCGAATATACCGTGCCTTGGTGGAAGGCATCAATGACTGCTTTTTTGAAGGCATTGTGCTACTGGGCTGGAGATTCTATCGAAGTGCAGCGGCCAATTATCCTCTGCCATAATAATAGTAGTATGAAATAGTACCTATATATAGTAATATATTATAAGAATACTACCGTGGTGTGTTATGATATAGTACGATATAATACATGGTAGATACAAACAAAATACTGGCAGGCTTGGTTACATTACTGTATTGCCACGTACCACCATAAGTACTTTTGTTGTGTTTCTATCTGACTGATGCGAGAATACTAGTATACTACAATGACAAACAAAGAATACTCGTGTGCCGAAATCAAATCAGGTATACGGTGATAATAACTCTTTTCATTAATTTACAATACCGGTATTTGGAGCGCAGAACAATGGAAGGATTCGTCGAAAGATTGGTTGTAGAAAGTGCGTGTACAAGACCTACCAGCCTAAAAGGTTGGCTCCCCACCATCGGAACTATTACCATCGTCATCATCACTGGCGTAATAATTCGTAATGTAATCATCCACTTCTTCCGCTTCATTGTCCTCCTCTGGGAGATTCAACTCGTCCGCCATGTCCGCATCGTCATCCGCGTTCTCTTTTTTGCTTTCGGCTGCCTGCCGACGCTGTGTCAATTCGTTTTGGGCCATTTCCTCCAAGGTCATTTTCTTGGTGGCGACACCCTCGTCGTCGCCACGACCCAACGCCCGATCCTTGGTCAAGAGCTCGGGTGGGAAATAGAGAGGATCCCCTAGTTTCCCAACTTGAGAGAGGAAATATACATCCGGTTCCATTGGTCTCTGTCGCTTGCCGTATCGATTCACGTCTACTTCTTGGGTGGGCCGCACATAGTTGGGAGAGTTCTGAAAGCGATGCTGTATGTCCCTCGACTTGCGAATCAAGTAGTTTAGCGAGGAAGTCTTTTGCTGTTCCGCTCGACTATTGGTAACGATTGGAGGTTGGTTCAGTTGTCTTCCCGACGAATGCCACTCGTAGTCCGGAAAAAGAGCAGGTTTGGTAATGTCTGAAATGGCCTTGAGACTGGAGGAACCAAGTCCGGCTTCTTGGGCGGATCGTTGCAAGAGCAAACGGGCTCCCGAAGGCGGTGCGCCACGGCCTCGTCCGCGTCCGCGTCCTCTTCCTGACATTCTATAGTTTAGTTTGTTACTTTACAGAGTGTGGTGCTGTTGATGGAGCTTTGTATGTCTTTGTGTGTGTGTGCGTGCGTAGGAAAGCAAGCTGAAAGCAATCAAAGTGGTTGGGCGTTTGATATGTATACTGCATTATTGTGCTCTCACGTTTGATGCAATGTTTGGATGGATTCCGTAGAGTCGGCTCAGTCGACTGAGATCATTGAATATCTTTCACTAATATTTTGGAAGAACGATTCAGCCAACGAATACATTGATACATTGATGATGTGTATCCTTCAACGGACAGAAAGAAGGTGTATCTTTCTTGGACCAGAGACAAAGGATCGTCACTTTGTCTCTGGATGGATCTTGAGAATAATGCCAAAGTTTCAAACAAGAGTACGGATTCCATGTTTTCGTCGTTATCTCCTCATTCTTGGAAGCATGGCGTTGGTGGTAGTGGTAGAAACAACAACAAGAACAAACCAGCTGCTACTGTTGCTGTTGAAAAACGACAACAGTCGGTAGTAGCAGTAACAGCAGTGGAAGACGAAGAACCCCAAGTACCCATGGTCCGCATTGGTGTGCTCTCACGATCCAGCAGCACTACCAATACTACTACTCCAAGAACCCAATCATCGATCATGGTACCTCCTCCTTCCCGCGTTCCATCTACCCGAGTTTCCGATTTGTCCATTGAGACCATTCGTCAGTCCTTGAGAGAAATGGAAGTCCAATTGGTGATTGCCCAAAACACGGTGGCTGCGGAAACGAGGGCGGAATACGATTTCAACGACGAGACTCACCACAGCAGTCATCCTTTGTCCAAAGTCTCCAAGCCACCACATTACCGCATCAAAGACGACTATGACGACGACGACGACGACTATGGCGATAATAAGGAGAATGATCAACCTAATTCTACAAATCAAGACATTAAGCGAGTACTCGATGACTTGCAGTGGGCAGGTAAGTGAAAAGGTAAAACACCACCTCACGTGGACTTTTTACAGTCACGTGTTCTCACATGCTGCTGCCTTTTTCATGCATTCTGGTATTTTATTAGAGTTTGTAACCTTTCGTAGCCCCAAGAAACCAACTCACAAACGCAGTAAGAGTCAATCTGGCAATACCACTGCCTTGTGCATTAAGAGTACAGGGAGAAATAGTCATCCAGAACGCCAAGGGCGATCGTGGTGGCGCAAACATCCTATTGACAATGAAACTAACCACAGGGTTGGACAATAAACTACTGCTTAGTACTTTAAATTGAAACAAGCTATTCTCTAACAGCCAGCGAAGCAATTGCCTCGCCAATAGACTATTTCGAACAACCACCAAAAAGTGCTAGCATGTAGCGAATTTCTGTTTCCCCAGACAACATATACATATGTACTGTGAGCTCAATAAAATCAACTGCTCCTTCAAAACGGCATAGAAGGAGTTTCAAACCATGGCCCGAATATCCCCATATCCTAGCTGGAAATCAAGGACTTATTTCCTGTCGTCACCATCAAGAGGGTGATAGTTGTAATGATGTTCAGGCATTTCGTACTCGTCCTCGCCATCAAAGGTGGCTGTAGTGGCAGTATCATCTAGAGGGTGAAAGTTGTAATGGTGTTCAGGCATTTCGTACTCGTCTGCATCGGCATCTACTCCATCAGTCTTATCGTAGTTGTGATGATGCTCGGGCATCACGTACTCATCTTCATCCTCGTCAGAATCCTTTTCATAGTTGTAATGATGTTCAGGCATTTCGTACTCATCCTCACCATCAAAGGTAGCTGTGGTGGCAGTATCATCTAGAGGGTGAAAGTTGTGATGGTGTTCAGGCATTTCGTACTCGTCTGCATCAGCATCTGCTTCATCACTCTTATCGTAGTTGTGATGATGTTCGGGCATCACGTACTCATCTTCATCCTCGTCTCCGTCAGCCGCATCTCGAGGTCCAAAGTTGTAATGATGTTCGGGCATTTCGTACTCATCTTCATCCTCGTCTCCATCAGCAGCATCTCGAGGACCAAAGTTGTAGTGGTGTTCGGGCATTTCGTACTCATCACCATCAAATTTAGCACCATCATCTAGAGGGTGAATGTTTGATTGGCGAGCAATGTTCAAATCGGGGGTATCCTCTTCATCAACGCCAGCTCTACCGTGAACGGGTGCGACATAGTGATCAGATTGGTACATGCGACCTCCCTTTCCTTTTCCACCCTTGCCACTACTACTACTTCCACCCTTGCCTTTTCCGCCCTTTCCTCCTTTGCCGCTACTACTACTACTGCTTCCCCCCTTGCCTTTGCCACCTTTACCCTTTCCAGCGGGAACGTGAGCCATAGTGGGTGGGTGAGTGGGTGGGTGCGTTGGAGGATGAGTCGGATGGGGAGTTGGATGCATTGATGGCATGTGAACCATGCCCTTGCCTCCTCCTTTACCACTTCCCTTTCCCTTTCCACTTCCTTTACCACTACTACTACTACTACTACTACTACTACTTCCCTTTCCTTTACCCATTCGTTTGTTACTCTTGCTGCATGATTTCTTGCTTCCTTTGCCACCCTTGCCCTTGCCACCCTTGCCACTGTCGGCACAGTCATCAGGTACATGAACAGGCATATGGACGGGCATGTGAGCGCTGTTAGTTGGTGCATGAACGGGCATGTGAGCACTGTTAGTGGGCATATGGACAGGCATGTGTCCACTGTTGGTTGGAGAATGAACCGGCATGTGGGCACTATTGGTTGGTGGATGAACAGGCATATGTCCACTGTTTGTAGGCATATGTCCACTGATAGCACCAGTATGTCCAGCCTGAACTCTAACATCAGTACGCGACAAATGGTTGAAATACAGCTGAGGCGATCCGTTCAGTTTACGACCTTCGCGAGCTTCAAAGAACTCGGAAAGCTTGTCATCTTTCTCTTCCAGCTTGGCCCCAAGACTAAATGAGACCAAACTGATCAACAGGATCACAAGCGACAGCTTGTGTGTCGAGACCATCATGGCAAAGTGTTGGTGCCGAATATGGTATTGTGACGGGAGAGCTGCTGTTGTCACACTGCGTTCAAAATCCCGTTGTTTGGTTTCGAAAGACGCGTGCCACACGGTTTGAATCCGAAAATTTACATAATTGGAGCCGTCGGCACGTCCTCTTTGACAACGGCCCGCTGGATTGAAAAATCCCTCGTCCGTTGTTCGTCCCTATCAACGGAAGTCTTGTCGTGTGGGAGAAATTTTACTTCCCGCTTCCGTCCGTCCATCAACAGTGCTAGATTGAGCCTCGTCCTTCTTTCATCAGGAAGGCGAACATGATGAGACATCGCGACATCTCACGAGACACACTTCAAGTTTGCTTCCCGAACCCCGCGCTTCGAAGAACAGCCTTCTGGTTGCTCAAAAAAAACGAAAGTGATTTCCTACCGGCAGTAAAAGTTTAGGTAGTTGGAAGACATACAAAATCTGTTGGTCCTTACTTCTTTATGCTACAAATCATTACAGAGCCTGAGAATAGACTTCTAATGAGCTCAGATGATGACGACTCCAAGCCTTCCTCATCGGCATGTTGTGAAAAGGTTTCAACAGACAAGAAAGGCGAGCAAAATATCATGAAAGGAAACACCTCTTCTTCTAGTTTCTCGGAGAAATCTTCCCACACTGAGATAAAGACTCCATTGAATGCGCCTCAAACTGTAGCTACTGCATCCACTACCAATGCAACTGCACCCCCAACTGCACCCCAAGCTGCTATTCCATTGCGCCGAGACAACTCGTCGTCTCTGTCACAAGAAGCCCTCGAGAAAAAGACATTTCTCATCTTTGTGAAAATACTCTTCAAGCTGCTCAAGGAGCATCAAGGAGACGAAATCACCACCAAGGCAAAGCGGGTGGTGATGGAATGTAGACGGCACAACCAACAGAACCATCCTGCCTTTACGCCTCTCATGGAGGCTCTCGAACGCCACCTCCGGCGCTTTGTGGGGGAGAAGCTATGGGGACGGGCGCACTCGTACTTGCATCATTATCTTGGTAAGGAACAAGAACAGCAAGCAGCCATGGGGAAGATTGAGCCTAGACCATTGGTAATGGTTGCCCCAGGCTAGTGTTAACAATGCATATAATACTATCATAAATAATGTATACAGTAGGATAGAAAATCTAAACATTTATCTGATGTTGTTGTCATATTTCGAAAACTTGATTGCGAAAATTTTGATACGCTTTACGCAACCAACATAAAATTCGGTTGCGCTATTTCCAACAAGAACCATATTGTGGATTGCATCAACAATAGCTATCCACTTCGAGGTTCAGCTAGCTACAGTATTCTTCCATGAACTCTCCGCCATCCTACGATTGCCGGCAAATGATGATGCTAAGGGATGCAATGTTCCGGAATTTTCCTTCTATGACCTCAGGTTTTTTTGTCCCGTCTCTGCAATATACGAACAAGAAGGCTGACCCTACCAGCCATGCTGTTTCACATCGTTCGATTATGGAGTTGTCTATATGCTACCGATTGTTCATGATGTATTGATGAGCCTTATTGCGGGGTACTCGTTTGCCTTCCACGAGCAGTGTAGTGTTGGGTGATTGATTCATTCGTCTTACTTGGAGCTCATCCAAATGGCATAGAAGGAACTATACTTTGGCGGAACCATCTTACCCAACACACCCCAATTTGGTACTGTTGTAAAAAGTAAAGCATCGGAACAGTCTTGAAATGGTTATTTATTCATTGTAGTTTTTATTCTCTCGAATTATTATGATTATTTCTTTCCAAGATACCGATCCGATTGCGCCTTTCGACTAATAGAAGGTCGAGCTCCCTTTTTAGAAGAAGCTTGTTCCTGTTGTTTCTTCCACCAAGGAGTGGCAGCTCCAGAAGTCGCTTGATGTTTTTTCATCAAATTCTTTGTGGCCAAATCCGTATTCGAATCAGAAGAATCGTCATCACTGTCCGAGTCGGAACCCACGACCATGGCTTTCATGGACATTGTGCGGGAGTTTCCGAAAGCTGTGACTCGTCGTTTCGGACTGATTGGCATTCTATCCTTCTTGGGGGTCTTTTCACTTGAGGGGCGTTCCTCAATGTCAGAATCGTCGGAAGAAGATTGCAAAAAGTCAGCGGCGGTCAACTTCTTTTCTTTCTTTTCCTTCTTGTCTTTCTTCTTTTTCTTTCCTTTTCGTCGTTCTCTCTTTGGAGTGGCCTTTGGAGGGGGCTGTGCAAGATCCGAATCGCTAGTATTTCGTCGAGGCGTCTTGGGTGCTTCGTCCGAAGTCTTCTTCAGCGTCCGAGGTGATTTCGAAGTCGATTTGGTCCTCTTCTTACTGCCTTTTCGGCCGGGTGACTTGGAAGTTTTGGGAGTCTTTGGAGATTTGGGAGATTTGGGTGATTTGGGCACCTTCGGGCTTTTTGGAGACAAGGAGCGGTGTCTCTGTGGCGGTGTGGTAACGACAGAAGCTGGAGGAGGTGGTGGCGCTGGGGAATTCTCTTCCGCTTTGTCTTCCGATGGTGGTGGTGGCGGTGGAGCCTCCTCTTCAACTTTTTCTTCAACGGATGCAACTGCTTTGGATTCCCCTGTAGATTGCATGGAGTCCTGCAAGGAATCCGAGCTGTTCACACTAGCTGTATCGCTAGCCTTTTCAACCTTGGCAATGGGTGACGTAGCTGCTTCCTCCAGTTCGGAGCGCATGGATTCTTCTTTTAGTGATGTGTCCAGTTTTTCTGTTTCCTCTTCAACAATCACGGCCTCTTTCGATTTCACCTCTGGTCTGCTCGGCGTTAGGGATTCTTGTACAGAGATCATCGTGTCTGTGCCATCGGACGTGTATCGTTGAGGAGGCATCGGTCCTGGTGTGTTTTGTTCGCCAAACAGGATAGAGTCGTCCAAGGTCTCGGCGTCATCGTCTAAAAACCACCTATCTTTTTCTTCCTGGGTAAGTGGTGGCGCGGCCTCTTCCTTGTCCTCCACTTGCGGTTCCACAATGCCCTTGGCCTCTTTCTCTTTCTTCTCGGTTCGTCGTTCGGTAATTTGTCGAACCAATTCTTCTTGTGCCTTGATATTCTCTTTCAACTCGACAACGGCTTCGGAGTTCATGACGTGAATGTCATCCACCATGTCCTTATCGTCCAGTTGCTTGGCAGGCTGCAAACCTTCCAACTTGCCTTTCGCTTCCACCACCTTTTGAATATTCCAGGATCGAGTCGGTAATTTGGGTTTGACGTCCGACTTTTGTGTCGTGACCGTCCCAGCATGACTTTGGTCGGCACCGAGAGACTCATCGTCCATGGCCCCCACCAAGTTCCGAATCTGACCAAACAATTGTTGGCTGTGAACTGACACTTCCTTCTCCCCCTCGTCTTCCTGGTCAATGTCCCAGACTCGACGGACATTCCACATCACATCCTCTTCATGTTCCCCCGACAAGGCAGTGATCCAGACATCTGGTCGTGTTCGTCTTGAGTCTTCGACAAATTCCTTGCTATCGCCCAATTCTTCCGAGTATTCGGTGCCACTATTATGTTCGTCTCCATCACTGAATTCGGAATGGCGACGGCGGGGTGGCAATCCTGGGGTTGAATCCATATTTCTTGCGGGAAGATTGGGTGCCCCGTCCGGTTGCACGAGTTCCACAGTGGAAGCAAATCGATTGTCTGCCTTGTAGGCATCTAAGTTCAAATTGGTGGGCCCATCATATCGAATTCGATAGGAAGTCCGTTGTGCTGGTGGCAATGTTTTTGCAATTTCTTCAAAGGACTCCTCGTCCGACGAAAAGTCATCCGTCAAATAGTCATCTTCCGAAAAGCCACTTCCGACGGAAATAGCCGAGACATTACCTCCCCGACAGGCTTCGTAGCCCCTGACCTTGATAACGGGTGGCCAAATGGGAAAGTTTTCGACATTTCGAGACGCAAACCGTTTGCGGGGCACCCTGTCGCACACAAATTCTCGGACGGGTCCCTTGCCAAAGTTTACAGGCATATCAAAATCCTCACTAGGCTCTCTATCGTCATCATCCTCGTCTTCGTCATTCAAATCAACGTCTTCATCTTCATACTCCTCGTTGTAATCCTCTGCTTCGTCATTGTCATGGTCATCTTCTTCCTCCTCCTCATCCTCTTCCACTGGTACGGCAAGAACTGGTTCCTTTTCAGTTCGTTTCTTGGATGCCCATCGATCCGGCAAGGGTTCCACGGATGCCTTGCTATCACGACTGCTGCTACTCCATCGACTCGCCTTGCTAGTGTTGGATTTGACGGATGAACCACTTGACATGGGCACAAAACTCTTGATCGAATTAAAGGGCGCCTGTATCTTGTAAATTTTGCTGCCTCGGACAAAGCTTCGTACTGATTTTGCCGACTTGTCGTCGTCGCCGTCACCACTACTTTTGGGTGATTTCTTTGGGAATGCAGGGGAGGCAGCGCCAATAGCATCATTGTTATTCTTGCTATGTAAATTGGGAGGCGTCAATGGATTGGGCAAGTCTGCGGAAAGGCGAGACGGCGATAGTTTTCCCTTGCCACCGTGCCATGACATGGGTGCCTTCAAGCTGCTGGCGACGGACGAAGCGGAAGAACTCCAACGACTGCTGCCCAAGGATGGCATCACGTTTTTGCTCTTGATACGGCTTGGCGAATGCGTGGTTCGAGGAGGATGGTGCTGTTCAGATGCAATGGTGCGACTGGAGCGTTGTATCTGAGCATCTTTGGCCATCCAACTCCTTCTTGCTTGATCGGCCATGGATTGATTCCCCACAGAAGCATCGTCATCGCAATCCGTTTCATCGTGCGTATGCGAGGTTGCGGATTCCCGTTTCTTGCCATTCTTCATTGATTTCATGGTGGTCACAGGACTCCTCATCGTTGTATTTTGTAGAGGTGATGAGTTTTTGGTGTGACTTTGACTGAGACTATTGTAGCAATCGAAATACCGTTTCACTTTGGAATGTGAATGCCAATCGCCACACGTCTCAAATAAAGTGTTGTAAGCACGAAAGGATAAGCCCTACCTGTCCAGTACCGGTACTGGTAGTGTATTTTCGGTCTTCTGTTGGAAATCAAAAGGCCCGTCACTGGGACTTGAGAGCTCGTTTGCTGTTGGTCGGTCCAACGATTGGTTTTATAAAATCGATAGGGAAATGGGCGTTCGCCTATATATATTTAAGATCACTCAAATTACCTAAAAAGAAATACTCGTGAGAGAACCCATGACCATTAATCGTTTTCAATTTCAGGTGTTTTTAAAGAGGCGCTGAGAGACTTTTTAGACTTTCTTGCAACAGCGCTTGACCAATTACACTTTGCGAAACATCGAAATGGGAAACGTCCCTTTCGCAGTGATAAAAAATACCTCGCAGAATAATAATATGAAAATTTTGCATTGTTTTGAATATGGAATTGAAAGTTTTCATTTCTATATTCCAGACCATCCCGCGTGCAGGAACCATTCACATGAGTTCACGTCTACCGGGTACCACCCAAACACTAATAACTGGCTTTACTTTTGCAATACTGTTGCAGCTGAATAATACAGCATTATCAGCCTTCTTTTTGTGTATACTATAGTTTCAAAATTATCATAAGTATGCCTTCCGTGTGGTATGATGTGAATTTTATTACTCGTCTCGATAGGAAATGGGCATGGCCAAATCCTGTCCTGATCGAGCGGCTTCTCCTACCACACTTGCCCTCAGAATTTTTGGATTGGCTACTTGATTCGAGTGGTCTTCGTTCTTAAAAGGGGTAAACGTAATGGGTGCCGCCAGGTCCATTCCTTCTCTCGCCATTTGTCCAACTTCACTGGCTTGGAGACGGGCTTGATTGGCCACAGCATTCGAATGGTCTTGGTTCTTAAAGGGAGTAAAGGTAATGGGAGCAGCCAAGTTTTCTCCAGTCTTGACGGCATCGCCCACCAAAGTTTTGCGCAAAATGCTTGGATTTGCCACGAAATTGGAATGATCTTCATTCTTGTAGGGAGTAAAGGTAATGGGAGCGGCTAAATTGCCGTCGGTCTTCATGGCGTCCCCAAAGCCAGTCTTTTTAAGTGTGTGGCCTCCCTTGGCCCAGGCGGGCTTTTCCCACAACTCCTTCTCTCCTTCTTCTACCATTCTATTCTATTCTTTCGAATATAGAGGGTTTGGATTGTTGTTTGGGAAGGGTTGGTTCCGCTATCGCTGTGGGGGGTTCTCCTGCTCGTCGTCGTGTACTTTTTTCGTGTTGTGTTGTGTCGTCGTGCCTAATTTTTCCGGTCTTTTTGTCGTTGCTCGATGCTCGATGCCCCGCCACTAATTTGAGTCGAATTGAACAAACGAAACACTTCGAACTTCTTTTGCGGAGGAATGACGATTCTTTGTGACTTTCAATAAGTGACTAAGTTGACGTGGTTGATCAGATTCAAAAGAACTGGATTTTCGACTTCGGACCGGCCAACTCTATTGGGCTAAGATCAATCATCCGTTGCGCGGTAATAGTCCTTCCCTCGCTCAATCCCGCCTTTTTGTGGATCTTGCCGAAAGTGAAGTGTTTTCCATACCAGTATATAAAAAAAGAAGCACACTCACACACGAAACAACAGTCAGTCCATACCAGAATCAGTCACTCCAATCAATACAATCAATACACACATTCCAGCAGCAACTGATTGCATCGATAACACAACAGGGTACTACACGTCTCTTACAACCAATCTACACAAGCAAACGTACAATTTACAGCAAATCCAATCGAACTCCGAATCGAAATGGAAGCAGGCACCCCCCAAGCCGGAATTCTATGGTCCTGCATTGCACGCAACGACATTATCGTGGCCGAAGCTCACGGAATCCACGATGAGAGAGTCCAGCACATTAGCCAAGAATTGATGCGAAAAAAGCCAACGCCAGGCTGGGAATTTTACAACAACAAGTCCTTTTCGGCCCGTCTCAAGGGACTCAAGTTTCACATTTACGAGCACGTCGAAGACAGTGAATTTGAAGATGCTACCGAATTTCGTATTTGGGTAGTGGGAGCCGTTTACGATCCGGCCTTTATAGAAACCCAACAAGCCAAGTCCTTTATTGAAAAGATTGTAGGTATTTCGCAAGTCTTTCGAGAACACGATATGAACTGGCAGAGAGGGTCACAGTATTGTGCCCAACCCAGTTTTGGACCCATTTTGGATCAGCGCATGCAAGAAGTGAGCTATTTGGGTAAGGTGGCCATGGTAGAACAAGAAATTCAAAGTCTCAAACAGATCATGGCCGAGAACATTGACATGATTTTGGATCGGGGGGATAAGATTGATCGGTTGCAAGAGGAATCCAAACAATTGAATGAAATGACGGCTGTATTCAAGAAGAATTCCAAAAAGCTCAAGAAGAAAATGATGTGGCAAAATGCCAAATACGGCATGGTGGTGGGAACAGCTGTCACGGTCGGTGTGGCAGCCGTGACAATTCCAATTGTGGCACTTTAGCTTAGGACTAGTCATCATGATGTATTACGACGTATGTGATTAAAAGTTGGATTACAATGTAACAATAGCAAGAATATTCATAAAAAGGAACCTACCTACCGTATTAGAGTTACACTTGGGCCAAAGTAGAGGTACAGCATTCATTCGTTCGTTCATTCAAAATGGGCCTTTCTTAGTGTTTACCGCGTTTTAGTACAAACGATTTTCCGAGCACAACCAACAATACCGGTACATAACCAAACAACCAAACAACACGTCTGCTAACATATTGTAGTATTGCTACAGTAGGACTCTCGAGTACAATATAGCTTGTGTGCAGAAAAGAATGTCGGGGTTGTCAGGATGGAAGAGCACCTTGGAGTTGGAACCCACGCAAAACAAGGTTGCTGCTCTTCTAATCCAAAAAAAGATCAAACGGCGGAGGAACTTGCAACGTCCTGTGGAGAAGCGGGGAGACTTTGGGAAACGGATGAGCAGTCGAATAGGAGATGCGCCAAACCTCATGTCCGTGGTGACCGCCAAATCCTCCATCAAACAGAGAGCAGTGAAAGAAGCGGGTGAACGAGATCGCAAAAATACGAAAAAGAAACTAGCAGGACGAAGGAAAATTGTCAAACGACATCCAATCAAACAACGAGACAATCAATGGACGAAGGCATTGACTGGCCAACATGTCAACTCTGTTTCCAAAAAGGTTGCAGCCAAACCCACAAAGCGTCGCTCGGCATCTCCACGCAAACCAAGCAGCATAAAGTCGATGTCTAGCAGCAATTCCTGGACCAAACCAACATCTGGCCATTCCACTGGCGATGATTCTACAATTAATAATACAAAGAAAAGAGGCACCAAAAAGAAGAAAAAGAAACTTCCCAAAGTTAAAACCATTCCGACCTTGGCTTCTCAAATATCCGATGAGAAGGCCAAAGAAAAGGAAACCCAATCGCCCAAGGACGAATACGCAAGTATGGATCAATCTGGACATCGATCGAATGACAACAAGTCTTATACGCTGGACCAATCCGGACATTCCAAAGAAAGCTCTTTGAACGACAGTCAAAGTCTCCAAAATAGCAAACAAATTCTGTTGGAATTTGAATTACCGGACCAACAAGGAACTGGCCTGCAGCTATCGGTGGACCTCGAGACTGTGGGAGACATGTCGTCCATCGAATCTTGGCCGTCCATTGAATCCGAAGATTCGTATGATACCCGCATGAATAAAATGATGCAACGATGGATGGATCTGAATGGCGAATTTGATGCCCCTCCAGAAGAAGAAGAAGAAGAAGAAAAGGCTTGCGAGGAGGCGGACGGTTTGGAGGATAATGTTCTGGATCATATCGTTCTGGCATCTCCCAATATGGCAGAAGCATTGGACAAATTTGAGGAAATGTCGGGTGTACGACCAGTAATCATGGGACCATTGGAGGGGCTGGGTGTCCAAACAGCACACGTGGGGATGGACAAGGGTAGATACATTGAGATCATTGCTCCGGATGACGAGAATCCAGGACCTCTTGGTAAAGAACTCAAGGCTCTTCCAGCTGGAAGATTGATTCCATATCAATACGCAATCCGAGCGACGGAGATTAGCAGATTGATTGAAGGGTATGTCTACGATGTCCTTGGGTGGGATCCAGATCATATCTGTATGGCGCAGACGCTTCCAGACGGCACCCCTCGCCAATGGGATCTTCTCACCATGTACGGTCACAATATTGGAGGCGCAGCGCCCATTTATGTAAAGTATCCAGACCCATCGGAGCATCCGACAAGAAAACTGGATCCTACCATTACCTTCAAAAAGTTTACGGTCCAAGCCGACCAAGATCATCGCGTCCACAAGTTAATCACGGATGTGTCGGGAATCGACATTGAATACGCACAGACTCCAGCACTGGAGTTTTCCTTTGATACTCCAAAGGGTGGTCTAGCACTTTCTGCCAACTATCCACCAGGTTTGGTCTTTCCAGGTTACAATGCTGCGGATTCCAAAAAGAGCAGCAAGGGCAAGAAGAAATCCAGTACTACTACTAGAAAGTCTGTACTTCAAAGCATTCCGTCAAAGTGAGGAATGAATGAATACATGAATGAATACATGAATGAATACATAGATACATGGATACATGAATGAATGCATGCATGCATGTATCGACATTGTTGTACTGTATTGGAGGACCCACTGTTACTTTCATTACTACACAAGTTGAGTGACGCAACAGCAGGGTGTGATTATCAGAGTATCTGTCATACAGTATGACTGATCATCATCCCTACTGTTTTCTGGTGGGAATGCAATAAGAGTAGTATCTGATACAAACGAGTAAGCTAAAATAGCTAGCTAACGAACAAGTAATCGATGATGATTCTAGTTTCCAATTGGTTGTCGGAGCTATGGGTCAATACCATTGGTGTCGGGGGTACCGGTACCGGGTATATGTCAAGCTGTCTGTCTGTCTGTCTGTAAACAGTCGGAAGGCAGTCGAAAAACTCCCTCACATTTCGAATTCGAATCAATCATCGTTCATCGTCCACATCGATACACGCATATATATATATGGTAATGTACCTCCCACGCACATCTTCCAATCCATTACACAAATTCACCATCATCCATTAATTCAAAACAAAGAATTCATACAAACATTTCGAGCATGATTCCTCTGCTCCAAATCCTCGTTATCTTGTTGCTTTTGGCCAGCAAAGCGGATGCACGATCGACCTCGAACGATGATCCATCGTCATCATCGTCATCATCGTCATCATTCTCCATCAAACTCCCACCATGGGAGCAATATTCAGACTTGGACGGTGAAGAAGATTCCAATAGAAGCGGTTTGTTTGGTCATGGTCGGGAATTCAAGGTGTTTGGATCATCATCGTCATCATCATCATCTGCTTCTGGTGGTGGTGATTATGATACTTATCGGGGTGGTGGTGGTGGTGGTGGTGGTGGATATTACCGTAGCAACGCGGCCAAATCACAAAAGCGTGACTTTGTGGAAATGTATCGACGATATGGGTTGCCCGAATATGGCAGTGGAAGCAGACGCGGCGCAAATATCAACAGCAACAACAACAACAATATCAATAATAATATCAATTGGAAACCTCCTTCGGTATTTCGAGGGGTCCATCATTGGTGGAGGACTTCGGTGGGTCCCAAACTGGAGAATTTGCCGCGAATAGTGTGTCGGGTGGAACCCACCACGACGCTCAAACTGCGGAAAACCGTTCGACCTTTGGGAACCATTGTGCAAATGGGAGCTGATTTCAATACCCAACTGGGAGTATGGCAATTCAAATCCAGCTGGGAAGAGCCAATCATTGGTGGCAAATTGACGCTGATTGGCAACGAATTGCACATTACCAAGTCTTGGCGATTGTATGTCGGTAAGTCGCACTATATATGTCTGTCTGTCTCCAAATATAAATACATTTGAACACATAGGACTATATTCTATGTGTTGTGGAGAAATGACAATCTCATTTAAAATGCTGTTACAATACCATTATTGCAGGAGCCGTGGAAGATTTGGTGACCCGCTTGCGGTTTCGAGCTGCCATTAATTTGCAAACCTTTCAAGCCTACGCCCGAGTAGGATTTCGCACCGAACGCCTGTCTCCCATTAACGTCATGGAGGGCTTTACCATTTTGAAACGCCTTCCATTGGATGGATCCGGTGGGAATGTCAAGTTGGAAGTCAAGGCGAACGTGGCGCTGCCCGAACCGGAAATTGAGTATAGTACCGAGACGCAGCAACGATCATTGATTGGCATGGGGGATGTCGAAGTGAGCATTGATGAAATGAATTTGTTACTAGACTACTAACTAAGACTATTACTTTATTACTCCTTGAATTGTACATTCATTCACTTGTCGGGAAATATCATAGTCCCAACCTTCTCGGCAAGCTCCGCTGCTATCCCTCCTGCAAAAAAGACTAGAATCCAAAACAGAGCCTGATTCAAAATAAATTGTGGTGTGACCTTTCCCACCTGTTCCGAGGCTTCCAACGTCCCAAAAATGTCATTTGGATTTGTTTGCACCAACTTGGTGTTGGAACCATCTAGCTTGGGACAATTGGTTCGTTCCGTGACCAACAGCAAATGATATCCAAAGTCTGTTTGCACAGGACCCTCCAATAGACCCAACGGAACTTGAAAGCAGGCCTCTTCCAGTGCTTCGGATTGACAATAGCCCTGTGGCACGAGTTCTCCCAGCAATCCACCTCGGAAATTGGTCGTTTCGTCTTTCGAATACTTTTTGGCCGCTTGCTCAAAAATGTCCACCACAAACTCTTCCTTTTCAATGGTCTGCTCTCGTATTTTCCGTTTCAAGGCCAAGGCCACTTCTTGGTTGGAGACCAGAATGTGACGGGCCGTGACGCGGCGGGTCAAGGCGGCAAAGTCTTTTTGGATTTTGGAAAACAAGGCACTTCCCACCAATGCTTGTGTGGGTAATGTGAATTGGAAGAGCAGTAGCAGTAATGGCAGTAATGATCGTAATGGAAGGTTTGATATTCGACAACGAGAAGAATGATGCGTCATCGTCATGGTGTTGTTGTTGTTGTTGTTATGGGCGACCTACCGGTATGGATCTTTGGAAGAAAAATGATGAGGAATCCACAAGGCGATCGAATGAGTCGATCCGAATTCAAGACTCACTCGTCGCATCGCGCGCAAGTTTTGGTACACGTCGCCCATGCATGACCAAAGCGCAAAACATCCACTGCATCATCCTCATCATCATCATCATCATCCAAACAACGTGTGTTACATACAAATAGATTGAATAACCTACAGAAAGATGTCAGATCGTGATATTGCTGCAACCTTCCGTCAGAAGGTGGTCTTTATGAAATCATGGAAACCGGCTAGCATGCCATCGGTAGGTTTTTACTTTTACTTTTTGTCAAAGTTGTTACGTCAATGATGATGATGATGATGGAAGTTTTGTCACCTGTTCTCGTTCTCATTCTTTGCTTGTTTCTTCATTCGTTTATTCAATCATTCTTTCAACACTACATGTGCATGTAGAACCGCGATCGTTTGGAGCTCTACGCCCTTCACAAGCAGTCCGTCTCGTCGGATGCTCCTTCCAGCTTTCCCAATTCTGCCAGCGCTGCGGAAAAGGCCAAATACAATGCCTGGCGGACCAAATCGGGTCTTTCCGCCACGGAAGCCATGAAATTGTACCTGCAAGAAAGTGATCGACAAATTCGGGTGTACGGATCCTCCAGCAACAACAATAATAATAATATTAAGCAAGCAACCAATGGGCCTTCGGCCATTCGATCCTCCTCGGCCTCCATTGCCAGCGAGGATTCCACCGTGTCGACGCCTCGAGGGATTGCCGCCATTCCGCTCTTGTGTGCGGCTGCCAACGAATCCCGAACGGCCTATTTGCGAAGGATTTCGCAAACCCCGTCCGACGCTGCCTGGTGGGCCCGCCAAGAAGCCCTGTGCGGAGAAAATCCCTCCAGCGTGTTTGCCTTTCCTGAATCCTTGGTCATTTTTTTGGCCAAACAAGTCGAGGCTCTGAGTTTGGCCTCTGGAAATAATGTGATCCGAGCATTCCTTTGGCCTCTGCACAATTCGCTACTGAGTTTGTGGATCATGGCGATTGCCAGTATTACCTTGTTTGATGGCGTACTCAAAATATTGAAAGTCTTGGTCTGGGGGGCCCGTCGGACGGGAATCTCGCTCTCGTTGATTTGGAAGGACTTGAATTTGTTGGTGTCTAGTGTTCACGCGGCGTGCGAACCACAGCAGGCCATTACCTGTCGATTGGTAGGATTGGGATTGTTGCCGGCTACCTACACGGTATCCCTGTTGGATAAGGGATTTCCCAGTGTCACCTTGGCCAGCGTCGGTCTAGTGGCATTGCTGACCATGAATCTTTGGTATTTTGTATTTTTGCTGCCATGGGCAGGTTTTTGGATGCTTTGGTTCTCGGTCCTTGCCGGATTCTCATTTGCAGTAATTGAATTTGCGGGTGCGTAAAAGAGCTGTATCGTGATGGCTGTTGGTGTTGGAGCAAGGGGGGCAAGTACTGGTGGTGATGGTGGTGATGGTGGTTGTGATGCGAGGTGATGCAACCATAGCACTAGGTAGCAAGATGAGCACAATGTACATGCAATATAAGTGGAATGTACATTGTAGTCCGCTTGCAACGTACACGTACACGTACACGTACACGTACACGTACACGTACACGTACACTGTATAGGGAAGTATATATACAGATGGACGAGAATTTCTAGATGCAAGATTTGATGTCGCTATCACGAATAAGGAACGATTGTCAATTGTCGGCGTGCTACAGCAGTTATGCATGGGAGGGCATGACGGCATATACGACAATAACTATAATATCACTGTACATTTTAAATAAAAAAAGCAAAGACAGTAGATGTGACTGTAAATCTGTTTCGAAGGTGAAACAATTGAGGTGTACTGCACCATACGAGAAAATTGAGGAATACAAGTTTCGTGGTGTTGTCATTTTGAATCATGTTTGGGGTGTTGCTTTGATCAACTGCATTGCTCGAGAGAAATCTTGCTCGCATTCCCACAAGCATTGTGTGCAACTACACGATCTCTTATTTTTTTGGTAAGACCCATGCATTCTCAATCGTACACGTAGTACCTGTCCGCAAGAATCATGAGAGTTGAAAGTATTTTAAAATACAGTACAGCATTACATGTACGACTGCACAAGCAGAGGAAACCGCTGCACTGCAAATACAGTGATGATGTGATCGTGGCTGCAGCAGCAAGGCCTAATATGAAGTTTCGTTCGTGCCACATCAATGATAGGAATGATAGGAATGAATGAATGAATCGAATCTTTCACGCATCTTGACTTTTGCAACTGCATATCGGAAGCTTCGGAACGATACAAGTGCATCTATCGATCGTATGCAACTTTGGAAATGGGATCGGAGTGCTGCGGCCTGCGGAGTTAATCTACTATTCGGGTACGTTCATCGGCGAAAAAACCTTTTATTGCAGTTTCGTGGTCGTTCCCTTGACGAATGAATCAATGGATCAGTGAAGGAATCATCTATAAATCGATCTTACATCATGGTGTGGAAATTACATATCGGAAGCTTCGGAACAATGCAAGTGCATCTACAGTATGAATCTATGAGGTCGGAGTGTATGGTACATAACCTGTGACTGCCTATACGTTCATCGGCAAAATAAGCTGGCATTGCAGTTTCGTGGTCGTACGCTTGGCTATTGAATCAATAGATCCATGAATCTACAGTATCAATCAATCAATTGATATATTGCATTCTGGTTTGGAAACTGCACAGGGGAATCGTCCGATCGACTGCATTTGCATCGATGCATGTTTGGCGATGAGCCATTGTTTCGCGGTGTCAAGAAATTGAAGAACCTCTTGTTTCACGAATGATGAATCTTCAAAAATGACTGGCTCTTCAAAAGCATTTTGTATTAGGTGGCCATTTGACCGTTGTTCTATATATATATGCAGTTGATGTATTTTCAATCTTGTTGTGGGGGCTCGCATCGCAATGATGTTTCACGACCGCTACTTGAGCGATAATCGAATCAGATTCGGTTAAACTTTGAAAATACAAGTGTGGTTCAACCTTGTGTCCGTTGGGTTTTACCATTCAATAGAGCGGAGTGGGCTCGATGGTCGCGTTGCTGATGTGTATTTGCGTTTTGGGCCTAGATGATGACATGTATTTGCACTTCATCGCGGAACTCGAGGGAGAAACCAACTGAAATTGCAATTCGCTCACCGTTCTCTTCGTGGACACGTTCTAATCTTATTTAACGGTATCGGTGACAATGCAGCATTCTTCAGAAGTCTTATGAACAGGAACGACGAGAACCGGACTGACATCAAACTGTCAACTCAATCATGAAAACATCACACAAATTCAAAAAACACCAATTCGTTACCGAAACTCAATAACGATGAACCAACCACAAACACAACCAAAATCATCCCCACTCCTCGAAGAAATGCCAGATGATATCATCTCAGGCATTCTTTCATACTGTGACTTTCCCACAGCTGTCTCGCTCGCAAGACAAACCAACAAATCCTTGCGAGCAAGAACTAATAGTGGACGCATGTCTCACCTTTGGCAAGCGATCTTTGAGCGCTACAACTTTTCTCCAGTAGAAGAGGCGGCTGAGCATGACTACTTTATTCAGTGCCAGAAGCGACGAAAGCTCCTTCTAGGTCTAATGAAATGTGATGATCGCATCCACTCCTATGGAAGACGCGATGGCGATCGTAAGGTCCAATTCCACCCAATGACTCCTTCTGAACAGACTATGGAAGAAGGTGATGATGATCAAGCTGCCGTCATCCAACAAGACAGCTTTGTATGCACCTCGACCTCTTCTGGTACTGGAATTGCAATGATGGATCCCAACGATGGCAGCATGTCAGTGATTTCCAACTATCTTGCACCAAACGATGATGAAACAGTGCAAGTACTCCACCTCCAAGCCGAAGAACAATCTTCTACTCGTCAGCCTGCTAATGAAGCTGACAAGCCACAACACCTTGCTGATGCCTACGTAGGCATTGAAGTGAAACCAATCATTGACTTTGAAACCCACACACTTATGGCAGATTTCCTTTCCACAGTCCGAATCGTCAAGACTCCTTCCTCACTCAGAGATCCCATCTCTACAGAGCTGGTGGCTTGGACCCGTCCCATCGGCGATGCCACCTACGGCGACCGAATGTCTCGCCACATTCCAGGCGCATTCCGTCTCATTGATATGGATGCCAAGACCCGACGCGTCTTCGTCTCCTTTCAAGAAAAGGAAGAATCGATGCGATGGATGAAGTGGAATGCCACTCCCGCCAAGAACCAAGTCCTTGCCTTTTCTTTGTTGAAACAGAACCAAGTCGACATCTCTGAGGAATTGCCTCAACCGGACTTCATGATTGACTGTGAAGAGGAAGTCAGCGCCTTCTCTGTTGACTGCACTGGTGAACATGTTGTTTTGGCTACTGCTGAAAAGAACATGGAGATTTGGCAAGTGGACCAAGCCTCTGCCAGTCGACTGGAATCCATTTCTCTCAAGAAAGCGCTCCAAAAGAGCATCCAAACCCGACTTTCCTGGTTGAAAGATTTGATGAAACGCCAAACTACAGCCCAAAACAGCATGGACCGACGAATGAACGAGCCTTGCGTCCTCAGAAGACAACTTGAAAAGCTTTCGCTGTCTCCCATCCAGTCTATCCATCTTTCGAAGTATTCATCGATTGAGCGATCTGGATTTGTCACCATGCATCAAGAAGGCAGAACACTGCTACATTGGCGCAAGGTGTCTGGAAGCTTCGAGATTGTTTCGATGATTACCAATCCCCTTTCCACCCAACTGGTGCCCCAAGTGGAGTTCACTGGAACCAAGGTGCTAATTTACGGCAGAAACGAGGAGAACACCAAAGCAAGTGTCCTTGTCTACCACGTTGCCAATGCAGATATGCCCATTTCTGATGATTGGAACAAGGATGGTGGCAAGAATGGAGGCGGAGGCGTGTACAATCTCTGTTCCCCAGCCAGTATTCGTTTTGTCAACGAAATCCGACCCAACGCTATAAGTGGAATCCAAGCACCCAAGAGTACCAGTCCCTTGCATTTGACGTGCAACGAAAGATTCCTTGTCATGAATGTCATGGCCAGTGAAGAATGGACTGGTTCATCGGACCTTACACAAGGTTTGTTGGTTCTTGACTTGGAACAGCAGTGAAAATAGAAAAAGAAGCAGAAGCAGCAGCAGCAGCATACAGTACCATACAAGAAGATGATAGATATAGATGTTCCAGAGGTCCAACGTGGAACCTTGTGTGTGCATGAAGCAAATAGAATAAAATAGTTGTATGATTGATATTGAATTCACACACTACCATTTTCCTTCTTTTTATTCCTTTCTTAACCAATTTGGTCTTGTCGTGTTGTTTCTATTGGTATTCTCTTGAACAGGTTTGACATGATCACAGTCTCCAAACTGTTAGTTGGGTCTATATTGTTGCAACTATCTTATTGTTGTTTCAACTACTTCTGTTGCCATGACATCGGGAAAGTTGTGAAAGTTGAATCGATCCCGCGCATCCCAAGCAGACGTTTGGCATCGTACGGGCACCATGGCATTGGGCGGTGGACTTGCCCGTCATTTCGGGTCTCCCAATAAACTTGCCTGACGGTCATCTTGTGTAATGTATTTGCCCCCCAACGCCACTCAGCCCGCTTGACAGAAAATCTTTTCTTGTATCAGCGGAAAGGAAGTGTACGGGTACGTACAGGGAATTCGAAAAACTCGGTACTGTGGGACATCCGCCAACGATAAAATAAAAAAGAGGGCGTCACGCGAACAATTCTCTACTAGCGGCAATCAACCAGATGCGCGGTTTAACTTTGAAAATACAAGTGGTTCAATCTTGTGTCTCCGTTGGCAGTGAAGCGGAGTTGCCTCGATGGTCGCGTTGCTGATGTGTATTTGCGTTTTAGGCCTAGATGCTGACATGTATTTGCACTTCATCGCGAAAATCGATGGAGAAACCAACTGAAATTGCAATTCGCTCACCGTTCTCTTCGTGGACACGTTCTAATCTTATTTAACGGTATCGGTGACAATGCAGCATTCTTCAGAAGTCTTATGAACAGGAACGACGAGAACCGGACTGACATCAAACTGTCAACTCAATCATGAAAACATCACACAAATTCAAAAAACACCAATTCGTTACCGAAACTCAATAACGATGAACCAACCACAAACACAACCAAAATCATCCCCACTCCTCGAAGAAATGCCAGATGATATCATCTCAGGCATTCTTTCATACTGTGACTTTCCCACAGCTGTCTCGCTCGCAAGACAAACCAACAAATCCTTGCGAGCAAGAACTAATAGTGGACGCATGTCTCACCTTTGGCAAGCGATCTTTGAGCGCTACAACTTTTCTCCAGTAGAAGAGGCGGCTGAGCATGACTACTTTATTCAGTGCCAGAAGCGACGAAAGCTCCTTCTAGGTCTAATGAAATGTGATGATCGCATCCACTCCTATGGAAGACGCGATGGCGATCGTAAGGTCCAATTCCACCCAATGACTCCTTCTGAACAGACTATGGAAGAAGGTGATGATGATCAAGCTGCCGTCATCCAACAAGACAGCTTTGTATGCACCTCGACCTCTTCTGGTACTGGAATTGCAATGATGGATCCCAACGATGGCAGCATGTCAGTGATTTCCAACTATCTTGCACCAAACGATGATGAAACAGTGCAAGTACTCCACCTCCAAGCCGAAGAACAATCTTCTACTCGTCAGCCTGCTAATGAAGCTGACAAGCCACAACACCTTGCTGATGCCTACGTAGGCATTGAAGTGAAACCAATCATTGACTTTGAAACCCACACACTTATGGCAGATTTCCTTTCCACAGTCCGAATCGTCAAGACTCCTTCCTCACTCAGAGATCCCATCTCTACAGAGCTGGTGGCTTGGACCCGTCCCATCGGCGATGCCACCTACGGCGACCGAATGTCTCGCCACATTCCAGGCGCATTCCGTCTCATTGATATGGATGCCAAGACCCGACGCGTCTTCGTCTCCTTTCAAGAAAAGGAAGAATCGATGCGATGGATGAAGTGGAATGCCACTCCCGCCAAGAACCAAGTCCTTGCCTTTTCTTTGTTGAAACAGAACCAAGTCGACATCTCTGAGGAATTGCCTCAACCGGACTTCATGATTGACTGTGAAGAGGAAGTCAGCGCCTTCTCTGTTGACTGCACTGGTGAACATGTTGTTTTGGCTACTGCTGAAAAGAACATGGAGATTTGGCAAGTGGACCAAGCCTCTGCCAGTCGACTGGAATCCATTTCTCTCAAGAAAGCGCTCCAAAAGAGCATCCAAACCCGACTTTCCTGGTTGAAAGATTTGATGAAACGCCAAACTACAGCCCAAAACAGCATGGACCGACGAATGAACGAGCCTTGCGTCCTCAGAAGACAACTTGAAAAGCTTTCGCTGTCTCCCATCCAGTCTATCCATCTTTCGAAGTATTCATCGATTGAGCGATCTGGATTTGTCACCATGCATCAAGAAGGCAGAACACTGCTACATTGGCGCAAGGTGTCTGGAAGCTTCGAGATTGTTTCGATGATTACCAATCCCCTTTCCACCCAACTGGTGCCCCAAGTGGAGTTCACTGGAACCAAGGTGCTAATTTACGGCAGAAACGAGGAGAACACCAAAGCAAGTGTCCTTGTCTACCACGTTGCCAATGCAGATATGCCCATTTCTGATGATTGGAACAAGGATGGTGGCAAGAATGGAGGCGGAGGCGTGTACAATCTCTGTTCCCCAGCCAGTATTCGTTTTGTCAACGAAATCCGACCCAACGCTATAAGTGGAATCCAAGCACCCAAGAGTACCAGTCCCTTGCATTTGACGTGCAACGAAAGATTCCTTGTCATGAATGTCATGGCCAGTGAAGAATGGACTGGTTCATCGGACCTTACACAAGGTTTGTTGGTTCTTGACTTGGAACAGCAGTGAAAATAGAAAAAGAAGCAGAAGCAGCAGCAGCAGCATACAGTACCATACAAGAAGATGATAGATATAGATGTTCCAGAGGTCCAACGTGGAACCTTGTGTGTGCATGAAGCAAATAGAATAAAATAGTTGTATGATTGATATTGAATTCACACACTACCATTTTCCTTCTTTTTATTCTTTTCTCCTTGACTTGAGCCTTGTCGTGTTATCTTTATTGGTATTGCGTTGCCCGCGTTTGACTTGATCACAGTCTCCAAACTGTTAGTTGGGTCAATACTGCTGCAGCTATCTTACTGTTGTTTCTTCATACTACTCCTGTTCTTGCCATGACATCGGGAAAGTTGTGAAAGTTGAATCGATCCCGTGCCGCCCAAGCAGACGTTTGGCACCGTACGGGCATGACATTGGGCGGTGGACTTGCCCACCATTTCGGATCTCCCAATAAACTTGCCTGACGGTCATCTTGCGTGATGTATTTGCCCCCCAACGCTGCTCGTCCCGCTTGACAGAAAATCTTGCCTTCGGCCAGAGCCAAGGTCGCTGGAAGGCTGTACAGAAAATTCGAAAAACTCTCGGCCAGTAGAACGTCGGCCGACGATAATAAGAGAGCGTCCACTAGCATATTCTCTTGGGTTTCAAGAGCGCAGTCTACTGGATTGGATCCCTTCTGACAAGTGGCACTTTGAAAGATTGCTACACCATCCTTGGGACGTTCTTGTTCCAATGTAAGGACGGATGGATCCTGTTTGCGGAACTCGGCCAATACCTTTTCCGTATCCGTAGCCAAAAACACTTGATAGTAGTTGTCTATCGCAGCCTCATTGTCATCATTGGCATTGCTTTTGTAGTAGGACCCCCCTCCCATAGTAGTGTATCGATCCAAAACAGAAGAAGCGACCATTCGAATGTGCTGTCGTATCATAGTGACAGCCTTTGGCAAATCCTTGGCCAACCAATCCCCGCGTTGTACCAAATCAAAATGACCGAGTCCATCATCTTTTCCATTCCCAGCTCGAATGTGAACTCCGATGACTAGTTTCGAAGAAGGCCAATGATGGTCCATATACCTGGCAACTCGTTCCTTGATGCGTGGTTGGGTTTGGGCTCTCAACAATTGATAAAACTCTTGGGCCGATGGTTCTTGGGCAAATCGCAAAAACCACAAATCTCTTGGATGTTTGAATCCTTTGCAGGTTTCATCACAATCCAAGGGAAAGTAGGTACTGTAGTCTTGACAAGCCGATGATGACGATGATGATGATGACGATGATGATTCGTCATGTTGTTCTCGATGGGCTTGGATCTTTTCCAAAGATGGTTTGCCCTTGTGCCAATGTCTTGGAACTCCTGCCAACACGGGAGAGTCTTGAAAGAGATAATGCCAACCACGATTATCATCCAGACCACCAGTCACCCAATGAATAAGTTGCTGTTGCTGATGAGGGACGATTTGGCAGGTCCACGAATAGGACAATTGTGCGAGGCGGTGTCCCAATCCAATGTTGGCATTGGCAAAGGCAAACGAATTATTGCCATTCTTGCCATTATTGCCAACAACAATATGGTTCCAAAAGAAATCATCGTGCGTTGCTTCCTCTTGTTGCGATAGAGGAAAGGTGCTGTTGTAATACTGGTGCTGCTGAGTCATCACGGTCCGTTGCTCCACATTATTTCGACGCCATTTGGGGAGCCATGCCTCGAGTTCAAAGTCTCGTCTCCAGTTTGGTCGACGAGCCAAAATGTCATGTAAGACGGAATGATTCTTCATCGACGATGATGATGGTGGTGATGGCGGTGATGGTGGTGAAACTGTCATTACTTTCCACGCAGATGATTTGGATGGTCCATCGTGATTATTATTATTATTGTTGTCTTCATTTGGCAACAATGACGACAAAGCAATGTCTCGCGGAGCCACAACCAACACCCAACATAGCAGCCATCCAGAACACAAGTAGAGTAGAGATGATAGTGCCGAGCGGATACTTCTCATTAAGATACTATAATGATATACTACTGTATACAATTGGATCACCAGCAGTTTGCATGGTTTTAGAGATTATTACAGTATTATATTGTGTGCGGCAGATAATGTGATATTTGCTGAGGTTGACAAAAGGGGCTACTCTAGTCCCTCATCATACAGTCGCATCGCATCATTATATTCACAACATAATATATACCGGTATAATCGGTACGCAATATAATGGCAGCCAAGCTTTCCTCTCTCTTGTTCTTCACTGGTGGAGCTGCTGCTACTACTGTTGTTGCTGCTACTGGACTCTACTTGACAAGAAGGAAAAGCAATGATGAAGGGGAGGAAGAAGAAGAAGAAGAATGCATATACTTGGACTACAATGGAACGACTCCCATTTACAAGGAAGTTTTGGAGGCCATGATGCCGTACTTGACGACACACTTTGGGAATCCTTCCAGTTCTCACAAATTTGGACAAGCCCCACGAAATGCCATTGAATTGGCTAGAACGCAAATCTTGCAACTCCTTGGTTCTACGGAACCATCCAATTCGATTTGGTTTACGGGATGCGGCACCGAATCGGACAATCTAGCCATTCAGCTGGCCCTGCAATCTTCGTCACATACCAAAAACAAGCATATTGTGTCTTCGAATGTCGAACATCCAGCCGTGGATCTCTACTTGAAATATTTAGAAAAGGAGGGGATTGCTTCCGTGACCTACGTTCCAGTGGCAAACGACGGTAGGGTGAATCCACAAGATATGGTGGACGCCTTGCAAGAAAATACCATTCTGGTAACGCTCATGTTGGCCAACAACGAGTCGGGAGCCTTGCAACCTATCAAGGCCGTGGCTCAAGAATGTCGGAAACGGGGGATTCTCATGCATACCGATGCGGCACAAGCGGCGGGCAAGGTCTCGTGCGAGCTGGCAGATTTGGGATTTCCTGACATGATTACGATTGTGGGTCATAAACTTGGAGCGTGAGTTGAAAGCGGGATTAGCATATGGATTGATTGAATGATTGATTGATTGATTGATTGATTGTCTCTCACATTTCTTGTATGTATTCATTCCTGTCCATCCACTACTGTAATACTGTAATGTACTGTACGAATATATAGCCCAAAAGGAATCGCAGCATTATATGTCCGACCAGGTTGCTTGGAAGAACACAAGAGAACCATCCGTCACATTGATCATGGGATAATGCTCATCGGTGGAGGTCAAGAATTTGGTCGACGGGGAGGGACGGAGAATACTCCCTACATGGTCGGATTGGGATTTGCGTCGCAACACGCACACCAACACCTAGCACACAATGCAGCGCACATGGAAGCGATGCGAAGCCGACTCTTGCGCAACTTGACGGAACGATTGGGAACCGGCGATCGATTGTTGGTGAATGGACCCAAAAATGCTCATTGGAGACTCCCCAATACTCTGAGCATTGGCTTTAAGAATGTGCATTCGGGAATTTTGCTAGCCGGGATTGGGAATTTGGTGGCGGCCAGTGCCGGAGCTGCCTGTCATTCCAGTGGTGGTGGAGTGTCTTCGATTCTCACCGCCATGCAAATTCCAATGGAATACGCACAGGGAACCTTGCGTCTAAGTTTGGGACCCAATACTCGAGCCAGCGAGATTGACAAGGCCTCCAGGATTATTGCGGATGCTGTGGAACAACAATGGAATAAGTAGTAAGTAGGTACCCTGGTAGTATGGGACAAGAATAATTTTGAAAGAATAATAATAGACGGAACGGGTGTCGCATCGCAGCATACCGGATGTATTTCAATAGTGGTAGTGTGTATAATATATACAAACATTGGTATGATAACCATAGTCTTTCTCAATTTTATGTCCTATATACAAGTACAACTCATGCTATGCTCTATCATTGCTACGGGTGAGATATTTATTTTATATTAAAAAAAAAAGATTATCATGGGCGCCGCGAATCCGAAAATTGTCCATTGGTTCTCGAGGGTAGCTCGGGCAGCTCCTCGACTTCAATCCTACTACCATTGTCGGATGGTGGTGGTGGTGGTGTCGTGGTTGTTGTTGTTGTTGTTGCTGCTGTTGTTGTTGCTTCCTCTGGGGCTGATGGTAGTGGTGGCGGTGGTGGTGGTACGCTCTCCGCACTGGCTACGGGGGGACTGAGTGCTGGTGTGTCATTATCGGGAATTGGAACGGGTTCATTTGCCTTCTTCTGTTGTTCCTCACTATCCGAAATGGGCGTAGTTTCATAGTCCGATTCTCCCGTTGGAATGACAGTAGGAACGTCCTCCAGTTGAAAGGCAGTGTTGCGAATCATTTCATCCGCCAAAACATCACGTCGAATCGAATCGCACAAAACCGACAATCGGAGGGTTCCTTGAAAGGGATCTTCAATGGAATACCCAATTTCATAAACACCAAACAACAACCAGCTAATCAAAAAGATGACGGGACCTGTAATGAGTTTAAGAGAAGACACCAGAGCAAATGGCAAGGTAAACAACCACAACGTCAAGGCTCGCAACGAGTGCCGCGCATAATTCAAGGGAACTGCCGTTTGATGAATCCGTTCGCAGGCTCCCACACACCCCGACAATTTTTCGACCCGGGCCATTAGCGACAGCCGTTCCCTCGCACTAAATTCAGGTTGATCGGGTACGTTTCGCAATTCTTGGGCCATGCGGTCGCAGACCCAAAGGGGTCGATTTTGGGCCCGGGCACAGGATTCCATGGCGGATTCCGGCAATAGTCGCCAAGGAAGTGTGCGTCGATCGACCCAATAGAGTGGCCGTGTACGACGCCGAGAATTTCCTTCCGACTCTTCTTGAGTCGCCACAGCTGTGGCATCGGGATCCAAATCGCTGACCGCCTTGTCCTGGTAGAGCACAATGGTATTTTTGGGATCTCGCACATTTTCCTCATCGTCCAACCGATACATGACGAGATTGGGTCGAATCCGATGTCTCAAAAAGTATGGAAAGGCTGCCAACAAGCGTTGCAGGCGTCGTCGTTTCCCCTTGCCAATTTGATTTTCATACAGCATCATCATTCGATACAAGTCGCGAGATTGGTTGATAATGTCTTCCCAAATTTTGCGGCCTTCCGCAAAGCGTTGGTAGGCCGAGTTTGTTTTAAAGACCAAGAGCAAGGACAGCGCCGACACCATGAGCTGGTGCGGTGTGGTGACAACGCACATCATTTCGGCTGCCACAGGATTTGTTTTCAGGAGGTGACGATGGACCAACGACAGGCAGGTGGCCCAAGATGTCATGAACAGAACTGGGATTTTGATGGAACGCAAAATGGCAGAGTTGGGAAGAGAAAGTGTATTGTGCAGCCAATCTCTGCAATAACAATATCAAAATTTAGTTGAAATTGAAATTGATTTTTGCAACGTGGAACCTTAGCCTTTTGATTGTTCATGACAGTAGCAACTTACCTGGATGAGTAACGATCGGGACGAACAATCCCTCCCAATTCTTCTGGTTCCCGGTAGACAAGAGAACTCGTTTTGCGTCCCTTTCTCATCCAGGAATCCCAATTGGCACCGTCCTCGTCGTCTGTATTGTTGTTATTATTATTCGTATTCTCCGTAGTACCACTGACGGTTTTGGTGCCACCACTGACAGATCGAGTGGACTCCAAGTCCGAGGTCGTGGTCTTTTTCAAAACATTATGATTATTCTTGAGCAAAAACAAGGGAAGTGCAAAGCCATTGGTGGTAGAAGTCACAATCGCCAATGTCAAGAATAGGATGGGATGCAAGAATTCGTGTGATCGATGGCGTCGTTTTCGACCTATCGACCGACCTTGCTTCATCTTTGTGTATCTATGCGTGTGTGTGTGTGTGTGTGTGTGTGTGTGTTTATCTTCTGCGCTTGAATTTTGATGCAATAATGACTGAAATTGGAGGGTATCAACGAATGAATGACGTCGTTGTTTGATCAGACCTGTCTGCTTTCAAAAGAAGGAATGAATCTGTGGGACGGAGGAGATGATGTCCGAGATGATTCGTTCTCTTCCATTCGTTGGGACAACTCCGACCTCGACGAAACCCTGACGTGGCCTTTCGGGACTGCAATCAAATCATGAACATGAACGACTGATTGACTATGCATGACTGACTCGGGCGACTCTAAATTGGCGGTCGGAGGAAGGACCAGATCGTCATTCAAAATCTTCAATCTCGCGCGTTGACATCTATCTTTCATCACCGTCATCAATAATGGTAGACCATCCTTCCAGAAAAGTGTGAAGATGCAACAACAAATACTTCTACTTTCCCTTTGGCTGGTGTCACTTTTATCAGTGCCATGTTCCTCTTTTACTAGTTGTCCCACAAAATGCTCCTTTCCATCTCCTCCTACCACTAAAACTGCTGGTGAGACCACTCATTTGTTCGCATCCTCCCCCACCACGTCACAAGTGGATGATTTGCTATCACAATTGCAAAAGGAAGCCAAAGAAGTAGGAGAATGCGCTCAGATCTTGGGAGAAGCTATTTTCAAATCCGACGCGGAAGTAAAGGCCGAAGATATTGTCCAAATATGCGATGCTTTGGATGCGTTGAAAGAGCAATCATCAGAGAACGACAACGGTGACACCTCGACACTCGTCAGCAGCAGACTCCAATTGCGGAAGCTTGCCCTTCAAACCAAACGATACGAATGGTTGGTCAAATTAATGAAAGCAGACTACGATGCGTATATTGCCACTGCTTCCTTTGTGAGCCCGTCGAGAATTCCAAGAATGGAATTGCCCAATCTACAAGATGTTCCCATGGATAACACATTATTGACCAATGTGGAGAAGGTGGATGCTGCTACTGCTACTGCTACTACTACTAATGCTTCTAGTAGTCAACTAAACGATGAGAATACTGGACTCCCATTAGTGGCCGACTGCGAATTGGACAATATGGAATACCAAGAATCCTTGTTGGACAAGATCCTGCTAAGCATCTTTCGCAAGTTGGTCGTTCAAAATACTGGTGGAGTGACCTCGGAAAAGGAATCCATTTTGGGATTGGTGGAACAAGCCCGAACTTACATGCTCCAACCAGGCCAGACGGCAGAAGCCCAGCACAAAATGGTCAAGGATACCCTCGCTGGATTGATGACTCCCGTCTTGCCGCCATTTTATCGAATTTTCATGTCCGGCATTGTTCCCAAAAATTTGGGCACGGACTACGATGGCAAACAGTTTGGTCCCTGGTTTTACGCTCCCTTCTTGACGTCCTTTGTGACTCCCACCTTTTTTGGCTTTTTGGTAGGTCCCTCGCATGTCAACCGGCGCAAGGATGGACGATTGGGTGGACTGGTGGTGGAAAAGTGCAAATTTCTCCAAGAATCTGGATGCAAGGGCCTGTGTCTGCACCAATGCAAATTGCCCGCCCAAGAGTTTTTCAAAGACGAATTAGGCTTGCCCTTGACCGTCCAACCCAATTTTGAAACCCAAGAGTGTCAATGGAGTTTTGGAGAACTACCTGTACCACCCAAAGAGGACCCTTACTTTCCATCGGGGTGCTTGGTGGGATGTGAATCACGCAAACAAATTGCGGCGAATGGTGGGAACGCGGATGCTTGCAACTAAAACTATGTAATTGGTCATTTTCTATATATATATACACATACTGTATCTATTATTGAATATATATGTGTGTACCAGGTACTGTTGGAGTTTTAGCAACGATGCTGCGAGTTGAAATGGATGTGGATATCTTTAGTATCAATCGAGCGTGTCGATTGAGAACTTGTATAGCTTCATTTCATTTCAATCGAGTGTGAGTCACATCCAAATTTGGCGTGCCATACGCATGATATTTGAATATTATAGTACGAGTACCGGCGATTATTGCTCTATTCCTACAGTACTCAATCGCTTTGGATTTTGCAGACTCCAATTGGGCCTAAGAGAGTTCCAATGATGTTTTTGGGCTGACAGTTGTTACTAGCTGTTGGCCCCCAATCCCCCAGCGCAAGCACTGGTGGTTTCCCTCCATTTGGCCATCTCGTTGCCGTCCCCGGTGTGGTGGGTGGGAAAGACGCTAGTGTTCGACGTGATCAACGAGAACATCGGTCAAGTGTTGTATCAAAGGCTTGGACTGGGTGTGAAGGTACCAGAAGACTTTATCTGAGCGCCATCGGCCAAGCAGTTTGATGAGACTAGTCGGGATATTGCCTTCAAGAAGGTCGTTAGCCCTGGTGCATCAAAGAGCACAGAGAGAGAGCAACAGCTCTCAAATATGTTGTCATCATTCAATTGATCACATTGCAAGCGACTCCAAACTTGGAGTAGTAGATGAACAGTGGGATCTTACTAGTTGTGTGTTGACTCTGTCGAAGGTGTTGGACGATTGCGATCAGCCAGCGTTGCGGTTGGGTTGTCAGCATTGATTGACGTGCCCAGACCGATCTTTTTTTTTTGTCAAAAATCATACCGGCAAATGTCACAACAACAAGTGGCGTGTCCAGGAGGCGGAGCGGAATGATGTCGCCACAAAATTCAGTGCCTCTGAAGCAAAAAACCACTTGCTTCAACCTTGAAGGGAAATTGGGTTCCTATTTTTGACAGTTATTTGCCAGGGCGTAACAAAAAGAAAAGTCTCAGTCACATCAATTGATTCATTGCCTTCACGGCATTGGTGCTGGTGGATTTTGTGGCAAGCTTGGTTGTTGCTTGCCGTACTAGCAAAGCTCCATGCAACAGGCAAACTTGTTGCGCTGCTGGATCAGCCTTCTTTGTGCCGGGCGCAAAGCAATTTGTCCTCAGATTAGCATTCTCAATGAGGAAAAGGCCTGGCCCACCTGACGCATGGCATCTTCAGCCGTTCGGCCCCAGACCTGTCTCTTACTGGGGGCAATTTTTTCACCTTGTCATTGGGTTCCAAACAGGGGGATGAGGATGAGCAAGGGATCATCAACTGTTGACAATCCTGGATCAAGGTGGAGCAATACAGTTGCAGAAGGCAACCCATGTGGTCCAGACAGAGTGTGCCTTTGCAACTCTTGACTGACAGACTCTGCTTTTGATTCCAAGTTCAACAGCACGGAGGTCATCAAGGAGTTCACGGCGTTTGGCATCCTGTACAGTACAGTTGCCAAGAGTTGATCTGTGGGTACATGCGATTAAAATATAAAACAAAGTAGTTGTCAGACAGAAAGGTGCCCAAGTCGGCTGGCACCGTTGGCCTTTCAATTATCCACTCCAGATAAGTACCCAATATGATGATGTCCTTGCAGTTCTCCTTGCAATCCTGCCCCCAATGGCAATATTCTTGTTCCTGCCTTTTGGGATGTGGAGGATCCCTTTGTGCGTCACAATGCTGCTGGTGTGTTGTCACAGCCAGTATAGTAGGTAGTCTTGCCTTCCACCTTGGCTGTTTTTTTCAAGGACAAAATGGTGTAGGACAGTGCGTTCCAGTTCCAGATCTGAGCTGGTAAGTTTTCCTGTCAAATTGTGATCTGAAATTACTTCCCTTTGCATGTCCTCTGAGTATGGTTCTTGCCAAACAATGGCTTCTCTAGCATCTGCGAACCACACTCCTCCTCTTCCTAGTTTTGCTACATCAGAGGCACCAATGTGTAGATCAAACACCTGGTACCAGTTCTGCAAGTGTTGTGGGGCGCTTTGCATGGCCATGAAGAAAATCTTGGAAGATTTTTAGTTGCTCACTGACCTCAGGAGTCAACCACACCCTACAATTCACCTGTCACAGCAAGGGAAAATGTCCCTCACTGCCTGGCATATCTGGCTGCAAACTTTGCAAAACTCCTAACACTTGTTGCCATAGTTTTAGGGAAATTTGTTTGCAATCAAGGACCTCGCCCAGGAGTGTCATGGCCTTGCTCAGTCTTTGTTGTGGCTCCCCAGTTCCAGCCCAAGGCTTCTTTGACTGTGTGCCAGGAGGCGTCCCCCTTTGCCATATTTGACTGTGACTGGGGCTCCTTTTGCCATTGGTTGTCCGTGGATTGATTTGAACGGAAGACCTTGTTGATGCTGTGACTGAGGACGTGTCGCTGATTTTCCAATGGGTTGCTTGTTGGACTCTGGTAGGCTTCCTCCATGGTAGCATGTCACCACTTAGGTGCCCAGGTCTGGTAGGTTTTCTTCAACATTTGTGCCGGATCTCACCAAGCGCTCAAAATAGCGATTGATGTGCAAATAGATTCCAAATAAGAATCTTTTGAGAGCTCGCTCTTGCTAGGACACTCCCATCTTTTGTGCGATGGAATCCACGTTCTTTGCAAACTTCTCAAGCACAGTTGTCAGTGGGTGTGTCACTCTGAACACCACATGGTAGAATACCCAACGGAATTGCAAGGGATCCTTTGGGAAGATTGCGTGCTTGATCTTGTTGTGGGCTTGACAATCTTTCATTGAGGCAGTCATTTTCTCTCCAGTCAACCAATAGCTACTCTTGTTATAATCGTTGATCGCATTTGCATTTTTGAAGTGTTGGAAATATACACAGTTGAAACGATGAATTCAAAGTTGAGATTGAGCTTCTCAGCTTCATTGTCCAGCAAGGACTGCACGACTCCAACCGATTTGTGTTTTTTACACTTAGCTAGCTCGTGCCAGAGGGTGGAGAGCTGAACTGAGGTTGTAGTGCCAGCAACTCTCTTCAGATAAGAGAGCCTTGTAGGCCACTTCTTTTCCACTGTATTTGGAGGCACCTTGCCCGACGCTTGGCCATGAAATTCCGCTACCAATGCCTCCAAAAGCGATTCCACAGAGGTCTTAGTAGCAGTTTGTAGGTCTTGTCGGTTTTTCAATTGAGTCCTCTGAGTCCAGTTGGGCAAGATCAGAGCTGATTACTCCAGAAACCTAACGTCTGCCCAATGTCGCAATGAGAACAGTTGGTTCTCCAATGTTCTTCAAAAGCTGGTGTCTCCTGATGACCATGTTTGTCACGCACCAATGATCCACAAAGTGCCGGGACTTTTCCATCACTTCTGAAATCTTTTTTGGCTCATCGCTATCAGCGAGAACTTTGATTCTGTCAACCACCAATTGCAAGACTTCACATGCCGACGATCTGTCCCAAGTAATATCCAAGAACTCCTTCAGAATGGGCATTTGCTTGTGTGTAACCAGTAGCTCATAAACAGTTGCCGGATCTTTGTCAGTGATATCTTCCATCACAAACAATTTAGATTGATCCTGCTCCAGTTCTTTGTGTATCAACCACACTTCCAACTTGAAACCTCAACCGGATTGGTTTTAGAGAAGGCTTTCGCCGGCCAAGAGAACGCCAGTAGGTCCTTGCTCCTGTTATCCAAAACGTCGCCATCTAGAACACACATTTTATCAAAGTGAAGTTCTTTCTTTGTGCCAACTGTGGTGTGCCCACTAATCATCGGCCGGTGCCAGAGATGAAAGTTGCTCTCCTGTTCCTTGGGCCATCCTGCGTACCATGTTGGGGCACCTCCTTGAAAAGGCTGTTCAGATCTTGCAACTGAAGGTCTTGGGTTGGATCAAAGGCGTCAAGGACCGCCGTGGAATCATGGTTCGGGCAGCTTGCCTGTGTGGTGAGGTAGCTGTAGCTCTTTTTGCGCTCGGCGAAACCGGTAATGGTCATGGTGATGGGTGTTGTTAAAATTAGAAGAGCCGTGTGCTTCCCTAATCTTAATAACTATCTATTCCTAGACGTCAATTTCACTCTGTCAAATACAGAGCAGTCTTCAAGAGGAATGAGTTGCAAGCTCTTTCCAACATTTTTCACATCCTCTTTGGTACGTAGCTTTTCACTGGTGTACTGTACCTCGTCGCGAATACTTGGGTGTTCGAATCAGTCCGTCCTTCTCTAACGTAGACGGAAGAAAGCGGTCGAACCAATGGACTCAATAGTGACTCCATGAACGACGGTAGGGCGACCGTCATCTCAGTATTGCACCAGCAACCTATAAGTCCGATCTACACATATCGAACTTGTGTGCAAGTATACTGCAACAAAAAATTCAAAAATCAAACCTTTTACATTATTACATACCGGTAGAAATTACTGTGCAAGTACTGGTACCCTTGGGATACACCACCTATATGCTCAATCAAAATAGAGATTGACAATAACCTCATCCATCGCTCTCCTTGAAAGGATGATAAAATATGAAACGAGGAGCTAGAAAGATTGTCCTCTTCCTTGTCTTGTTCCCAATTGCAACTCTGTTGATGATTCGTGAGCAACGATTATTCGGTGATTTGAGCACTTTATTTGACAACATTTTTCAAAGTGGTGGGACGAATAAAGCCTACGATCATGTCGGACCTACTGGTAGCGACATTGCTCCAATGGATGAGGACCAGAGCGCTGATGATCATGATGGTAGCATCAATCTGAATTCAAATTCCACTTCACCAAACGAGCCCTCCTCTTCAATAGATGAGGACCAGAGCGCTGATGATCAGGATGGTAGCACTAATCAGAATGCAAGGTCTACTTCATCACCGAAGCCCTCTCCGATAGTAGCGATTCTTGGTGGCACGAATCAGAATTCAAATTCAACTACACCACACGAGTCCTGTGGATGGAACACCAGCCTACAGGCAACATGGACACGGAACTCAAAAGACGAGAACGCGTCGTTTTTAAAGGTAATGGCGTGTCATCGGAGGCTCAGTCCAAGTAAGAAAGAGCGATGGAATGAGAAAGAGCGTCCACCTCCTTCTTCGTTGAGATGTGGGGACAATATTATGGATGAACTTTATTCGATTGTTTCCTGTTACGACAGGATCGTTTTCTTTGGCGATTCGATTCAACGGCAGCAGTTCTTCACGCTTTCCTGCATGCTGAACTCATCCCTGACGTTAAAGGATTTTCTGCCAGCAAAACGAAAGGACGACGAATTCAGATGGACATATCCTGGAACCGACACAGCTCTAATGTTTCGAGGCTCGCCAAAGGGTTTGCAAAACTATGGCATATTCAGAAACATCTCATCAGTCGAGTCCAATCCGAGATATGCTGCAGTGGTAAATCTTGGAGCGCACTATCATCCCAATAACAACTCGACCTTGGAGAAAGATGCCCGAATAGTTGCCGAGAGTGCTGAGCAAACAACCACATCTATGTTTTGGGTTGAAACGATAGATTTCCAATGGCCAACGACCAACGGTGAGTTTGTAAATGCGTGTTCCGATTGCCAGTGCGAAGCATTGACGCCAGGTCGTATCGCTGGCACGGGTGCATACACTGGTCCGGACCGGTATGTAAATTCGGCAAAATATCCAACATACAAGAGTTTGGTGGTTACAAACCATACTGGACCGTGCATCCCCTATTGTTGGCCGGCGAATTGGAGGAATCATGTCACCAACAACGTCATGACAAATCCAAAGTATTCGGCCATCAATTTGGTGCCAGTCTGGCAACAGCTGGTCTCTAGTGGATTCGCTCAATCACGATTTGCAGTTGGTGATTGTACACACAAGTAAGTAATTCAATCAGCATGGCTAGCGACAACGCATACGGACGTATCTTACATCAACTATGAAAATGTAACAGATCAACTGATGCGTTGATGGCCGTGGTTCAGCAGCTTCTCCGTTCAATGAAGAAAAGGTGTGATCAGCGAGGAGTGAGTGATCCACATGTGATCACTTTATGATGAGAGTGAAAGCTTTGTCTCGAGGAGTCGGTCGGTCGGCTATCTTCAATACTCAAGCGAAATACTGCCGGATCCACTGAAAGACAATAGATAGTTTGGTCATCTTCCTTCATATAGGATTGAGGGGGAATAACAATGGAACAAATCACGCCAGTTATGAATGGCTTGTGTCATGCCAATGAGATGGGAAACCCAACAATCAATTTTATAGAATTGAATGCTGTATAATATTCACGTATTTGTGCTGCAATAGAAAACGATCCCGCACCATACATTCAAACAAGATAGCAACACAAAAATACAATAGATTAGGGAACGAATAGAATTAAGCAACTCCAAAGAGTTCTCCTATATACCGACTTCGGAGCTAAGAAGTTCGAAAGCGTATCGTTTCTCTTCGTGATTGAAATAGCATTGGGGACTCAACCGTCGACGTGACATGAATCAAAATAAAAACAACACGATCCAGCATTCAAACTGCTCTGTTGCCTTCGTGCCTCGAAGTCATTGAATTCCGGTTTTCATTGTATAATTATAGCAACGACTGAAGCCTAGGCGACGACTGCTTTGCTAAACAAAGGGGGAGAATCAAACAAGTCATGGACACACGCTAGCGGTAGCAACACATTTGTTCAGAACAGACATCACAACAATGCCACCCAAGAACCCACCTCCTCCGCCACCACCGCCGCCACAAGATGAATCACCTGCAACGCATTCTCAAGACGTTTCCAATAGACGCAGAAATCGTCGTCCTAGGGTAGCAGTCCAACAGAATGTCAGTCCCTTGCGATCTCCACCACCACACAGAACATCCTCTCCTTCTCCACCCATCAGAGATGACACGAACCAAAATAATAATAATAATAACAGCAACAACAATGCCAGACAAAAAAAGCAAAACCAACGCGACAAGAAGCGTGCCATCGAATGGGCCAAGCAATTGGATGCTGCCATTCCCATCCTTTTGGATAAACTCTTTTCGCATCTGAGTCATTTGCCAGAAGAAGAATTGCAAGAGCGCGGTGGTGTCACCTTGCCCGCCTCGGCGCTGGGATGGTTGACCTCGCAATATTTTGGTCCGGAAGAAGCGTCGTCGATTTGGGCATCCACTAGAGACAAGCTGCGATTGTTACGGTTTTTATTGCCCCGGATTACTCATTTGCGGATTACACGTCAGTCCTGGCCACCTCCTCTACCAGATGATGATTCCTTCCGACAGCAGGACGCAGATGAAAGGAACCCTCGTCACACACCGCCGCCATTGGAATTCTTGCATACCTCTACTAGCAGTGTGTGTTCGGCGCTCACCACAGACACGAGATTTCCCACCAGGAAAGCCTTTCTGGATTTCATGGAAATGCTCCAACAACGGCCCATGATGGATTTAGGACTGCTGTTTCCCCGTTTGAAAGTTTTGGTGCTGGACAGTGTTCCGCCATATTGGATTCATAAGTTTGGATCCACTGCCGCAAATCAATTGCAAGTTTTGCGAGTTGACAAGGCATGCCTCTACAAACTGCCAGAGATTTTTGGGTTGCCCGAATATCCTAATCTAACCTATTTGCGATTCAGTACTTGTTGTGTGGGTGAAATGTCCCAACTACCAAGACTGCTAAAAAGATTACCAAATCTCCAGTTTCTAAGTTTGGCAGGCAATCAGATACGCACGGAAAGAACGGCATTGAAAGGACTGCGTAACTTGGCACATTTGAGAAAGTTGGATCTGTCAGGCAACCAACTTGCAAATTTGCCGAATGCCAACTTCTGCTTGGGAAACATTACTTCCTTGAATTTAGCAGGGAATAATTTAGTGGATTTTCAAGGCATCGATAAGCTATACGGATTGGAAGTATTGGATTTGAGTGACAATCAGATGGCGGATATCTCTTGTCTGGCTGGATTGGGAAAACTACCAAACCTCGAACAGCTTTCGGTTCAAGGCAACCCGTTTTTACTGAAGACTCCTCCCGGTTACAACAGCTTGAAACCATCCCAAAACGCGAGGATGCAAATGTCCTCATCAGCTACTCTTGTGTTCGAAAAAGAGTATCGTTTGCTCATTCTATCGTGGTTTGCTACCAACCGTTCATCCGTTCATGACTTGCCGATCCTGCATGGGCAGCCAGTCACAGAGAGAGAAAGGTCAGCCATTCGAGCCATTTCCGTCCACCAGAAGTACATTCTCAGTAAAGTTACCACCACCACTGCCAAAAAGATCCAAAAGGTAAAGCGAAAGTATGAAAGAAAGGGCAAGGCCAAGATCCAGTCCGCAAATAGCTTGACGATGAGGAAAAGTGGGCGTCTGAAAAGCGAGTCTTCGCGAACGATGTTGCAACCAATTGATGTTTCCTTCACTTTGTACGATGTTCTCGACAACATGCATCAAGAGAATCTCAAAGCCTATCCAGAAGACTACCAATCATCCGAAATCGAGGATGAAAAGCAAGACGAAAAGGATAAGCTTCCAGAGAAGGTAGAACAAGCTGAGCAAGATATCCAGGAGGACGGCATTAAACAGAAGACGAAAGAAGATATCACAGCAATATCAGGGGACTTGTTATTGGCAACCGAAAAGGAAGCCGAAAAGGAAACCGATCAAGTGCACGAAGAAACATGCAGTGCCAACAAGGAGAACGAAGAAGAAGAAAAGGAAAAAGAAGACGCAAGAGTCGTGCAAGTAATCAGCCCAACACCTTCACCGAGCAAAGCACCGAAATCTCCGGATCCAAATTCCATGCTGGAGTCTTACGATTCGGAAAGGATTGAGTCTCCTGCTCCGGTGGACACCTCCACGGAACGGCAGCTCCGAGAAGCGGTTTCAAATCTATCCCTGTCAATGGTGTTGGAACCCGAGTCAACAGACGATCAATACGACGATGCAGAGTTGGAGGATGACCCGAAGGGTGTAGATGTTGCGGACAATGATGACGAGGCAGCTGATGACAACGAGGACAAAGGAATTTTGATTTGCGACGGCGGTGGCAAAGCCAATGGGAACACTGATGATTTAGGCAAGTCGCCAAGGAAATCAAAATTAGCAGATGAAAATATGGTAAAGTCCCCTCCAAGAATTGCTTCGGTGAATCTTGGTTCAGGGGGAGCAAAAGGGCAACTAGACATATTTGGCGCGGATTGGGTGAGAAATGTTTTTTGTTGTGACTCAGCTGGTTGGTTTTCTTGTCTAATTCTTTTCTTGAACCTTCCAGGACGTATTGGTACAACTCGCTGCTGCTGGGTTGATCCCAAATGGAAAATTGAAAACACCAGTCGAAAATGTGAACAAGGCTCAACCAGACGAGGACATCTTTGCTCAAGCTGATGAGCTATTACCTGGACCCATAGCGCCTCGAGTATCGAAGCTCGAATTATTAGCTCCAAGCGTCACTGGGGCATCTTCTGTCATAACAGATGATCTTTCTGAAATTGCCAGTGTGGTTCGTTCAATAACTGTGGACAGTGCGTATCAAGACGATTACTCTCTCTCAAGTTTTGACGCCATTGAGGCACAAGTTCCAAGTAAATTTCAATTGGCAGAGAAAGCCTGCGTTTACGACGGTCCAGAAACTTGTCGAAACTTTAATGTCCTCCAAAACATGGATCTCTACTTTACCAGTTTTGTTTTCCGAGACACAACCACGGTGACCACCGAAACGAAGAGCACAAATGAAGACGGAGAAATTGCCAATCAAGTGTATCCAAGGATCCAGCTATGGCCGGATGATAGGAAATCATTGAAGGCAGATGATACATCTGGACTGGGTGATGTACCTCAGAACAATCGTGAGCGATGTGCTCGTGTTTGGGAAGAAGATGTCATTCCTTGTGGCAAATCCTCTCTCCGGCGACTCGGACCGAATCGAAATGTACGACTGACTTTTCATGGTGATAAGGTTGTGAAGAATAGTGCATTTAGTTCCTATGCAGAAAGTCGAAAGGTCTATCTCTGCCTTTCCTCTGACGCACTGTATGTGATTGCTAGGAAAGATGAGGTTACACTCAAGAAGAAGCGCAAGAAGTTTCCTCTACCGATACGAGACAATGCGAAATTTGGTAACGCGCCATGGCCCCATGCTATTGCCCGGCATTCGTACCATGATTTACAAGCCATTGTTATTGGATTCGACTTTCAGCGTTTGACGCTGCGGTTCTCTAGTCGTCGAAGGTCTGATCCATACGCATACGTCCTGCTGACTTGCAACAAGCGACAAACAGTGAGGATTCTTCAAGAAATTCAGAATCTGAAGAAAGAATTGGATGAGGGTGTAGAAGAATTGACTTCCGATACGACAGTAGTTGCAATCGAAAATGACTCTCAAGTGGTTTTTGACGCCTTGAGCGAAGCGGTAGCACCCAACGTCGTTGGGACGATCATTCATTATCAGATTGTGCAACAACGATGGAAACGTGGTGATCGGGGCACAGTTCGTCGAGTTTGCATTGTATCAGATGCCAAATTGTTTTTGTTGAACGAAGATTATGTATCCGATGGACACATATCACTCTCCAATGACGGAAATCGAGTTGGAGATGTCTCGTATGAAGTGGTTGACGAGGCAACCTTGCCGCAAGTGGCAGAAATTCGTCCTGCTGATGCTGACCCCAGGTCCATTACAATTCTCATCAACCCACTTAGTAGGCTATCTAGGACGCATAGGTGGCGATTACTATGCCGGGATAGTGAAGGGGCTGAGAAGCTAGTTGCAGATGTGAGACGAGCAATCGACATGCAAACTGATCACGCTTTGTAAGTAAATTACAACATTTTGGCTCCAACGAAATGTAATACTGTCTCTTTGCTTGAGGCAATCATAGTCCTACTATTTATTCCACAAGAGTCCTCTTTTCCAAACCTGACCAGCCTAGTTTCATCATTCGTTGTGCATTCTTTCGTTTCACACGGGAAATGTCACGGATTGATAGGCTTGCTAAATCTTGGTTCGATATGAGGTGAATGGTAGGATAGGGAGCCCGATGCATGGCATTGTCCGGCAGAGGTGGGCCAAGCTCTCCATTGGGTAGTATCCAATCGATGGGCACGTACTGCTCCGAGCGGCGACCCTCGATTTCCTCGTGAAATCGGATCTTGACCTTTTGCTTGCCGAATACTTTATTCTCTGTTTCAATGATTGTGGCAGAGGCTTTGGTAGAACTCTTGCTTCCGACCATTCCCCAATGTGACTCTACCACAGTTCCGATGCTCATGCCTTCGGGAAGGCCACGCCAACGAAGAAACGTTGGATGAAATGGTACCAAGGTTATCTTGTTCTGAAAATGTTGACGCTTCTGCTCGTAGCGTCTGATTTCCTTGTCCTGTTCTTCCACTTCAGTATTGGAAGCGACGAGACATCCATTGGTCACAAACTTTTCAAAATTATCAAATTCCTTCCATTCCTTCACAAATGGGCAAATCAACAGAGTTGTCGAGTATTTTGATGAATCATCAACGGCAACCAGCGTTTCCATTTCCGAGTAGACCAGTTCCATGACTTGTTCCGGCTGCTTTGAAAAGCAGGATACATATCGCAAATTTCCTGTTCCATGAGATTTTCCTGCCCACGGACACAATCCCAATCCAATGGGAACTTGATGTACCCAACGTTGAACGTGTTGGGCGAATTGGTGCGGATGATGATTCGTCGTTTTGGCCAACACCCTTTTTATTGCGGATTCCTCTCCTTGCAAGCTTGAATAACTTTCATCATCATCATCATCATCATCATCATCGTCACTCGATTCAGAACTACTACTACTCTCTAGGGAGGAAGAGGGGGGGCTGTTCTCCATCAGATCATATCGAGAACATTGATGATGATGAGAAATTATTGCGAAATCAGGTCTGTCCGCATGTAACAAAGGAATAAGGCTAACAACAAGTAGAATACGCGTATTCTTATTTTAATGCAGGACATCTTAGAATATGGATATTGAATATGTGCCAACAGTACTGTAGGTTTTATTCTTGCGGTTACACCAACGCACATAGCAGTACGAATGCCGCAGAAACTACAGTATAATCAATTTTCCCATGGCCCCCTACAGTACAGTATAATTCTTTTGTGCTGTGGATCGAATGAAGGTGACGAGGAGTGAGTTTGATAGCATGTATGTTTCTCAAAAATGCTGGTTACCAGTTTAAAAAAATATGTTGTCGTATGTCATCATCATCATCATCATCATAACAAAAGAGAAAGAAAAGGGTATATATAGTATAGGCCTCCCAATCTAGTACTACAGTAGCGAGTGGAAGGAGACTCATAACTCCTGTCCCTCTCCCATAATCTTTTTCTTGGCATACTTGTAAAGATAAAGTAGTCCAAACAAGAACATTGGATTCCGAGCAAAATACATGACAATTTTCATGACCCAACCCTGCGAGGCAACCACTCCAGCCGCTTCCGACAATGGTTTGCGTTCCGCCGACTTCCATTGTTCGATGACCGCCTTGCCTTTGGCCGCGTCATCATTGACATTGGAAACCTCTTCTCTACCAGTTCCACTGATAAACTCTCCAGTTTTGGCGTCCATAATCATCAATGCGGGAATCCCCATAATCCCAAAGGTATTTGCAAGTTTTTGCTTAATCGGGGCTGATCCCTTTTCGGAGGGCACGGCCAACCAGGGCATGGTTTTGTAATAATCTTCAAACGAGGGAATTGTCCTATCGCTTGATACATAGATGATTTCCAATTTGGCAGATTGGCCATGCGTTTCGTAGAATTTCTTCAACCACGGACTGAATTGACTGCGGAGATTATTGTGACTGTTATTAGAACAATTCATGCATCACTCGCAGACATATCACACACAAACACACACAAAACAAAACAAAACAAAACAAAGACAGACATTTATCGTCGTACCGACATGGGGGACACCAGCTCGCACTAAAGTAGAGGGCAAGAAGTTCCTTGTCCTTCAACAATTCTGAGGTGGGCTTTGAGACTTTAGGTTTGGTCAATAGTGTCGCTCCAAAGAACTTTTCGACATCAAATGGTTCTGGTTTTGTGGTTGTGCCTTCTGCTCCTTCAGACATGGTATTTCAGTTCAATGCAGATAATAAAAGAGATGCCGCCGGATTGAGGCAATACTAATAACAGTGCGGTGCTGCGTAGCGTGAGCGGGTTCAGTGTGAATATAAAATATTATGCGTTAAGCGTGGATTTTCAATTTGGACCTATCAAAGTACTTTCGCATATACGGATTGGATATATTTTTCATGTACGAACCATATATGATGAGCCGCTGCACTCATCGTTGAAACCTTTTATTACGAGAAAGAAGATGCGAGAGCTGTCAGTGTTGTTGACAATATGCCCATTTCATTTCTAAATAAATACTGGTCAAACCAGACAACAACGACATCGATTACACCGGAAGAACATGCCACAGCAAGACTACGGATCTTTGACGATGCCCTGGATCGGCTCATCATTGGACCGGGAGGCACCTTTGCGGTGACTTGCAGCTGTGTCTTTGGTCTTAGTGCCATTGAAGGTTGGCTTCATCTTTCCTCTAATCGACAAGTATCTTTCCTTCAGAAAAGTCACTTTGTCACGCGATATGCTCTCGCCAACATCATCCCGTCCATTGTCTGGGACAGAATCAAAGCGGAAACCATCGTCCAAGCGCTTCAATTGAATCCAAACATTCTTGGAAAAGAGTCAGCCAGCCTTTCGTGGAATCGAAGGAGACTCCAGTCAATAAGAGGATCGGTGGCTGGCACTGCCATTCTCTCGCAGTTAGTAGGCCTTCTCAATGTGAGTTTTTCCTCCAAGCAAGATTATTCCAAACGACTGCTGGAAGGAAGGGAGCCTCCTTTTAATTTACCTTCCCAAAAAGAAGTGGTCATTCGACTGGCCGGTATCAATAGCAATGTAACCAGCCTCAGCATGGAACGCTGGGGTCGACGCAACATTTTTCCAATCTACGAACGGGATACCCAAGAGGTTCGACAAATGGTCCAAAAACATGGCTTTGACTCAGAACGTGGCTTGGACTCGAGCTCCAATCATGGGGTTCCTGTCTTTTGGAGAGTCGAAAATGGAAAATACGGGGATCCAGATTCTTGGAAGGGAATGGCGATTCCAAGACAATGGCTACTCACGGTGAAAAATACACCACAAAATGCTATGAATACTAGTAATAGTAAAAACAAGAAGAATGCTGTCAACAAGATTTTGTTGTTGGAAGCTGACTCGGTCGGTAGGGATTCCATTGAATGCATCTTTTCCCCCGACATGGCCAACGAATCCGATTTGGATCTGTACGAAGCGACTCAAGGGTTTTATCAATTGACTCGACTGGTGGAAGAGGATGCCCCTCCCTTTTCGACACTAAGAGTGCTACTAGTAGATTCCAATGCCGTTGTGACAAGTGGGGGCGGACGGAAACGGAGTATTCGAAATTATGTCACTAACCTCGGGTTGGCGGACATTATTATTGATGCCCGAGAACCCTTACTATCGGCTGTTAAAGATTGGTTGAAGCATCGCTCATGGGATCATTTGCGTGGCAAAAGAAGAATAAGACTTGGAACGAAAAAGCCAGTCATTGTGGAAACTCCATCGTCCACCTTTTTTCAATCGTTGAAACAGGCTTTGGAGCCGTTCGGGTACGAAGTCATGGACGTTGCGGATGCCCAACAAGAGTATGGTAGTATAGAGCATATTCCAGTACTGGTAAACGAAGATACATCCTTGGCCACCATTCATACCGTCCGAAAACTACTGGAACGCAAGTTGAGTACGGCAGAAAATGTTTGTGCCTTTTGTGGAGATCAGGGTGGTCTAGTGGAATTGGAGCCTGGTCATGATTCTACTATTGTAACAATCTGTTCGAGTGATATCTACGATGGCTTGTTCGGATTGGTACGAGAAATGGCGATTCAGGGTTTCACCAAAGAGCAGATACAAAAACGTGTGGATGGTTATGTTTGCAAATCCACGGGTCGCCGAGGGGGTAAGCAGTTGGGATTTCCGCCATCATAATAAGGGTAGCAAGGAGAACGAATCGTGTCGTCCTCCTCCAACTCGAAATAGATTGTTAGTTTTTCTAGGTACACTTTCTCAAAGCAATGCTGAATGTCGACACATATTCAATATAAAACGTATTTCACCTACCGGTACTGTAGTATAGCGTAAGCTGTATTTATCGTACTGACTTAGGCTCATCCTTTGACCGGGACTCGATCGGTGCTATCTGGTTCCCGTGAATTTCTTCCTGCTCGAGCAAAAATTCTGTTTCGACAGCAACTGTAGATTATTATGTGGCGACGAAAAGGGTCGCGTACGGTACCATAGGTACATGACATCGCCGCTTATATTCAATGGGGCTCAACTTGCATTATAAAATATGTACATTGGCCAATAAAGACTTTTGAAACAGAGAGATCTTTAAAAGAGCGATACCGAAAAGGGGAAACTATGGGAAAGATTACTATTTTTTCACAGGACGTAAGTCGTACTCTATTTTCCCTTTCCACAATTGTAAAAAACCTTCCCCTCCATTCTCAATGTTCACAATACACGCACCACAATAGGATTGTCGACATTGCAAACGAGTCAAAGCAGCATTGTATACTCGTGGTATTCAATTTCAAGAAATCAACCTGACAAAGTATCCCGAGAAGCGAAATGATATGCTATCCTTGAGCAATCGCCTGACAGTTCCACAAGTCTTTGTGAATTACAATCACATCGGAGGGGCAGATGCAACAATGAACTTATTGGCGTTTTGGGATGAGAGCGGGCAATTGGCGTATCTCAATGAGCCCGATCCGAGTGACCCACGCTTGGACGTTCCAACCTATCCGCCCAAGGAAGAAACCAAACCAGCTCCCGATCGGAGCACGCAGACGATGATTGAGATCCCAGGCAGTGAAGAGAAGAAGGGTGTCTTGGAAATGATGGAAGCTATGAAATTCATATTACCAGCTGCTGATTTGAAATATGGCGTGAAAAAGTATCGAAATGCGTTTACTGGTGCCCAGGCTGTCAAAGTTTTTCAGAAGTGTTATCAGTTGAAGTCGCCCGAAGAAGCCGTAGCGTTTGGGGTCCTGCTACAGTCTCATCGAATTCTAGACCATGTCGTCGGAGAGCATACTTTTCAAGACACAGAGGATTATTTTTATCGACTGACGTGCTATCAAACGCCGAACATCTTGAACAGCTATCGTGTGTGGAATGAAGCGGTGGATCCCGATCCGATTCGATTGGTGAAAGGCCTGACGGCAACCTTGAACAAAATTCTTTCACAATACACAAGCGACAAGACTGGCAAAGTAGATTACAAGAGGGCTGGATTAGACAGGTCAATGACCGCCTTTGAAGAAGCATCCTGCGAGTTGCAGGCTGTCAACTTGCGGGAAATGTCGAAAGATACCAAAATGGTAAGATCTACGTGCTGCAACGCCAACACAGACTGAAACCTGATTGGCTTCTCACACTATATATGCGTACTTGATATCATTTTGCTCAGGCCTTCTGCATCAACCTATACAATCTGATGATCAAATATGCTTTTGTCAAGGTTGGAATTCCCAGCTCCAATGTAGATCGCGTTGCGTTTTTCACCAAAGTTCAATTCTACATTGGATCCGATTTGTTTTCCTTTCAAGATTTGGAGAATGGCATTCTGCGTGGGAATCGAAAGGCACCTTACTCTTTGACACCACAGCTCGGCAGCGATGATCCAAGATTACTACTCAGCATGGACAATGTGGACTGCAGGATCCATTTTGCATTGAATTGTGGTGCGACATCCTGTCCTCCTGTAAAGAACTTCACCAAAGAAGGGATCCACGAGGAGCTGAGGATTGTGTCTCAGGCATTTTGCGAAGGTGCGGAACAAGTTAAGATAGACATAGGAAAGAATACGGTCCATCTGTCGAAAATCTTCAGTTGGTACTTTGAAGACTTTGGAAGTTCGAATATGGAGTTATTGCTAATGGTCTCGGGGTTTCTGCGGGACGAAAAGAAAGAATCATTGCAGTCTTTGTTCGAGGCCTCTAGTAGTGTCAAGATCAAGTACAATAACTATGATTGGTCTACCGATGCCAGTGATTCGCTTGTGTTTTCCGCTGGAAATGTAAAGGCCAACCCTTTTCGATCATTGTTCAAGAAATAAACAATTATGTTGTACAATTAAAATGCTGAAAGCTCAAAGTTACAGTTGAAAATATTCATCTTTTGATGAATAGTACTACATACACCACACACCACTCTTCATGCACCGGCACCGACCACCTCAGATCAGCCTAATTCATTTGTGATTCGATTCACAGGACTCAACTTGAGTTCGCATATTTTTTCTCGAAAAATCCGAAAGGTGACACAAAACTATAACAGACCATAGTATAACATATATAGCCGCATGATGAATTGCAATCCTATGCACTATTTGCGTCAAGCCTGGGACGCAACAAATTCAAAATGGGGCAAATCGTGCATTGTCCTCTTTTATTCTTTCCTATGGATTCAGATCCTAGGATGCACCTATTCTCTATTTGACATCAAGACTGGCTGGGATTGTCTCTATGAGAACTTGTCGTCCCAAAACGAGATTAACTTTGTGGCGGGGACAATGCGAGTTTCGAACCTGTGGATATTGGGATTTTTCCTTTTTGCGGATCGAAGTGGCATCAGAGTCTGGAATGTTTTCATGGTTTGGTTCTTTTACATGGCCCAATGGTTGCTGTACAAGCCAGTCATGACCAGCTTTATGCAAGGATCGTGCCCCACAGAACTCCAAGATTTTAATATCAGTATGATTGTTACTGGAGTTTGGATTTCGTTGGCTCTTATTTCATCCATTATGGAAGAACGAGCTGCTCCCACAGGTCCTGAATCCTCCCCCCTCCTGACCTAGGGATGAATTTACATTTCACCCTACTGTACCTACATGTAGACGATGTGTATGCTTAAAATAATAATGATTGGAAACAAAATCCAAGTGCCTATATAACGTCTGTATGCAAGGCGTTTGACGCGATATTTCGTGGTGCAGCTCGTCGCGGGCGACGTGGACCTTCGGATACTTTTGACTTACTATACCTGAGGTTGAGTTGCCCTAAGATTTGTACAAAGGTTGATAAGGGTGATTTCAACAGGGACCACGCTGTTGTTCCCTTTGAAAGTCGTATCGATAGTGGTAGTCATCAGTATAAATGAGTCGAAAGTTGCCAGGATTTTGGATTGGCGTCAACGGCTTTCCTGCCATTTGTTTTTCGTTCACTTCTCCAATAATGTCAACAGTTGAAGGTAATAGTCTATCATTCATTTTCCGTTTCATCGCAGTTTCGTGTCCCAAACCTGGCGAACTTTGGGCTTCGGTCATCCAAACATTCAGCTTTCGATCCACAATAAAGTCACCAGCCTGTGTGCGTCCAGGAAGGAGAGATAGCAGTGTTAACATGGCTGGAGAGTCAGTTACCATAATCCACCCCTCGACATTACTTTGCCACACGTACCATTAGAGCAAATCCATTTTCCATCTTGGTGTAGGAACCACCATGACCATGAAATCCTTTGTCTCGGTTGGCTGCCACCACATTGGCCAGAGCTGACATAATTTGCTTTCGAATGTGATCCAGTGGATCTGCTCGTACGGCAGCACTGAAACCGTCCTTGTTCTCCTTTACATGAAGTTTTAGTTGAATCTCCCAATCATCAAAACCAACCGTATTCTTTTCCGTCGCATTGTGCCGACCAAGATTGGTCAGATGCTTCCCAGTCGACTCGAATACCTTGTCGTTGTATTCATGTGGAGAGACTCGCAAATAGCCATCGTGATATAGAACCACCAATGGTTTTGCAGAAGCTACCAAATAGTAAATGCGAAGATCGAACTTTCTGCCCAAGTACGCGAGTTCATGACAAATATACCTTTGCACAATTATGGGGTCGTTGAGCTTTTTCGATCGTTCTCTTGCTTTTTCAATGTTTTCTTCGCCGCGAGTGTCCCCCTTTTGTGTGAATACGATCTCCTCTCGAATGCGATCCATGTACTTTCTGGTGATTGATTTCTCACGTAAGATATTCGCCAGTGTACGAAGTTCAGAGCTGTCGGGTCCAAGCATTGCGATTCCAATTCCATTGTCAGTTGCTGATAGTTTTGTGACCCACGGCTCATTCAGACTACTATTGAATCGCTCCAGCAATGGCTTTCGGTCATATGGCAGCATGAAAGATTCAGGAATAAAGTCCATTTTCCGGCCTGATTTCTTTTCGTATCCTCTGAGCGATGACAAGAACTTGGACTTGCTACTCATAACATTCTGGTATGGAATCCAGTTATGTCGTTGCCATGGCTGGGCCATCTCCCAATACCCCTTCGGCGGTTTGTGTTTCGTCCATAGAAATAATGATGACACCGTGCTGTTTGTGTAGCATCTTTCAAGCGCTTTCCAGTTGTAACCTCTCAAATAGAATACCTTGTAGTTGCGCTCTTTGAATGCCCGAACAACGCTGAAGAAAAGAAAACCAATGAGCTCCAATACAGCAGCATGGCGTCAAATTGTACACTGATGAGAATTCGTTTTGGATCCTTACGCTGTCTGTGCCTTGTCAACGCATGCCATCTTTGTTTTCCGCTTTGGTGCTCGCTTGACCATCTGACCATGAGTTCTAGTAATTCCTAACAATTTCTCGATTTCCGAAGGGACAATTCTTATCATACCAAAACCAATAGTCGCAACAATGACCATTCCTATGATGGCAACATGAATAATTCCAATTTGATTCCTCGAATAATGCGCACCCCTTGATTTTTCGGGTGAATAATGAGTGTTGCTGCCAGTCGGCTCGTCTCCTTTTGCTTGTCGTCGCCTCGTCATCATTTGCATACTATTCTAGTAGTGAATTGATAGGAATTGAGTGTGAGTTGCTTAGGTTTGGAAGGGTTGAAACTTGGTTCAAAGCAGATTCACACTTCCAATGCATTGTTTCTCTCAGCACTATTTTCCGTCGCCTACTGTTTTCATCTCCTCCCTTCCTCCCAAAATTTGAAGCCTTAGTCGTATTAGTCAAACTAACTGGAGTCCAAAGTCCAAAATTTCTATCGGGTCTAATTTCTTATTGCCCATTTTACTGTACAGTTTTCGTTTGGGGACTTTCGATTGTGTCTAACTATGCGTTTGGAATGTCTTCCTGCGCTTCAGTATCTACAAAACTCTCCACACAAGATATGAGGCAAAAGTTAAGTACCGTGATTGGTACCACAAAAATTTGCGTTACGTTGATCAGCGCAAACAAGCCGAAGACCTGCCGTGATAAGGTGGCGAGTGAGGAATATAAAATTCAACATATATGTACTTTTACATCCATTTTAAAGCTTACCAAGACTTCTGGCACGAGATTCTCGGGACTGCCTACTTGCACCGAATCCAAGTGCGTGAGTGCATAAACATCTCTTGGCAGAATGTTCGACGTGAACACTACCAACGAAGCAACAACGAGCCAAGTTTGAAACTTGATCGAATTCAGATAAAAGGATAGCCCGCTTCCTCCGGCGATTCCGAATAATTCCTCCAATCGATTAGTCGCCGGCGTAGCATAGATTTTCTGCAACAATTTTGGAAAACTTGGTTAGCTGGGATTGATTCTGCGTTGTGAGCAACTGTTATTTGGGGGCATCCCGTGCCCACTTACCTCTATCCATGAGATCCAAAATGGTGATGAGTTTGCTTGAAATGCCTTTCTTTGATCATCAAATTCGACTGCTGGCGGTAGCAGCCGACCTCTACCCTCTTCGCCTTCTACTCGAACAACTGTAGGCAACAGCATGTTCTTGATTGACGTCATCTTGACAAAGTTGATGGCGAACCACCCTATATTGAGGAGTTCTATCAATAGCTTTGGGAAGAAGAAAAGGGGCGTTGAAAGAAAGAAACCAGATGTCTCGACGGAGTTCCCTGCTGCTGGGTTGACTACATCATGACTCAAATCCACTGAATTTGCAAGAGCAATCAAGGGTATTAGCGGTACCCATGAAAGTGGTGAAATTTCCACGAGATCCAGGTTGCAGGTCGCGAAACCTTGTTCCAGATACTTTCGGATCTCAAAGTCTTCGTCAAGATTGAATTCTTTCTTGAGTCGCTCTCGAAGGACTAATATCTCTGACGCTCTAGCTCTGGGTGTAAGTGTAAGCTCGCGCCACAGCGGGTTGACCTGTTGGACGGCCAGTTTTCTCACAAAACCATCCTCTAGGTCGACCTCGCATTCCAAGCCTTCCTGTTCATCGCAGTTTCTAATAAGGGTCGCCTTTTCTAGTGTCGGTGCATTGAGAATGCGAGCGACAGTGCATGACAGTTCTTGCGATGCCGCATCTGAACCTCCAAAGTTTTCACTTTGTTCCGATGACAGTTCAAGAATGGCTTTAAAACTCATTAGAACGCGGACAATAATGAATGCTGAAGTTGCGAAAAAGGCGATTGCGGCCTGGAAGAACACCTCGTGAAGAAATTCAAAAGATTCCAACAGGGTACTTGGCTCTCCAAGGAACCGTTCACTTATGTTGCCCACGACTTCGCCAAAAGCCGCTTGATTTAAGAGTGCAGACAATAGTAGCCCAATGAAACCAAGGCCTCCCATTTCACCAAGGATTTTCTCAATGACGGGCACGATTGCTGGAGGGCATTCTTCTTTGGCATACTCGACAAAGGACTCCCAGCTGTAAAGGAGGAATACAATGACCAACATGACATTGAAGCTCCAGAACGTGGGGTTATGGAGTACTTGATCCAGCACTGAACCGTTCTCGCTAACAAGTGATGTATGTGACTCCCCTTCCAAGGCAAGAGTCAGACTCGTCGAGACTGGGCTCGAGGGGAATTCATCACGATGCCTTGAGATGAAAGACGAAAGAGAATGGATATTGGTTCTAGTGGTCGGAGCAAGAATAAAGCCAAAGACTGCATGTGAAAGCCAAACTGCGGTGAGCAAAATTCGAAGGAGGCTCATCGTGAATGAATCATGACGCTGAAGCAATGATTGCAATGACGCAATCAAAAGAAACAGATACCATACATTGAACATTATGTACGAGTTGAGAGTACCGGTAGGTTGATGTGACGTCACCAGACAAAATACTAACAAAGGCCCAATTTTACGGATGTCAGAACGCTTCATTCGAACGATATCGGTATCTTGGAACGTAAAGCAGCAGCGACTTTGTGTCACAACTGTGACACACAATTTTAAAACTGTGCAGTTTTAAAACTGAGTGACGCAGTTTCAAAACTGAGATTATGGTCACAGCAATCTTAAAACTGGCACAAGCCAGCCACACCCCAACCTTGGTTCCCACTATTTCTGCAGAGGTTGTTATCTAAAGCGGTTCTGATTCTGTACTGTAGTCGTGGAAGCTACCAGGTACAAAGACAAGCAACCCCTCTGTAGTTGTAGGTCCAGCCCAGCACTAAAAACGCAACCTCAGTTTTCATCTCTTGTGCTGCCGTAGCGTTTTCAGAGTCAATTCTTGCTTTCATAATATATGAAGAGGAAGAAAGAGTTCTTTGAGATGTCCTTAAGTGGCCCATCTATAGTAGATGACGAGAATCCGCAGACTCACTCTTCATCGAGGGAGAAGAAAAACGATCTCCAAAATGTCCACGAAAGAGCAAGTTGGATATTTATGCAATAATTCATTTTTCACTAGGGAATCTGGAGATAGTTGTTCCTATTTTCGATTTCTAACAAGAGCATAGGTGGAAAACGAATCTCGATTTATATCGCGTAAAACTGCTTTCACCACCTCGATTTATATCGCGTAAAACTGCTTTAACCACGAGAACGACAGCCTGAAAATATGCAGCAAAACGGCTTTTACAGGGTATCCCAAACTAGGTCACTTTTGAATTTCGATGTATGATAACATATTTTATGTACCGTATATCACATCTGACTGCGCAATGACTGTGGGCACGCGGTATTTCCGGAAGTTCGTAAAATGACTACGCCCGTCAAGCCACCACTTCTGAGATTGTGAAAGTTTTTTAGCTTTCTCAGTTTTGAAACTGCGTCACTCAGTTTTAAAACTGCACAGTTTTAAAATTGTGTGTCACAACTTCGTAAAGACCCTTCCCATACCCGATCTGAGGACTTTGAAATCGATATAGATCTTGGAGTATCAACAGCACATCAAGATAGTGCTCTGTTTCGATAAAGAGCAAATTGATGCTGATAGCCAGTACACACGACCAGCCAGCAGTGCGGGTTGCCATGAATGCGTCGTCTAATGGGGACTGGTTACTATTACTATTTTTATGACGACATAGGGTTCCAGTTGCGGATGGGACTGCAGCGCATGCTCTCTCATCTGCCTTGCAAAAAGTCGAAAAGAAGCCACTTCTTGCCGAATCTATCAGACATCGCTTTTTCACCAAATGGTATCTTTGTGGCTGAAGTCATCTGTTGATGGCCACAGAGATTGCTCATGGCAAAAGGTGACCCACCAATCAATATTGCTTCCTCCCGTCCGCTAATGAAAGCTGATGTGATCCTTCGACTTGGAGGCTTGTTGTCTTGGTAGACCGTTTAATTTCAGCAGGTGCGCCATATGAAAGCAAAATGGATGCAAGCGGTTGAAATCCTGTTTGCGTTGGTGTCAGTCCTCCTCCTCGCATCAAATTGGACGATCTCATAACAGTTGATGGGTGATCTTGAAGCCTACATGGCAATCGCATTTGACCCACTTTATCTATATAAAGAAGCCTTTGGTCGATGCCCTTCACTGCCATACTGAAATTTTCATGTGGCTTCATCTTAGTGAATAATGTTTGTTACCACACGGGAAGAGAACATGAATACCAACAATCAAAACACTCTGACTGCAGAAGTTCAAGCTGTTCCTGCTCCGCTTCCAGTTGAATACGGTGCGGAAGCTGCCTCTCAGCCGTTGCAAAGAAGCTTGAAAATTTGTACGTAAACAACTAGATTATGTACTATTAAGACTGCTTTGTATTTTGTAGTTTGTGCAGTTGCAGGTCAGTTAGCAGACTTTTAGAATGCCCCAACCATGCCCAAGTCTTGAGTAGCCAAGATATCATAGACACAATCCTTGATGGATAGTTCGTCGTTCAAAGAAGAGCAGGCAGCTTCAGCTTCCTCCATAGTGATGTTGGACTCGCCCAAGCGACGAGCACGATCGCCTCTTGGGTCTTCAGGCTTGATGCAACGCTCGGGAAATTGTGGGAAAGAAGCCTCGCGGAAGAGTTTTGGCTCACTGGGCAAGACTTGCCACTCATCACCAAGGTCAGAGAAGTCGTGAATCTCGGTGACTCCATCACGGGCCAAAGTCTTTCCATTTTTGAAGTTTCCCAGTAGACCGACGGTATTTCCAAAAGCAGACTCATCTCCACTGAACTGGACACGGAGGAACTCTTTGTAGATTTTAACGGAGATGGAGGCTCCGGGGTACTTGGAGCTCAAATCAATGATGTACTTGCGCTTGTAAACAGATGGAAGCTCTTGGGTCACCGGGTATCCAGCGACAGAATCAAGGTCTCCTTGGTACTCATAGTTGATCCAGTAGTGAGCCTCGGCATCACCAGCATCGGCTGATCCTTCAATCTCGAGGATGTCATTGCCAATTTTGATAGCAACGTTCTTGATGTAGGACCAGAAACGAACAACCTTTGTACGGATTTGAATGTCAAGACCAAGGCCACCAGCAAAGTCTTCGTCGCTGACCAATGTGAGATCGCACTGTCCATGGTACTCGAAGTGCTCGTTCTTCCAGGTAGTGAAGTGAGGATCTCCGCCTGTGCCGATCTCAGTTCTTTCAGGAGTTCTTTCGCAATTAAAGGTGGCAATTTCATTGTTTCTGATTACCTCTTCAATCACATCGACAGGGCACTCGTTATAGTCTGCATCCCTAAGATGCAAGTCGAGGGCTGCATCGTAAAGACCGTTACTTGGAATGTTGATATCTAATTCTGCTTCATCACAAGCTGCAGTGATAGTTGCAAGCATTTGTTCGAACGCATCTTCATCATAGCTGCCTTCGTAAGGAGAAATGTCACATCTGGAGTAGTAGGTGTAGTCTGCTCCGAAAAATGAATCGGCAACATCACCTTGGAAGCAGTAGTGACCCAAGCAGAAGTCGGTGGCTGCCCCACGGCTTCCTCTTTTCTTTGGATTGGTTGGAATTACCAATTGTTCGCCTCCCGGTGTGGTCCAGTCATCGTCCTTGTAAGCATTATTGGTACCAAAGAGACCGATGACGTCTCCGTGATATTCCTCCTTCAAACATGAAGAAAAGGAGATCACACATCCCCATTTTCTTGACACTGAGCTGACTAGTACCGTGAGGTCGGCTTCGTAGTCATGGAACTTAAATCTCATGTCGTACTGGCCCTCCGATGTCACTTTGACATCGTTACCAAACAGGCTTCCATCGAGCATTTGGTCCCTTGAGACCTCTGCATCGTCAACATAGAAGTGCAAACCACAAGCCTGATCTGCAACGTTGATATCATCAGTCATAATCTTGACCCTGGGGACGTCTTCATCCACAATGAATGAAACCCCACGTGTAACAGTTTGGGGACTTTTGTCATTTTCCCAGGGGTTCGCTTGACCAGTGAATTGTGGGTCCACAAAGAGACCACGGATTTCGAGTGGATCAGTTTCGCTGATCGACTTGGTCAAGATGAATTCACCCTGTCCCATGCAGTCATAGGCTGTTCCACTGAAAGTTCGGATGTGTGGATCACCACTGACAGTGGCCTTGCGGCACTGGGTTCGCTGATCAAAGCAAAGGATATTGTCGCTGAGCGGTCCGAAGGGGTTACGGTCTCCTGATTCAAGGCAGCAGTTGTCTTCACCGTCACCAAACGAATTGCACACGCCATCTCCGACTGTGTCACCAGGCTTCAAGCAACCACAGCATCCTGTGAAAGTTAATTTAAGTTGCATTACGTTGGAAGTAAGCAAGTAGGTTAGTTAGTAACATCCAACGCGCACCAAGCCAAGCACAGAAGCAAAGAATAAACTTACCAATACAATTACAGGAACCGTTGCCAATCGTAATGCTGCCATTTTCGAGACCCTCAACAGCAGTTTTGCCAACAGCTCTGCAAGATCTGTTTTTGGTGCAACTATTGTCTCCAATGTGCACTTCACCATCTTCTCTCGCAACGTGAAAGCAGGATTGGTAACCCAGGCAAGAACCGTCGCCAACCGTGGCAGTCCCATCGCGGCCCATCTGGTTGCAGGTGCGATCGCCGACGCAGCTTCCGTCTCCGATCTCAACTTTTCCTTTCGAACCAGCGAGGGCGCAAGCTCTCTCCTTCAATCCTTGTCCGATGCAACTTCCCGCTCCAACTTTCAACTCAGAACCAGCTACGCGCCCACCGCTGACGCACGACCGCTCCCCTTGGCAAGATTGGGAGCCAACTTCGAAGATGCCATTTAATCCATTGCGGTTGCACACATCAATACCATTAAAGCAGCAATCGTCACCAATAGTGCACTGGTTAGCTCTCACTGAGAGATGGCGATCTCCTTGATCGACAGCATCGGCATCACCGTTTGCCTTTGCCAACACTACAGTGAAGAGAAGAGTAAGAACTGAAAGCTTCATGGTACCGTACCAGTACTTTATCGATCGATGAATGAATCTTCAAAATACGCTTTTTGCCAAAAGTTTTTTTGTGACCTCAACATGCATCAAATCGTGAGGGGACAAAATCTCTTTGAACTTATGCCTGTTTCTTTTTTTCTTGCCACCTTCACATAGGGTAGATACAGTTCGTGAATCGAATTCGTTAAATAGCCATTTCCTAATAATTGAAATTATATTTATCATACTGTGCATCGACGATCAATTACCATTCGCATTTGAAACATTTCCGAGTATCTATTATGCCAATGCTATTATGAAAAGATACGCGTGAGAAATTCAAGATTGGAATTTTGGACGGTGCAAATCATGCATACCGATAGGCATAGTTGCCGCGCCTAACAATGAAGTTACGGTTTCTGGAAACCGCCGCCATTTATTCCAGACGGAACAACAAGACAAACAACTAACAAAGGCCCAAGATGTCACCTGATAGGCGGACGTACGTCGAGTACCGACATCGTTATGAATATCATGAGAAAAAGCCACGACCCACAAATGTTATTGCAGAAGAAGAAGCATAGGAACGACATCTTGAAACATAAACCAGCAACGACTCCATAAATAACCTTCCGTTACCCGATCTGAGGACTTTCAAATCGAGAAAGACCTTGCAGTATCAGCAGCACGTCAATATCATGATCCGTTTCGATGAAGAAAAAAAGGATACCGTGCGCGTTGCCATGAATGCATCCTTTCTCCAACGTCTCATGGGAACTGGTTACTATTTCTATGACGATATCAGTGTTCCAGTTGTGGAGGGAGCTACAGGACATGCCCTCTCACCTGCTTTACGAAAAGACGAAGAGAAGCCACTTCTTGCTGAATCAGACAACCTTCATAAGGATCCCAGCGACAACGAACTCCGTCCCTTGTGGATCCTACTCTGTACTCGTTTGGCTAAGAATGAACAGCAATACCAGCACAATAATCGAAAGTATCTTGCAATCTTTCTGCTCCTTTGGCTGGTGGCTATCACTTTCTTTATTGTTGTCATAACCGATGTGTGTGAACTACAGCTACTATTCCTCTTTATACCTGCCTTGTTGGCAGTTTCTACGAAATGGGCTTTCATCTGTCTTCCGGAAAAGCAAGGAATATTTTTCACCAAGTTGCTGCTGCAGTGCTGGAACCAAGAGAATGCTGGTTTGGAGCAAGAAGAATATTTCCAAGAGATTCAAACCATTGTGGATGATATGGCACCTAGCTTCGCAAAGGTTGGTTACACCTTGGACTATGTGGAAGATTTCCGTGCCAAATGTCCGTTTCTGGCTTATATTCGAATCACAGCACATTCAGATGACAATGATAGTGCAGTCCTTGTGAAAGACATAGGAAGCAGCAATAGTTGCAGTGATGATGGTTACTGCCTTGTTGATGATGCAGCTTCCGTTTCCTCTACTTCCTTGTCACAAGCTGTGTCCTCATCACCATCACTGTCTGATCGGCTTGGGAAGTTTCAATGGGAATCCTGGGAGGAGCATTCAGGACAAGCTGCCGATCAGATTCAAAAGCAATCTCGATTAAAGTCAGCGCAGCCGAATGGGCTAACTCTGTTAGGAATACAAACAAAGAAAATAGCCTCTTGTCGAGGTGTGATTCTGTCTTCGTCCACACTGATTGGCTTCTTTTGGCTGTGCCTCAATACGGGCATCATGTCCTCTTTTTGAAAGTGACGTTAGTGCGAGTCGGGCAACATGTCAACAGCTGATCCTGATGCATTTGTCCTCTATATCATTCCTATACTGTTCACATAGATACCTATCAATAATAAACATTATACGTTTACAATTTTTTTGCGGTCATAGCACCAGCTATTGAGGAAATCAATAGCTTGCCGTGATGATGGTTCTGCGCTCTTCATCACGCTATCATTCCGTTTTTAAAAAGAGTCCTCAGTCTCCTGGATGCAGTTGATTTGGGACCAGTCCTATCGACTCTTCCATACCTATCCTCATTTTCACTTCAGAGGCTTCCACGCTAAGGAAGTGAGCTCTCATGTACCGCATAGTCGCCACGGGGAGCAAAAAAAAGAACAGATTGGAAAACCAATAAACGCCATTAGCAATAGCTAAAGAACGATTCGCTAGGTTGGCGGAAGAGGCAAAGGAAGTTGCCATCCAATGCCACACGAAACCTAATCGTGCAGTGTTGTAGAGAATGGGCGTCAGAATTCTCAAGGGCAGCGGTGCCTAGCATTTGTAGCAAGAAAACTGTTAAGATCGGATGGTGCAGATTCTGCTATACGTTCCACACATATCCGTTCCACGTACCATTACTCTCCGGGCCACAGACTCACTAATGGCCTGTGCACATAGAAGGAAGGTCGACCGAGCACAGGGACCAGCGATTATCATAGCATTGATCGAATCAGCGCTTATCGCCGAACGCAACAGATAGAATACTGGGCCAACCAAGCCAACTAGTACCCCGACTTTGAGCCACATGTCATACTTTCGCGAATGCAGAGAACTCATGCCCATCGGATTAGAAACTAGGAACGGAACGTGTCCTTGGGGAGGAATAGCTGGGACCATTGGAGCCATGCCATTCTGTCGGGGGGAACGGGCTACCATCCCCAGCATGATCAAGTACGTGGTGAAACAAGCCACAAGTCCAATATCCAGGGGACGAACCAAACCTCGGATCAGTAACGCCAATGCCACAGCTATCGGCGTTCGATCCAAACCCATGATCTCGCCTTCAGAGTCGACTTCTTCTTTCGCAGCGGCTCGTCTCAAGATTCGCTGGATGCTCCTGGGAACCAATTTCTTTTTCAGGCCGCGGCGATAGTTGCCCGATGTGGTGGTCACTGGTGCCAAGGTGCCATTGATGGATTCTTCGACGGCTTGGTGAGCCGCTGTCATATCTTGCTGTTCAATCATCACGACCGCGGAGTAGGGGATCTGGCCATTGGGAAACGTATCCGCAAGTCGAACTGCATCTTCATTGGTAGGTGGCCAAATATCGGCTCCTTTGCTGTAGGAAAAGCTGTGTAGTTCGTGGCTCTGTTGTCTCCCCGCTGATATTTGAATCCTATCCAGTTGGATGTTGTCGAAGTGGAATGCACCAGTCGCTGTAAGGCACAATATGCTTATCGAAAGCAGCTGGAGACAACTCATGACATGCAACCGGATACGATTGATGACTTAAAGTTCGGGAGTGCGGGGATGGTGATGTTGTTGTGATCGAGATGACATCAAAACTACTGTCGTCATCAATGCCTGGCCGTAGGTCCGTTTTTTGAAGATCAATTCAAAAATTCAAATATGCGATGGCACAATAAGCACGCACTGCCATCATTATTGATGATACAGTATTAGGCCATACCAGCAGGGTGCTATTAGAGACTCGCTGTTTTGGATCGGGTGCAAGGACTGATGAATCAGCTCGGCCACAAATCACCGTCCATTCAGCTTTTGACACCCGTTTTGCTGAGACTTGGTCAATCAATTGATCTGCCTAGCTCAAGTTTGTGCGACACTTTCCATTATTGGTACGGATTCGGCGACCGATGCTGCACTTCAGAAAGTATTGGCTTTCATTGAACCTGCTCTGAAACAAGGAGATTTGATCTCCATACGCTTGCTGGCCGACTTGGCAGATCGTGCTCCAATGGCGTTTGCCAGAACCGCCACACCGTCATCGTAATCTTTGATTTCGGAATCTTCCGCACCCTCTTCCGATTGCCTGCTCGATGCCTGGACCCATTTACTCGTCAATGGCGCAATTGCAACGACCATCAAGACGTCATCCCTTTCCAGAGAACTTCCCAAGTTGGACGAATTGAAAGTGGATCCTGCCTCTCCTGCATCACAAACGCTCAACGCATCCTTGACCACCTTGCTGCAAGGCTATGGGACCATGCGAGACGAGGAATCCATCAAATCCTGCATTGAGCCAAGCAACCATTCAGTGCCCTTCCCTGTTGGGAGGGAATGAGGTCGTCCTCAATACCTTTTTGCACTCTTAATGCAACTTTTGGAAAATTCCAAATATTCGAGTTCTGTCCAATTGAGTGCCTTGGAAATACTAACCAGTTTCCTTAGTGTTGGAAGCGTGAAGCGAAATCTCATCACACGAAATTTGGCCGACAGTATCGCCGCAAAAACCGTACCAGTCCGCGCCCATTGCCAGTGGAGTCAACGAGAATTTTGATGAATGGGCATCTGAACCGGCGACTCTGGTGGAAGATGCTATAGAAGACGAGGATGAGGCTGTATTTGTGGAGTCGTTATTCGAGAGTATCCTGCAGCATTTGGGTGGTGCTGCAATGACCGTTGCTTTGCCCTTGGTATAGCAACTCCTTTCTTCGGAGGATTGGAAGCACGCACGAGCGGCACTGACAATGCTTGAATGTGGTCTCGTGTATACCCCAACCAGTCTCGTTTCCATGTTGCCACTCATGCTCCAAGCTGGTATTTCTTTGTCCGAATCAGCCAATCTTCGAGTGCATTGGAGAGCTCTTTGGTTTCTAGGAATTCTGGGCGAGACATCGGACCCGTTTATCAGAGAAACACATGCAAAATCAATTCTGGCGAGATTAGCAATTGCGGTCCAATCTCCTTGTAACAAGGTCTCGGCCATGGCATCGTTGGTGATTGTATCATTTTGCCGTGGGAGCGGTGAACAGGACGACGTGGAAGATGCTGAGAAGTATGTTCACCTATTTCTACCATACCTACTCAATGCATTGATGAACGGTCGTTTGGCCTCCAGTTCCAACGGACACTGGCTCTATAACAGCTCGAGTACGAGCGATGGGGGCACTTGCGTGTCTAGTAGAATCGGTGGAAGAGAAGTTCTTCCCCTTTTTATCGTGATGTAATGCCGGGCCTTCTGTTAACTGCACGGTTACCCATAATCGAATTGACTGGAGCTGCTGTAGAAGCTGCAACTATTGTTGGAAGAGCCGTTGGTCTGGAGGTATTCCGGGACGACGCGAAACAACTCTTGTCCTGGATTCTTCCTGTGTTACAGTCACGGGCAAATACTCATATTCCTCTGGAACAACTCTTGTCAGCATGCGCAAGAGTGGCATCTGTCTTGGGGGAAGAGTTAGCTCCATTCGTTGACGTTGTTTTACCAATCTTATTAGAGAAAGCTAAAGAAGAAGACGACATCTCAATTACGGTAAGTCATATTGGTGCTTGGAGCATTTTTGTTTGGCAATGACACCTAACTCGTCACTCTTGCTGGGCATAGGAGGCCAACGAATCTGGTTTTGGGAGCAGCAAAGAATACTAAATGGGTAACGACACAAACAGCATCACTGTGGCGGTTCCTGGAAAAGGAGTTACGAAAGTAACCATCAATGCTAGCAGGATTGAGGAAAAGTCCCAAGATATTCGTGCGGTCTATGAGCATGCCAAGGCTTTGGGTGCACTCTTTGGCCCATATGCCCAAATGTCACCAGACACTGTTTTACCGCTATTGAACTTTCCATACTCAGCAGATGTTCGCAGTACATCGGCTCAAACCCTTGCCGCTGTTTATGAAGCGGCTTGCGCCGCAAGGGCAAATTCGGGAGGTATGCATATTCCGCAGAAATATCTCCCTGGTGTTGCAACATCTATAGCAAAACAAGAAACGACATGAATCTCTATACGCCCTATCTGATTCATTGAGCGAGATTCTATTTGTGGTTCATCAATACTGCAATGATAGTGTATTTCATCGCGAAATTGTGGGTCGCTTCTCTTTAAACAATGCTCAAGCACTTGTTCAAAGATGTATGCAAGCTATGGTTGCCTGTTTGGCACGACGAAAGCGCATCACACGAGTATATTGGGAGGTGCTGTCAAATTGCGTCAAATCGCCGGTCAAGTGTTGTCTGCTGTCAGCGATGGTGAAGAAATTGTATCACCTGGAACGTGTGAGAATCTAGTTATTATTTTGAAACTCATGCGTAGTAGCCTACCTCAAGACATGGTGCAACAGGCGAATCTCCCTTCGTTTGAAGAACTGACAATTAGAACAAACCCTTGTCCGTACGATTGTGGTCGGTCGCCCGCAGCTTGACTCAAGTCCACATTGTGAATGAATGGTCTTATACATACCACAATGACAACCACTAGAAAGACATTGTGCAGTTTATTTTACTGTCCTTCATGGATCATTTGTATTCCTCTTCCTTCATAACGTCACTGTTATTTTCGCCGCCATATGACACAAACCCCATTAATATCATACATCCACCTTCTTACATTGTCCCCCTAACAACGATCGCCATAATAACATCAACACACATCCTACAGTAGGCAGACTGGAGAAACCACTTTGGATATCATTGTTCAAACTTCCTAACTGCTGTACATGTAAGGAACGATGTGCTTGGCGGCAAACGATCGAACTATTTCGCACTTTTCACTTTCGTCCACCATATCGAGTAGGTCAAGCTCGCTTCCCACGTCTCGACTAGCGGGGGGCGCAAACAAGCTCTGCGAATCCGCCATGCTCATACTTCTTTCTCTATCCGAACAATTGCCACCTTCGTTATTCTCGGAGGGGCGACCTCTTGTTGCTGAGGGGTCAGCGCTCTAGGGTCATTCACTGGACTCCTGTCTGCTCCGCGAGGAGGACACTTGGAATTGCGATCCTGGGAGTTACTGTAGTGACCATCGAATTCCCTCAGCCTCTTCTTTCTACGGGTAAGGAAAACACGAATAGCTCGGAATGGCTGCCGTTTTGCAAAAGTGTTTGGGAGATTATCGGCAACTGTTGTGTCAAAAAGACTATTCAGAAGATGCTTTGCATTTGCCACAGCCTTCTTGCCACCAAGACAGAGTTTGTATAGGACCAAGTCTGGATCATCATCGGTGTCATCACCGTCAAATGCAAATTTTGAATATACGTGAACCTAGATTCCGAAGCTGCATTTTTGTGTGTGCTTACTCCATCATTCACCAAATCAATCGCGTCGTTTGCTGCCGGAATTAGTGGCGTGGGTGCGGATACAACCACCAGGAGAGGCAACGCCGTGGGTGTTCCCTGAATTTTGGAGTCATTGAGTGAAACATCAATCGCAAGGGGTTGCTCGGTTTCATAGCTTTCCACTGTGGTGTCCTTTGCATAAACACTGAGGTTTCTTGCATCGCAATGTTGGCAATAACTGCGCCTGTTGCGTTCGTAAATTGATTCACGCAACTCTCCAACATCTCTACTTTCGTGTTCACTCCTTGTCCACTTGACTCGGTCTACTTCTCCAAGCTCCTGTTGACCAACACAAAGTCGATAGTAGAAGTACTTGTATTCATTCATCGTTGCTTCACTGGAAATATTCAAATTGCGTGTTCCCGTATGACTAAAAGGACCATACGATTGAAAGGAATATAGAGAAGCGCAGACGCCATGCTTCTAGAATATTCTGGGAAGTTTGGAGAGCTTTCTTATGGAAGCAAAACAGGACATTTTATCCCTTTCGACACTCTGTGTTGAATCGATACGGAGGTCTAGGGAAAGAGCAATGCGAATCCTATTGGGATCTGTGAATATTTCCAGATCTGAAGGCAATACGATTCAGCTCGCAATCCGAACAGAATCCTAAATGGATATGAATTAATAGTAATACTGATGTATGGTTTGCTATAGTATTGATAGATTGTTATTGATACAGGAGCTAATACCCTAGCCGCCGACGATCCTATTTCAGGAGAGAATCAAGAACTAGGGGCGTTGAGGCACCCACAGCTAGTTGTATTCTCATATTTCTGACACGTGATACCAACGAATGGTTGGTTGAATCATTTAATTTGGCAAATAGATCTTTAGAGAGGCTTCATTGTCTTTAACATAACAATAGACTTGGACTTCATAGTTTTGTGGCTTGGCTTGCCTCAGCCTAAGCTTTGGCGATGGAATGAAAGTCTAGTTGAAAAGGTAGACTATCCTGGACAGGCAGGTGTACAAAGCAATTGAGTGTGGGCCACTGAATAAAATGAACTTAATGGATCATCAGGCAATTGCTGAGCATTGGATGCTCCTGTCTTGAATAGGGAATACGATTGGTAGTCCTCCTTGATAGGATCCTTTGGGTGCACATTCTGCCATTGTGAAGATGACATCGAAAGTCTTCATTACGTTCTTAGAGCCTTTGATGTAATGGAAAATTGGATGGAAATCTTCAAGGAAGAGTCTCCAATGCAGTACTCTTTGGCAAGCCAGCAACATTGTAGTAATCTTTGGCAGAAATCACAATTCTCACACCGTACTTAGCACCAATCCACTCCATTAGACATCACAGGCAGAAGTGGTAACTTTGTTCCAGCTCTGGAGGCTGTTTGAATGAGTTGGATCCTTGGTTGGAGACCATTTTTGTTCAAAACTGGACCAAAATAGAGTGTGTCCGGTAGATCAGCGATCCTAGCTCCACATCAGAGTGATCATTGATCCTCGCACTTGCTGGAGGGCGAGGGGGGTATGTGTTGGATAGATCCCGCAACTCAGTTCCAAAAATTTTCACCATGGTGGAGTCCAATAGGAGGTAGATGTAGCCCAACTGGTTGTCTGTTGTGGTAATTTATATTTACTTAAGGTCTGATTTGATTATCTTTCTGAAAGCCAGCCATAGGTGATAAGTAGTCCATTGGACCACATGGTTCCAGAATACCCCTTTCAACCATTTTGTTGAGTGTCTGTTTAAAGACTTCTTCATGGGCTTTGGGGACCGAGTATGGTCTGCTTTGAAAAGGCTTTGCTTCAGGAAGCAGCTCTAAGCTTTGGGACCTTTGAAAGGACCTAGCTTGCCAGAGCGAACAATATTGCCATTGAACAAGGGTTCAAAATCTTTGAATACATTATATAGATCTACTTGTTGCAACTTGGTGAGATGCGCTTGTCGCTTGGCAACATTGTCCAATGGGACTAGATTGTATTTTGACTTGTCAATCAATGCGGTCGTCAATGAAATTGTTGAGCTCTTGATCGGGGTTGTAATGGAAGCAATGTGCTTTGGCCTGCTGGGCCATCATCAGTGATGACTCTTTGTTTGGTTTGGACGGTTGCTTTGTGAGAATAGGATCTGGTTTCCACAGTATGCGTTTGTCCAACCACTTGATGGTTTGCGTTGAGGGAAGAACATCGATACCAAGGGGAATCAGGATGTCATTTCCCAAGATGATATCGTTTTGTGAAGGTGTATTGAAAACAAGCGCCTTAAAAATGTTATCAACCTTTTGCGTGGGAGAAAACTTGGGGAAAATGATTCCTGAGATATCCACGACTTGCTTCTTCTCATCTTTAAGGCCGTGTAGTTTGTCCGTTGATTCCAGGAGGCAACAAATCTCTGTGAATATGAGATGATTTGTCAGAACCAGGGTCACACAAAACACAAGCAAGACATTTTGCACGAGATCCTTGCAAATTTTTGCCTATTGCGACCGTTTCAGGTCTAATATGCATTTTTAGTTCTTTACTTAAATTATTGTTTCTCTCATGTATTGTCTCATAGACATTGCCGCCATTGCATATACCGTGAAGGAAGATGAGGGACCATCTAAAATGTTCGTTTCGGTAATGCAGGTCTTTAGTCTGCCAATGGGGCAGTCATCAATGTGATGTGAGGGTGTTTCAATAAAATAAGATACATACCTCCAGAGCTGGATTCAGTGTCGGACATATCTGGATCCTTGTTTGTCTTCTCTTGCTTCGTTGGAGTAAGATCAATGACGGTGGTAGATTGCGAGCCCTTTTCTTTTGTAGATTCACTTCTGGAATCTTGTGGGTCTTGTGGTTGGGCTTGAGAGTACAAGTGTCCGAATCCTTGCCATACTTGGCCAATTACTTCAGACGCTTGAGATACTCCTCCTTGGGAATATCGTTCTCCTTCTTGATGGTCTTTTGTTTCCTTGCAACAGGTTCATCCGAGTCTTTGCCAGATAGACCGCGACAACGTTGCTTCTTCTGCTTCATCTTGTAGACGTTGTCCTGTTCTTTCTTGGCGGACTGTGTCTCCTTGCGCCGCATGAATGATGAGATCCTTTGCTTGGTCGCATCTTCAACAGTGTTGTTCTCAAGGAAGGCATCCTTCCACTTGTTGGGGTGACAGTTGAAAAAGCAGCGGCTGAATTTGTCATCGTTGAGGGGCTCAATGTCATGAGACATGTAGGGTAGGAACGAGTTGATCCTCTCCATGTAGGCCAGATTGGCTACAACTGAGACTGTACAAGGCTTTGTCCAAGCACAGAGTTGCTGAATGGCAAGATTGGCATCTTTTGGGGTTCCTTTAGTGAGGAGTCAATTGCGGACCTTGATTGTCCAGGTCTCAACAGACCAAGGCTCTTCATCCTCTTCTATTTCTTCAAGGTTGTCCCAAACGGACAGTCTTGTATGGGCATAGCCTTCACCCAGATCTTGTTAAGAAGCTTTCTGAGGGTCTTGCCATTTTTGTCTTCATCATGATTGATTTCGCAACATCGTTGAGGATAGTAGTGAGGAAATCAAAACACTTGGGAATGGACATCAACTCTTTGTAGTCCAAGCGTTAAGTGGTGACACCGTAGGAGGTCTCACCCACGGTAGCCTTGAGCTTGACTTGATCACCACAAATGGGCTTGTAGATCTTGGGACAAATAGAGTAGGTCCTCATCGTGCCGCTTCAGTTCCTTAGCGGTCTTTTTTATTGGTCTATTTTTATCAAATCCCACAAAGAGTGCTAGCAAAGTAGGGACAGACAAAGGCACAAAAGCGGAGGTCTTGTAAAGATTGTTAAAATAGAAATTGTGAGCTTATTCTGAACTATAGCATCCATGGGTAGCTTGCTGTAGCTGTACAGTCAGTCGATTGACACGCTGGCTTCTCATTAGAAGGTATGTACTAGATCATGGATATGGAGGAGGTAGAGAAGGAAGAGCGCGTTGACTTGGCAAAGAAGAAAGCATCCACCACCGCTTCAAAAGAGAACTTGACCAGAGATACTACAAGTAGTGATGATGATGATGATGAGGATGAGGATGAGGATGATGATGATGATGATGATCTAAGAGAACCAAGCCCTTTTGCTGCCGGGCATCAGAAGAGCCCTTCAATGATGGATTAGGTTAATGACTTTGATAGTGACAATGACAAATCTTCAAAATTTGAAAGAAGCAACCTGCAAACAAGGCACCTATCAAGATTGATGGTGATGATGACAACCAGGAGGAGGACATCTACAGCTAAGGAATGTAGAGTCTAGTATCTGTGTTATAGTGAAATGTGATATTGAATTGACTATCTATACTGTGATTACTTCAGTGCCATGAAGTTTCCTATCAAAGCCTGTCAATGCCATGAAGTGTTCTATCAAAGCCTGTCTGCGATGATGAAAGTCTGCTTCAGAGAAATCCTGACACCATTTGTTGTTTGTCTGAAAATCTCCCATCTCCCCATCTTTAAGAGTAGTATCTTGTCCGGCCTCTCACATGTAGGAGGTTGCCTTTTTTGTGTATTGACCATCATTCAATAAACCGTAGGATATTCCGGGTACATCCCAGGTATCTGCTAGCTGTTTCTTCATCCAACAACTATGTTGCACTTTTGCTCAGAACTCTTCTTCCAGACTTGCAGATGTGCCGTATCCATTTTTGAACTGCTCATGAAGATTTTGCAAGAGTTCTGATTCTTCTGTGCCAGGCAGAGAACGAAGTGCAGCTCTACTATTGAGCTCTTCCATGTTGTCATCCATACAATAAGCGCGGACAAAAGTGTGGGACGCAAATACTTCAGAAGGGCCAAACGTAATCTTGCTAGTCAATGTGCAAAATGTATCACAGAATCCTCCAAATGCATCTTTTGCAGGAACAAGAAGTACTCTGCTAACAACCTTCTTCTTTGCCAGCTCCCTGATTGCAGAATGGCCTAGGGTAAGGTTGTTGTCATCGGAGACAGCGGTAGACCCAAACACAACCAGCAAACACAATGCTCCAGAGAAGAATTCAAACACTTCCTTGTCATTGCTTTCTTCTATTCTCTTGAATCGCTCTGTCATCCGCTGGCATTCCCATCTTGCATCTGCAGGAGAATAATATGCACGCGACTTGATGGAGATCACCATAGGCGCAAAGTAATGTTTCCCTTGTCCTGACAGCTTGATGGGAATGCCAAGGTCAATAATGGGACAACCAGGGAATACGTAGAAAGCTGTCCCGCTTGCGTACATGTATGATAGAAAAATCCTGCAAACAAAATCCTTCCCAGTTGGCTTCACAAGCACGCAAATAGTTATGACAAACCTGAATGAAGCTAATGCAAGCCTCTACTTCAACTTCGTAAGCTTCATCCATTGTTATGTCTGCTTTCTCAATAGTCCTTTCCTGTCTTGAGACCTGTGATTTGGCAGCAAGGAGGCGTTTGCTCTTCTGCTTTGGCAAAACATCCTCGTCGGAATGATGCCCATGTCTTCTCTCAAGCCCACCAGTTGTTAGCTGCTCTATTCAATCTTCAAGAGATACTGAAAACATAGTGTGATTGTGATTGTCCTGATGCTGAAGTACATTGGTACAAACAAGAAAGTACAGCGCAACCATGACTTCACCAAAGTCCCCCTTTTCAGGTCAACAGAGCCCTTGTGAAAAAATTTCCTTCTTCTTCCGCAGCCACCAACTACTGGGCCTGCCTTTGATGTCACCCAATGTCCATTCTGGATCCATCAGTTGCATGGTCAGACGACCACAAACAGGATCTGGCATGTAGCATACTATTGCATCTGTTGAAGTGGCATGAGTCAGGTTGGCATATCCGTAACCTACCATGTCCGAAGCCACAGGAAAAGAAGTTTGGCCCATTTGCACCCTGGTACCCAAAATGCTGAGACGTGCTTTGAGTGACTCCTTCTCAAGGCAGCCCATTGTGGTTGTCTAAAGAAATATTGGAAACATCTTTGCGCCTTTATTATAGAAGTTGTACTGCTTGCCACTTGGCGTGAAGTCTTGAGATGCTGAAACTGACAGCTGTGGATCAGCCTCCAGTCAAAAGCTTGCCAAGGTTGCAAGCGTACCAGAAAAGCAACCAATCACTTCGTGTTGTCGTTTCTTCTGCCAAAGCCATAGCCAAATACATCAAAATAGAAATGCATGATGCTTAATGTTCTTGGCGCTCTTGTCGTCGTTGAACCTTTGGGATTCCAAGTATACCTGGGCTTCATCGAAACAAAGAAATATGGTATTTTCATTATTGTCTTGATTGGATGCTTCACCTACCAATTTGTCATAGACAGTATTCAAGTATTCAAGTACTGCCGTTGCAGCATCCAAGGCTATTTTTTTCTTCCTCCATAATTGCTTTGAGATTTAGCCTGTGAGAGAAAACGTTGTCATTCTTCTGCGCATTGAAATGTTTCAGTGTCCATGGCAAAACTGTATAGCAAGACCAATTATTCTTTTGTTTCGACTGCTTGCAACCTTTGTAAATTGATTTGGTCTTTCCCATCCCGCTCCACTGTACGACACAAAAGTGAGGTGCATCTTCGTAGTCCAAAGCGTTAAAAGAATCCTTTGATGCATCGAACCATTTTGCAACACGCTCAGCTTGAAGAACAAACTTGTGAACATCGTAGGAATGAGAGAGCTCTGTTTTGCTGATGAGATATTTGACAGGAACCATACGATCATTGGTTTCGGATGATACAGTTGGCAATCAAGCTTGCTCCTTCAAGACGTTGGCGCACAAGGTTGAAAGAAAAAATTAACCAAACCTGTCATTTTCAATTTTCCATCGTACTGCTGATGCTTGAGAAAGGTCCACCAGCAAGGGCTGTGGCAGTCTTCTTAGCACTCTTTGCTTCTGAGATCATCTCTTGATTCCATGAAAAACAGCCACGACAATAACATCACATATCACATCTTTACAAAAATTGACCGCTTTTGCATCAGGAAATTCCTTTGCCTTCCCAATTATTGCCAGATACTCTTCAAGAGTCTCATTGTCATCGTCTGACCATTGCTGCAGTATAGAGGACTGTACAAGCCTTTCATCTGCTGTAGATTCGATTTCTTCTTCATTTCCATGTTCACTGTGAGCCATATCCATATCTTCGTTTGATGTGCTGCTACTCGTCGCTTTGACTTCAGATTCAATCATTATAGCATTAGGATCGGCTTTTGAACGTTTTGCTTTTCGGTCTAGTGTGATAATGTTATGACTACAATTGCTCATTAGATGAAATATGATCTGCCATATCTCAGAAACTATGTGAAGATAATGACATTTCTGTCTTGACGAAGAAAGAAATCATTTTCCAATACCTACAGTATTCTGCACTCCTAACATTAAAACAAATTGGAGATGTACCCCTCCTTCTCTAGTTCCACCAGCTTCCGTCCCCCCTTGGCGGCCCGTCCATTTGATTCCTCCTCATTTGGTTTTGCTGTCGACTGTTGATCCTGCTCATAAAATCTTCGTTTACGTTGTCATATTGCAGGTCGGCACGAAAACGAGCTCCGTCTCGTTGGCAAGCCTCGAGATCATCAAGTACTTCTTGAAATCTCAATTGAAGCTGTTGGTATTGCTCGTAGTACTCATTGCTTTGGGATACGGCATTGTCCTTCTCGCTTTGAAGTCTTTCGATTTCCTTTTCTGAACTTGATAGCTGCTGCAAAAGCTTTTGATTTTCCTGCTGGAATCCTGCTAGAGTTGTCTCCAGTTCTCTTTTGTCGTTCTTCAGTGCTTCTGCTTCACTTTGCATTGACTTGACCAGAACTTCTAAAGCTCTTTTATCTCTCGAACTATTGTCGATGTCATAGCGTTGCCTTTTGTTCTCGTCTTCCAACGATTGCATGCGCATTTTCATCCCATTCTTCTCGTCAGATATCTGCTTCAATTCATTCAAAGAGACTTCAAGCTGGTTCTGCAACCGGCTGTAAGCTGTTTGGCTCTTTTTGACAATTTCTTCGTTTTCAGCATTCAAATTGCCAATCTTGTTTTGCGACGTCCGGAGCTGTTGCGACATATCATCCATCGTCAGTTTCATGGTTGTGGTTGTATCCTGAAGTTCTTTCTTGTCACTCTTTAGAGCTTCTGACTCTTCCCTAATTGAATGGACGAGACTCTCCATGCTTGCTCTATCCTTCTTGTAAGCTTCTAGTTCGTATCGCTGTTTCTCGAATTCTCCGACCACACCATCAAATTTTGACTCCAATGAGTTTCTGTCTTTGATTTCTAGATCATACTGATTTTGCAACTTGGAATAATCGCTCTGCAAGTTTGCAATAACATTTTGCAAGCCTGATATCTGATCATTTGAGTTCCCCAGCTCGTATCTTTTTCTCTCACTGTCACCCTCCAATCCTTGTAGCTTTGCCGTAAGAAGATCATTATCATTTTGCAGTTTTTTCTTCTCATTTTCCAAGGACACCGCTTCATCGCGAATCGCCTGAACCATATTTTGCATGTCGCTCATTTGCAGTGTAAAGTTTTCCACCTGCTGCTTTTGTCGCTCATTGTCATCTCTGAGTTGGTCGTTCAAGTTCTCCAGCTTCTGTATCTCAAGATAGGATCTGTCTTCGATTGACTGGATCATACTTTCCATGTTATCTATCTCAGATGTAACAGCCTGGAGATCCTGTCTTTGGAGCTCATTCTCAGATCTAAGCATGGAGTTCTCTTGAAGCAAATTATCATCCTGCCAAAGAGGAGGAGGAGGCGCCGCCAGGTGGTTATTCGCGGGATAATTGTTATTGGGGACGGGGACGTGACGGTCGAGAGGGTCAGAAAGCAATCCATCATTATGCCAAAGAGGAGCTCTGTTATCGGGGGCGACCTGAGGATTAGAAAGGGAGCCCCGAAGAAACGATTCGAGTTCGAATTTTTGCCTCTCGTTTTGCTGCTGAAGATGCGAGTTTTCTTGCGCAAGTTCCATGTTTTTGGAAGCAAGGTAGTCGTGACGACCATCATTTGGAATTGGTGGAGGATCACTAGGAAGCACCTCAACGACTTCCGCCTGGACAACTTCATCTTCAGCTCCTTCATCCTGCTTAAAATCTTGCTTTCTTGATGATGATGATGACGGTGTGTCTCGAGAATTGTGCGCAAAATAACCTTGATCGTATTTCTCTCTTTCGAGCTCATAGGCAGACTTTTGAAGCCCTTTGGCCTGCCGAGAGTTTTCTGATGATTTCACTTCCGTCCATCTAGGAGGATGCTCGGTCACGGTTGGGAAAGTGGGAGATCCTTCCCTGTGAAATACTTTGGCCTCTGCAGTCTTCTGTTGCCCCTTTTCTTTACCAGTGCCTGGTTTCACTTCCGTCCATCTAGGAGGATGTTCGGTCACGTTTGGAAAAGTGGGAGACCCTTCCCTGCTGGGGAATACTTTCGTATCTGCTGTCTTCTGTTGCCCCTCTGCTCTAGGAGGAGCAGTGTCTTTTGGAAGAATTGTTTCCCTCTCGGGTTGTGAATTTTTTGCGGCATCATCCCCGCCATCTACGACTGGAAGATGAGGTGTAATGAGTACACGTGTGCTGCCAACGTCTGTTGAGCCAACGGTTTCAGTTGATGTAGTTCCCTTGCTGTTATCTTTGTTGTACGGCGACAGGTTCTCCAAGTATGAATTCTTCAGAGGTTGTAGGAAACGAAACTTGATTGTGCTTGTGGAAAAGAAAGCCGATGTTGAACCTTCAAAGATCAACGCTATAAGGCAAAAACATGCTGCTCGATTGCCCATGACGATGTCACACCTATTGTGCTTGTTGTTGTTTCTATTTTAGAATTCGGTGGATGTCAACTTCGAAAGCATCATCGCCAAAAGTCAGTCTCGCACGTAGAATCAACTACCAAGTTCTCCGTTGAAAAGTGCCCGCGAATTTATCTTGAAGGATACAGTATGGTCTGGCATTAGTACGCTGTTGTCAGAGTACTGGAGTAGTGCCACAAACTTGACGATGCCATAGTACCGGTACTATTATATTGGGAATCACAAGTTTATTATTCTATGATTGCTACCTATTAGTAAATAAATTGTCATCAGCATAAGCTCTATCACGATTTTTTTACGTAGCGAGACAAACAGCAAACAAGCCAAGAACAACACACACCTACAAAAATTTCAAATTGCCTCAATGTTAATCTTTCCGATTGTGACTTCATCGTAAACATCCACTGTTGCTGCACCAAATGGATCCTGAAGGAATATCCCACACAAAAACACAAGTGCATATTATTAGAAAGCACGCAAACGAAATACTATATGAGCATCCCAATAGACCTACTTGCACCATAAGGAGTATAGTATACGTACCGCTTTCATAGTTTCCATTTGTCGGATTTTCAAGTCCCCTCCTTTCAGTATGACTCCAATTTCCTTTTCCCGCTGATGATTGAGCTGAGCAAACAACTTGAGCGGTTTGATAGCATCATCATCCTCTCCTGGCAATGGCACTCGATCCGTTTCCAATTGCAGCAAAAGGAAGGGATACAAGGGTTCCTTGAAGAGCCCCCAAACCCAGAGACCATCTTTTCGTTCCGTGGGATCCTCGGAGAGCAACCATCGGCTCTTTGTGATTCTCAATTGACCAGCAACTGCTGTACCTGTAGCAGTATTTTTTTCTTCTTCTTCTTCTTCTTTTTCTTGATCAGCATCATCCAAGTAGACTTGTTGAAGATCGCCCTGTGGTGGTTCGTATCCTTCTTCTTCAATGAACTGAGCATTGATCGTGAACAACATTTCCTCTACTTTCTTGCCCTTTTCGGTTGGAAGGCCTTGGAGGAGAAACCTCAATTTCCATGTGGTTTTGTCAGTCAGAGTGGTAGTTGCTACGGATGCCATGAGACTTGATGATGATCGGCATGATCGGCATGATGACGACGACGACCAGGACGTTGTGAAGCATGTTGACGCTTTCACGAGTGCCAAAATGATTAGGATGACCACTCGAAACACCGCCATGATTTCAATGTAGTGCAGTTGATGCTGCGATACTGTGGTGGTGGGTGATATTCAAATTCTATTTCGCAACTTTCCCACAATACAATGACGACTACACAAACTGTCAAAACAACAACGTAAGCGCTGACTGGACGACTACTGACTCTCGTCGAAAATGCCGCCGAGGTACTTGTATAGGCTCAACCAAAGTTTCACATACCATCCCACGAAGTGGGAACATGATGATGATTCATGTTCTTGTGCTCTACCGTACCAGGTATTGGTATCTTTTTTACCATTTAACCTGTAGTACCCAGGCAAGTGATATGCTGCTTATTCCGAGAAACTATATAAATATTACATGAAAGCACATTCGTGGGAAACGATAATAACAAACAATCACAACAAGATCAGCCTTTCTAATTTATTATAATGATAGTATATTTGATAATATAATATATACTGTACTGTAGCCAGTCCACACTCGATGAATAAATGGTTTTGTGAACTGTAGTGGCGGCCTCTGGTGTGTCATGACATGGAGAGAATTGATTGATTGGATGTATAAAGATAATGGAAAAGTTCTGCACCACCTGCTGAGTGTGCAGAGCTAGTTTACAGTTCATGCATGGATGCATGAAAGCACAAGCTTGTGTCTGTTGTTTGTGTTGTTTGTGTTGTTTACGCCAAGCACGTACAACAAGAGCATGCAACGGGTGGAGCATCACCCCCACAATCCGCAAACAAGAATCCACCATAGCTTGGAAAGCTTTGTCTTCTGTCATCGAGAACGTTGCAAATGGGTTCCAGAGTTCCGGTCAAACCATTGTTTTGAATGGAAAAGGCGGCTGTAGAGATTGGTGTAAAAGACAGTGTGAGTAAAAGAAATCGATTGTATCACATATCATGTATAACTAAGCAAGCAAGCATTGACTTACCGAGCTCTTCAAGTTGCAACAAGGAAAGGATTGGAATAGCACCCGAAAGGTCATTGTCTTCCAAGTTGAGGACGTTCAAAGTACTTAGATTCGAAACGGAAGCTGAGATTCCTCCAGTAAGGTTGTTATTGTTCAAGTCAATGTTGGTAATGGCAGGAAGTGTATAAAGTCCAGCTGGTAATTCCCCGGAAAGACTGTTAAAGTCCAGATCCAAAGTGGCCAGTTGAGTTGCCTGACTAATGCCTTCTGGAATGGATCCCGAAATGGAATTGCCCTCCATGATCATTCGCTGCAAGCTTGGTAGTCCAAAGAGTTCGGCTGGCAGTTCCCCAGTCAAGCCGTTTTGGTCCAAACGAACCGCCGTAATGGGAACGTACGAGTCGCTGTCAGTGGCAGCAGTGTAACCATCGCACTCGAGTCCAAACCATTCGCATTCGTTGGATCCAGTCAACCAACCAGTACTGGTAGTCCAAGACGAATCTCCTCCTAGTGAGTAATACACAAGAGCCGCACGGTACCGTTGCATGATACGATCGGCATCAGACGCACAGATAATGGCAGGATCCATTTCGTCGACCCACATACGGGCTTGGAATTGAAGGGTATTGCCAATCAACAAGGAATCTTCTTCGGACAAGGGAGTGAGAATGGAAAGAATATCCCTGCTGCGTTCCGAAGCCGATTGACTGCATTTGGCTTCAATTTGAGGTCCACGTTCGTCAATGGTGGGTGCAGGCGTGGGCATGGGCATAGACATGGACATTTGAAGGAATCGATTGGTCTCGTCTTGCAAGAATGCGCCATCTTGATTCAAGTCAATAAAGCCCGAAACAGCATTGATGAGTTCATTGTTGTTGTTGTTGTTGTTGTTGTTCGATTCAACCTCGAGCGACTTTCGGACACGCCTTCGGAGACTTCCAGCTTGGACGGAGGCGGCGAAGGCAGCAATGCAGGTGGTGATGGCAAGAAGCTTCATGATGGATGGATTGATTGATCTTGTGTGTGTGTGTTGGATATGTGAGCAAATAATTGAGAAATGCTAGGTGGGAGGCCTCACGAAATTTTGCTGGAATGGGAATTGCCCGCCACTGAAAAATCTCAGAGGACTTGCAACGGAATGCTTTGCCTCCATACCAGTACTGCTACAATCTGTTACCTGGTATGCTCTGGGCATTTTGCCTCCAATTTGCCTCATTTGCCCCGGCAAAATGTGGCGCGGGAGATTTGAATTTGGGCTGGGGTATGTGTGTTGTTAATTATGGGCTGGGGGGCGTTGAAAAGAAGTCATTTGCGACTAGAATAGCACAGGGCGCGCTCGAGAAAGAGTCACACAATGTCCGCGCCGAACCGCGTAACGTTGACCTCCATTCGCTCATTTTCGTAGCCGGGTGTAGACTTGTACTGCAGATTTGAATCCAATTTTTGGCGCACATCAAATGACGGTCAACATGTGTTCCATATCGCAACAATTCAATCTGAAATCATCAATCAAAATCGATCGTTTCTCGTCGCAGTCAATAATCAATCAATCGATCATCATGACGGTGTAAGACTTGGGGGAGTTTGGATAATGGATACTTTCACTGTGCCTGGTACTGTCAATTGGCGGATGCAACGCGCACATCAAGAATACATGATATGATATCAACAATGTCTGCCTACGTGCATTCCTACATGTATACAATCGGACTGGACTGCTGGGCGCAATGAGTATTGATGCCCCTAAAGTGGCTGTCTTTCCAGCCAGGATGATATCAGGGTAGACAATGTCATTGTATGGCGACGAAGGATATCTTGCCTACACATGCATGTATGTGTGTGTGCCTGTTGACACTATTATACTACCACAACAATCATTCGACACGAGTTTGTTTGCCAACCTTTAGTCGTGATATACATGTATATGTACATTGACCGGATTGGGCAGCCACAATAGCAAAAACAACAATCTACCAGACGAAAAGCAAGCCCACCAGAAAGTTTCGGAAAGGGAAAGCGTGCATCTCCCCAAGAAGCATCATGTAGGATACGAGTACAATGGAATAGTCCTGTATTAAATGGACGATTGTTTGATTATCATACTCCTCCATTCGATTAGGACTACTAACAGCACATTACACAATCATTATTATCAAACCCATAGTCCTACATATTATATATATATATATATATTGTAGTTAGATCAATTCCCCAGACTCCAAATGGAAATGGTCCAATTGTGCGACACTAATTCCAGTGCCAGAACTGGCATAGTAGTATCCTCCTTCGTTGATAAACATGAGTCGGACAGGTGAGCCATGGGATCCATCGTATTGGATCACAGTTCCGTCCAAGTCGACAAACAATGGGTCTCCCTTGTGTATTAAAGCAAAATCTTGATCTTGCACATTCTTGTGGACCATCCAACTTGGAAAGTTCTCATTGTCTGGATCGCAGGGCCATGGAATCTTGGAACTCATCTCGCCTTCTCGTTGGGATGGGGCGGATCGATAGCAAGGAACCTGACCATTTGGATAATACTCCTTCAATTCCTGTTGCAACACTTCGTTTGACTTTTCACATTGGCATTTGTCCAAAAAGCAAAAGGCCGCTTCCAAGGCCGCTTGAGTTTTCTCCACTACATCATGTCGTAAGACACCTTGGGGTACTGGACCAACTTCAATGGACATGTATGAGGATGCAATGGACGATAATTGTGGTCGATCGTGTTGTCGTTCGTGTGTGTGCATCAGAATTTTGACATTGTCCACACCACACTTGGCCCGAATGTACGCGGCGCATTGCGTCATGAGCGGGTCTCCCGCTCCCACAATCAATGTCGTTCCCATGTTAGTGGTAGTCGTGTGCAAATCAATAATGACATCCGAGTCTGCTTTCTTCTTCTTCCCTGTTGTACTGCTTTCGGAATCATCATCAAATTGTTTGGGGCCCAATAGTTCGTTGATTTCCTTTGCTCGTTTGGCTTCCCAACTATTATTTTCATTATTGGCGTCACTGTCTTGCAAGGCGTCGTAGGTAAACTGCCGGTTCAAGTCGGTATCCACAAAGCGTTTGTTTTGCATGTGGGCTTTTGTATTGGCCAAAAGTGTAGCTATATGAAGATTGGGAAATTTCTCGAGAGTATCCAGTCGTCGTTCGAGACTCTTGATGCACCAAACACCTGTATATAAAAGGAAATTGATTCCAATATAGTGTCATGTCGTCGTCAAACGAATATCATATAGAAGAGAAAGAGTCAGGATGACTTTTCTTCTGTGGGTAATGCACGCAATGACTTGCAAGGAGCTGCTCACCAGTATATTCATTTCCATGCGTTCCTCCTGCATGCATTGTCGGGTGATGAATTTTTCATAAAGTTCGTTAGCTAACAGGAGTAAATGTACTTGGCGATGACGACGACGCAGAAAACAAATATCCGTCCCCATGAAATGAAGACACGTTGCGATTAGGAAGCGACAAACGTACCAACCACGGTCACTTTGATGGGAGGTGTCGCCGATGACATGCTGATAGTAGTGATCAAGATGATAATCAAAGCCAGAAGTTGAGAATTGGCAAGGCCTCGTGGCTTCCCCGAGCACAAGATCGCCATTGGCAAGCACCCAAAATGAATGGACGGGTTGCCAATTTGACATACAGCTACTTCAGTACCTTTTGGACTCGTTTCTATGTATTTTATGTCTTTTGATTAGACCTACCGGTACAGTAGTATTACTTGCAATTCAGATCTTATCCTCCCCAATCTTTAGATGGACAACAAGATGTCATCAAACCAAGAACATTTATGGGGTGAACGCCACTCAACAAATTAGCGCTTGACCCCATCTACAAAATGTCAACTAGCCTGGGACCTCCTCGCCTCTCCACAACGAATAACAATGTCCCCTCTCGTCAATGGATCATGCTTCTTTCCATCAAGCTTACATCATACTCCAGCCCATGGTCAAAGCAAACGTGACAACTCCCCAGACGCCTCGTTCAAATGCGGCACTAAAGGATCTTGATCCAGGAGCAGAAGTAGGCGGTGATGCTCTTGTTGGCAGGGCTGTCGCTGTTGCAGAGGGAGATGGAGTTGCGAAAATGGGAGCAATACGAATATTGTAGAAATGGTTGCCCATAAATTCGCCAAACTTTTGACCATTCACGTCGTCCATTGGAATATGAACACCTCCAAGCACTTGACTTGCCGCCACCTTGTTGACATAATCATCAAATGTAGCCGTGCAAATAATGACATCTGCGGCTGGGGAATATCCAATGGTGCGGGGTCCTTGGTTTGGAACATCAGTCACACCTGAAATGTACCCGGGTTGACCAGCTTCAATCTTAGGCTCGTAGGTACTCGTTCCAGCCTTTCTCCTAGCACAGTTAGCACCTTGGATGAGGCCATCTGGGAAGAATCTCTTGAGAGCAGCCATAGCAGCACCGGCGGCAGCAGCATGCCCAGATGTGTAGGCTGGATGAGCAGGTGTAGGCAAGTAAGATCTCCAGAGATCGCCTTCGCTGTTAGTGATATTGTGAACTCCCATGTAGGGCTTGTTCCACGCCATGGTCTCTTCTCCGTGGAAGTGGCACTGAGCAACAGTGATGGGTCGAACACTTTGACTGTCTAGCTTCATGGTGACACTACCTGCGACGGCATCTCTGGCTGCTCCGATGGTGCCAAACAGTACCAAAACAGAGTCTTCCAAAGACAATCCACGGGCTTCGACTTCGTCCAAGATCACCTTGTGGGCCAGGACAACAGCGTTTCGTTGAAAGTGTTCAGCTTGGAATTTGGCCATGTCGTCCAATTGGGCACTTGCAGCCATTACCGAACGGTGCTGAGAAATGAACTCTTCAGAGGAATCATCAAGAATGGCACTACCAACATCAGACGCTTGAATCAGATTCTTTATCTGACGCCCGCCGTTGGCAACAATAAGTCTGGCATCATACAAGGGCCCGAAGTTAAGCTCTTGGGCCTTGCACTTGCCTGGATATTGTGGGTCGTAGACGCAAAGCGGTTGCCAGCGAGAACCGTCAACCAATCCGTCACAGTTGGTCAAGGAGGTATTGGATGGAGTGTTGATCAAGTTGAAATCAGGAGAAGGTCCAGGCATAAATTTTTGAAGGACACCCATTACCAAAGCAGCGCTTTCATGCGTCAAAATATCGGCAGAATTGAAACCGAGGCTTTTCATTTTAGCATCCAATAGTGCGATCTTTTCATCTGCACCTGAGATCAAGCGACGAATACATCCAAAAGCGGCGTGTCCGACAAATTTGGCAATCTCATCTTCATCAGTGGTGGTGATGAGTTTCTTGCGGATCATTCCAGCTTCGGTAAGCGGGCTCCAGTCATTGGCACCATTAGCGGCATATGCTTCATACATAACAGATTGAAGCATACCCAACTTGTGTGGCTCACCAAGGGTTCCAGGGATCAAGTACGTGCCAATGAAGGCGGCTTCGGTGGCGAGATTGCTGTAGACAGGCTCAGTCGAGGATTCGTTGAATTGACGTGCATTGCTATCAAGGTCGTTATTGCATGAGCATGTTGCTGGTTCTTCTTCCTCGGGTTCGTCTGCGGGAAGAAGAGGAACAACACGAGTTTCGTAGAAATGATTGCCCATGTATCGACCCCATTGAAGTCCATAGTGGTTATCCATTGGCACATGAATACCTCCCAACAAACGACTCTCAGCAATTTGCTCGGCGTAGTCATCGAACGAAGCAGTACAAATAGTAACATCTTGTGCAGGAGAGTAGCCGACAGTTCCTGGGCCTTGGTTTGGAACATCGGTCACATTTGCAATATATCCTGGTTGACCAGCTTCAATCTTAGGCTCGTAACGACTGGTTCCAGCCTTTCTTGTAGCACAGTTGGCACCTTGGATGAGGCCGTCTGGGAAGAATCTCTTGAGGGCAGCCATGGCAGCACCGGCGGCTCCTGCATGTCCCGATGTGTACGATGGATGAGGAGGTGTAGGCAAGTATGGTGTCCAGAGATCGCCTTCATTATTGGTCATGTTTCGGACTCCCATGTATGGCTTGTTCCATCCTAGGATATGAACCCCACGGAATTGGCACTGAGCAACAGTGATGGGTCGGACACTCTGATTATTCAGCTTGATCGTCACACTTCCGGCCACTGCATCACGGGCGGCTCCAATGGTACCAAAGAGTACCAAAATAGATTCTTCCAATGAAAGTCCACGAGCTTCAATTTCTTCCAAGATCATGCTGTGTGCAAGAGCAACGGCATTGGGTTGGAAGTGCTCAGCTTGGAACTTGGCCAAATCGTCCAAATGGGCACTAGCTTCAAGAACAGCACGGTGTTGGGCAATGAATTCTTCCGAGGAAGAGTCCAGTTCGGCACCTGGAATAGCAGCTTGCGCAATAAGATCATTGATTTGGCGCTCTCCATCGGCAACGATGAGTCTGGCATCGTACAATGGCCCAAAAGATAGGTCTTGAGTCTTGCATTCAGCAGGGTGTTGTGGATCATGGACACAAAGTGCTTGCCAGCGAGCTGCATTAACAAGGCCTTCGCAGGCGTTTACAGAAGTATTGGATGGAGCATTGATTATGTTGATGTCAGGAGAAGGCCCGGGCATAAACTTTTGTAGGACACCCATGACCAAGGGAGCACTTTCATGCATCAGGATATCGGTACTCGGACTATTGAATCCAAGGCTTTGCATCTTGGTATCCAAAAGAGCAATCTTCTCATCAGCTCCAGAGATCAGTCGGCGAATGCATCCGTAGGCAGTGTGTGCAACAAATTGGGCAATCTCGTCTTCATCTGTTGTGTTGACAACCTGCTTTCGTATCATTCCAGCCTCAGTCAAAGGTGCCCAATCGTTGGCTCCGTTGGCAGCGTACGCTTCATACATAACAGATTGAAGCATCCCCATCTTGTGTGGCTCACCAAGAGTACCAGGGATCAGATAGCCACCGATGAAGGCAATTTCAGTAGCGAGGTTGCTGAAGACTTGTTCCGTCGAGTTTTCGTTGAACGAGCGCACATTCTCATCAACGTTGTTGCACGTGCAAGCCGATTGGGCTAGTGCTACAGAGAAGATCCAGCAAAGAAGTAGGAGGGACTTTGAAAGCGACATGGTAAACGAGACTTTCATCCTTATTAAATGATTGATTGAGTGTAATATTCAATATAATCGAAAGTAAAATGTGAACCATGTGAACCCCTTTTGAACTGACCTTCTCTGATTTATTTTGTTAAGTATTTCAATTTCAAAAATATTGACCATAATTGTGCGATTTCTTTCAATTTTTAAATGTTACGACTCTCCCGACTGAAAAGCGTAATGAACACTACAGTTGTACCTGTCATCGACCACCCATCAGAAAACGAAGATCATAATCCTGATGTTGTTCTTGATAGACCTTCTCCTTCTCGTTCCACATTTGTGTGTTGCCTTGTCGACACAGAAAGTAACGCCACGATCCCTCACAGTAGAACAGCAGCTACTCAAAAACTATTTCTCTATTACCTCTCACATACAAGATCCAGCACTCTACTCCGCAAGTTGGGCAGATGCTTGTCGCTATGATCTCGACAATCAAGTCTTGGTGACAACAAGAGATGTCTCCAAGTTTGAAGTACTCTCATTATGCTCAATTCATGCGATTGGTCTACGAGGGTATGGAAGAAAAGGAAGCGATTGGATTGTCTATGATGAATCAAAGGATGGAAGCTTTTTCCTGTCAGATTCGTCAACATCAAAGTCAAAAGGGTTTTCGCCAAAACCAAGACCCGCCAAGCAGAGTCAGTTTCGGTATTCAGTGCCATTGTCTTCAGGAAAGGACGAAGTTGTGTTCTGTGACATTAACCCTATACGAGAAGCTCAGCCGGGGTGGATGGGTCATCTTGCAAGATCACCTGCAGATGTTAGAGGCAAAAAAGAAGTCCCGAATTGTTGTGTCCTTCCTCTTACGACTCCCTTGTGCGCTCTCGTGTCAACGACTAACATTTCGATTGGAACGCCTCTGGTGAAAGTTGATCCCAGTTCTGTTCCAGCTGAAAAAGGAGAAACGAAGGTGTTCTTCCAACGTTATCGTAATGAGATCGCCGAACTGGAGCAGTATATGAACATGGCACGACCCAACGAATCTAGCACTCGGAATTCAAATGTCGAAAACGACACCACGGTAGTCCGTCAGTACTACAACTTCCCAACGAAGCACAAAGGCTTGCATGAGCTGCACCAGGATCCAAAGATCCTTGCCATTCCAAACTTTCTCAGCGATTTCGAATGCGACCGCCTCATTCGAAAAGCAAACCCCAATCTCATTCCATGTGTGACAAAGAATCCAAAAACTGGAGCAGTCGAAGAAGACGAGTCGAGGACGAGTCGAAACACAAATGTGCCGCAGGTTGAAGTTCCATCCGTCATCAACAAGCTGTGTCAGCTAGCGAATTGCGAACCACAGAATCTTGAAGTCCTTCAAGTGTTACACTACGCAAAGGGACAGTATTTTAACAAACATACAGATGGATTCACAGGTCCCATCAGTGCTTGTGGTTTTAAGAACTCTGCAAGGCTGGCTACCATTTTTGTGTACTTGAATGATGTGCCAGAGGGAGGAGAAACGCGATTTACCAAGTTGGACTTGGATGTCAAACCAGAGAAAGGAAAAGCAGTAGTCCATTTTCCGACATCGCTTGAGTTTGAAGAAGATATTAGGACAGAGCACGAAGGCATAGCAGCAGTCGACGACAAGTGGTTGCTAGTCACATGGGTTTGGATGGACAAGCGTGATGAAATGTCAGTCTACGCGGAGCACTTTTTGGATCCACTTGACAATGACATAATATGATACAAGTCGAAGAAAGAATTAATCGTATATCGTCTATTCAACAAATCCTCTTAATGCCGAGATGCTGTAGAAGGTAGCACCCCCAACGCCAACCTGCTACCGGTACCTGGTAGTGCGTGTGCAGCCGAGCAGATTGATGATGAGAATCGGAGTCACGAGTAGCCCAGTCACGCACAGAGCTCAAACATGCGCATCATCATCAAGGATTGTCATCATCACACAGAATGAATATTATTCATCCGCACGCAAATAAAATCGACAGGCACCAAACTTCCTATTATGACGAACAAGATGCAAAAGAACAATAGAAAAAAGAAATCTGACGGTGATTTATCATCGAAGCAATCGGTAAACAAGTCCTTTTTGCTTTCGGGATTGCCCAAAGATGCCAGCCTCTCCGAAATCAAGGCTTTCCTTCCAACTTGGATGACGAAATCAAAACACCTCGACACCCGACTTGATAACCTACATCGCCTGCAGAGAAGCTCGACGGCCCATATGCACACTCTTAACGCATTGCCAAATGAGAAATATCGAGATTTGTGTAACTTTTTCGTGAAGCAAAGGTTTCGAGATGAATACATTGTAACAATCGGGCCATTGAGAGTCAAAACATCTAACGGAAAGAAGCTGAAACAAAAGATCGATTCGGTTTGTTTTGCTAGGCAGTTCTGGGACTTTATGACACGCAGCGAAGAAATCTATATCTGCAATCGCCACGATATGAGCAAACACTTTATGAATTTCTGTCGTTCCAATGGTGACAATTCCATGAACGCAAATGATAAACAGTGGAAGGCCAGGCTGAGTCAGACAGTGAAAACGATGCAGAAGATGAAGCTAATGAAATCCACGCCTTCCAATAATTTTATTGTCATGGCAATGTTTGCCAACCCTGATAATCTTCAATTTCCAGAAAAAGAGCTAATTCATGAAAAGACATCTAATATGATGCGACAGCTGGAGCACGACATGTGCAACAAGAATGGTGTAACTGTCTCGAACCTCCCAGTCCGCATCATGGGAGCAATTGGGGACAAGGAGAAGATTCAGTTCCATCTGACAGCCGATCCACCGAGAAAGCTCCATTCTGTTGAAGTATCAGGTCCGAATGGGGGCATGTTCCAAATTGACGAAACAGAAGGTCACCCGACTATTCAGTCACCTTCTGTTGAACCACCGATATCAATTACAATGAGCGTTAGACCACACAAACTTGGCATCCTACGCGCCAAAGTGACATTTACCTTTGAAGACGACAATGGGAGAAGCTTCGATATTGCTCGTGTGGTCACCATGTCCTGTGGTTATCGATCTTTGAATGAAGCATTGAAACCAACTGCTCCATACCAGCGCCCAAGTCGACGGAGACTAGAGAACGTTCATTATGATAAGACAAATATTGTGGGTCCGCCAAAGGAAACAATTGAAGACCGTACCGGGGGAGGCGGACCGTCGCCATTCATGCATCTTGCACAATATCCAATACCGTCAGAAGTCGCCGAATCGATCAAAGCAAACAACTATCATCAAAGCATGGATAGGATTGGCTGGAGAATTTCGCCAAATCATGAATCCATAAAACACTATGGAGAATACTGGAAGCATTTGCTCTATGCTTCTGAATGCCAAATGCAACGAGATGTCCAGTATTTTGATATGGTAGATACTTCCCTTTCAAAAGAGGAACGCTACTTTGTGCTGAGGGTACCAGGACTGTCCGAAGGACGACCAAGCGTACTCCGTGGAGATATTGTCAATATTACTTTCAAGGGAGTGCTGTACAAAGGCCGAGTAGTTTCGATCCGGCAGTATGAAGTGTTAATGGATTTGCATTCCAGGTTTGATCAGAACTTCAACTGTGCATCCGATCGTGTGTCGGTTCACTTCACATTTTCACGAATGTCGTTGCGAACATCACACAAGGTACTGGATTATCTAGCAGAATCACAACTTGGTGCTCCCATTCTTGTTCCAACCAACAAACATGTGGCCCACAATCGAGAAGCAAATAGGAAGCACGGGCAGTCAGATGTCAAAGATGTCCACTTAGCACCCTGGGCAAATGATTCGCTAAATCTCGAACAGCAGGCAGCTGTCCAACGTATTGTCAATGGGCATTTGCGGCCAATGCCATATATCATATTTGGACCTCCCGGAACTGGTAAAACCACCACTGTGGTGGAAGCAATTTATCAGCTTGGAAAGCAAGACAAAAAGATTGTGCTACTGGCTCCCAGCAATGATGCTGCCGATGTTTTGGCGGGACGATTAGCAAGTTACTTTCCACCAACAAAACTCCGACGTATCCTGGCCTACAGCCGCAGCATTGAATCGCTTCCAACTAACATCCAATGCTACGCCAGTGACTCGTTGGGCCCCGAGGCACAGGCGCGTGAGATTAAGAGTGCTCAGATTGTGGTTGGTACCGTCAATTTGGCGTCACGGTTTTCGTACTGGGGTATTCCTCGTGGATACTTTGATGTGCTGTGTGTCGACGAAGCGGGACACGCGACAGAGCCAGAAGTGACAGCGGCTGCTGCTTCGTTGATGGACTTCTATGGCAAGGAAGGTGCAGTTGGACAGCTGATTTTGGCTGGAGATCCCAAACAGCTTGGGCCTATCAGCAACTCCGACATTTGCCGCAAATATGGACTGACAATGTCATTGATGGAGAGACTGACGGAACGGGAGGTTTATGGCCGTCAGGCCGATGGGAAGTACCCAGAGAACCTATTGACCAAACTCGTCAGGAATTATCGATCTCATCCATCGATATTGAAACTTCCAAATGAGATGTTCTATTCGGACCTACAGGCTTGTGGGGATTCTACCGTAACGATGAACATGGCAAATTGGGAGCACTTGCCAAAGTCTGGTTTCCCCGTCGTGTTTCATGCCGTTGATGGGGAGAATCTACGAGAAGGAAGCTCGCCGTCATGGTTCAATCCCACCGAAGCCCAACAAGTGGTCGAATACGTGAGTCTCCTCACAAGAGAGAGCAACCCTCCCATTCCAGCTCAAGAGATTGGTATCATCACTCCGTATTCCCGTCAAGCACAGAAGATTCGTTTGGCCTTGGAAATTGAAAATATGCCGGAAATCAAGGTTGGATCCGTCGAAAGTTTTCAGGGACAAGAGCGCCGCGTCATTATACTATCGACGGTACGAGCCGAGCAAGAAATTGTCAGTCATGACCTGAGACACAGTCTAGGCTTTGTGGCGCATCCAAAACGCTTTAATGTGGCCATTACTCGGGCAAAGGCATTGTTGCTTGTGATTGGATGCCCTTCGGTTTTGGCGCTGGACAAAGCAAACTGGTTACCCTTCATGAAGTACTGCTACGAGAATGGGGGTTGGGCAGGTGAAAGTTGGGATCCTTCCATGGCTGAAGATGACATTATGGTATCAATGGGAATGATGTCACCTGACGACAATAATAATGACTTGAATACTGCTTGTCTCAGCCCTGTGGCACTGGAAGAGGGATTGAAGGTCTTTCATGAAGAAGTATGATATAAAATAGAATTAATGTCATCAACACTGCTATATTTTTAAAGGTTTACACATTGCATCCTGCCCAATACACTGTACTAGGCTCTACCCATCTGCTGGAATTTCATGCCTCAGTTTGCCGTGTGCACCTCGCCATGTCAATTGTAAGACTCCATGTATCTGTGGTGGCACACCATCAGACGCAGACGCCAAAAGCTGTTCACAGAGTTCCAGTTGGTCCTTGGAGGCATTCGTCCATTCCAAGTCCAATTCTTTGAGAGAGAGCCAAAAGTTGGGTATCTTTTGGGGTTCCATATCTTCAATGAGAATGGCTGTCACCATATCCGACAATAGATTGGCATTGCTCACAAATCCCCCACTCTTGTTATTGATCAAATCTGCTACCTTTGTGGTCATGTCGTGCCTTTGAGATATTGGCGCAATGGCAGCCAATCGGAGCCAGCGCGGAAATTGTGGAGGTAGGTTTGTGGTGGTATCGGAATCAGAAGATACTTCGGAAAAGAGTCTCGTTGTGCCTGACGGCGTGACATTTTTCAGTGACGGCTGCCATGCAAAGGCTATACAGGAAAGACTGATTCTGGGAGTGATCATAGTTTCAGTTTGCGTCCAAAGTTGTGAAAATTGTCAACCGGCCATCATTCACATCGAACTCTTTCGTGTTCACGATTGAACGTGTCAATCCAGATGATGAGCTTCATTTAATCGATGGAGTCAAAGATCTGGACTTTCCGCGCGATGAGCGAGGGCGTGAGCTGGTAACGCGTAACCTCAAAACCTGAAAAGATCGATATCGTACTGTACCTACAGAATTTGGTAGCGAAATAGCAGAGTAACAAATGCCCAAGCTTCTTTTGCAGCACAATCACAGTTCTCATCATGAAGAGCAAGAACCAAACGAAGAAGACAAAAGGCAACGCAAACCAGACCCCCGTCTCCTTTGTCCCCAACACTTATCTGTTATCAGATTTGCCAACGGATGCCAAACTTTCTGAAGTTCTAGCCTTCTTGCCTGCGTGGCTGAGACTCTTTGAGGTAAAGGCCAGCCATTTGCAACGTTTCAAGGCGGGTTCCACCGCACGCCTGGAGATTGTGGACTCCGCACCCTTTACCAACCAACACTATAGGACGCTGTCTGCCTTTTTTGCCGATGCCCGATTTCGGGATACCCATCAGATCCAAATCCGACCTTTGGAAGCACCCCGGACCAACAAGGCACGAAAGAATGTTGCTACTCGTGAGATTGCCAAACAGTTTTGGGATTATTTGGTGGAAGGAAACAATATCATGATTTGCAACCGAGACGACGTGGGAGACTACTATAGCAACTTTCGCGAAACGATTGGAAACATGAAACGAGCACGAATAGGGGATATTATCCGGCATTTGAAGACTATGCGAGCCATGAAGACAGTCCGAGTCAATCATCATGTAGTTCTGGCCATCTTTGCGGATCCAGATAGTCTTGACTTTCCAGGTCAAGAGTTCATTGACAAGGCTTCAGAAGTTGGCAAGGCCAAATTGGAGGAAGACAAGTCGAATAAAAATGGAGTTACGATTTCCGAGCTTCCTGCTCGGATCATGGGAGCAATTGGAGAGACGGAAACCATTGAACTGGAAGCAATCACAGAGACACCGATATTGTTGCGTTCAGTGGATATTTCTGGTCCGAATGGGAAACTCTTTCAAGTGGCCAATGACGTGCCCATGGCAGTTGGACCTTTGCTCACTCTTCTAAAGTTGACAGTGAAACCCAGCAAGCTTGGAGTGATTCGAGCCAAGGTTACCTTGAAGTTTGAAAATGATGATGCCTCCACATTTGTCATTGTGCGGATGATTACCATGTCCTGTGGAGACAAGGCGATGAACGAAGTCCTAAAACCCACCTCCAAATATGAAAAGAAAAAACGAAGTCATCTTCGCTTTGACAAGAAGGATACAGTGGGGCCTCCGAAAGAACCCAAGCTCATAACTGGTCTACCGGGAAGTGGTCGAAACGACGGACCAAATCCATTTGCCAAACTACCGTATTACCAGGTGCCAACCGAAGTCATGGAGTCTATCCGAGCCGATCAGTACAGCAAGGATACCATGGATACCATTGGCTGGAATACTTCACCATTGCATGATTCGGTTCAAAACTATGGAAAGTATTGGAAACATTTGTTGTATGCTTCAGAATTCCAAATGCAACGAGACATTCGATTCTACGATATGGAAAATGCTCCACTGTCCAAAGAAGGTCGATACTACGTGCTCAAGGTTCCTGGACTGGCCGAGGGACGCCCCAGTGTTCTTCGTGGAGATTTGGTGCAAATTGACTTTCAAGGTACGCTCTACAAGGGAAGAGTCATGTTCATTCGACAGTTGGAAGTGGTTATGGATCTTCATGCAAGATTTGGCAAAACTTTTAATGCTGGATTGGATCGGGTGACGGTGCACTTTACCTTTTCGCGCATGTCGCTTCGCACGTCGCACAAGGCAATGGACACCATTGCGGAAAAAGAACTGGGAGCCTCCATTTTGGTTCCCACCCAGGAACATGTAGCTCAATATCAAAATGAGAATGGCGTTGGGCAAGTCCGTCTCGTGCCAAGGGCAAATCGATCGCTCAACCCCGAGCAAGAAGCAGCCGTCCAAAACATTGCCAATGGTCACCTTCGACCAATGCCATATATCATCTTTGGTCCTCCTGGTACGGGAAAGACCACCACTGTGGTGGAAGCTATCTACCAACTCGGCAAGAAGGGCAAGAAGATTCTGTTGGTGGCTCCCAGCAACGATGCTGCGGACATTCTCGTCGAGAGACTTTCGTCTTACTTTCCACCCAGCGAACTCCGTCGTATCTTGGCGTACAGTCGCAGCATCACGGCTCTTCCAGCCAGCATTCAATCCTATGCTACCGATTCTCTAGAATCGGAGGGTCAAGCTAGGGAGATTATGGGCGCCAAGATTGTGGTCAGTACAGTGAACCTGGCAGCTCGGTTCTCGTACTGGGGCATTCCTCGCGGACACTTTGATGTAATGTGTGTCGACGAAGCAGGCCACGCGACCGAACCAGAGGTAGTTTCGGCTGCGGCAGGTTTGATGAACTTTCAAGGGACGATGGAGGGCAAGGAAATAGGACAACTCATCTTGGCAGGTGATCCCAAACAGCTTGGTCCTATCAGCAACTCTGACATTTGCCGCAATTACGGAATCACCATGTCTTTGATGGAAAGGCTGACAGAACGAGAGGTATACGGTCTGCAAGAAGATGGAAAATACCCGAAGGATCTGTTGACCAAACTTGTCAGGAACTATCGATCACACCCATCGATATTGAAGCTACCAAATGAAATGTTTTACTCGGATTTGCAGTGCTGCGGAGACCCAATGGTAACAAGGAACATGGCCCGCTGGGAGCACTTGCCAAAGTCTGAATTCCCAGTCATATTCCATGCCATTGACGGTGAGAATCTTCGAGAAGGTAGCTCGCCATCTTGGTTCAATCCTACCGAGGCGCAGCAAGTTGTGGAGTATGTGCGACTGCTGTCACGCGAAACCAAGCCTCCTATCAAGGCAGATGAGATTGGTATCATTACTCCGTATGCGCGTCAAGCACAAAAGATTCGTCTTGCACTTGGTACTCAGCACATGGATGATGTCAAGGTTGGATCCGTGGAGAGCTTTCAGGGCCAAGAGCGCCGAGTTATTATTCTGTCGACAGTTCGAGCAGAGCGTGAAGAAGTCAGCAATGATTTGCGATACAACTTGGGATTCGTTGCGAATCCAAAGCGTTTCAATGTGGCCGTCACTCGTGCAAAGGCTTTGTTGATTGTGATTGGATGCCCTTCAGTTTTGGCACTGGACCAAGACAACTGGCTCCCTTTTATGAAGTATTGTCATGAGAATGGATCTTGGGCTGGGGAAACTTGGGATCCTTCCATGGCTGAGGAGGGAATGGATGATTTGGCATCCACGGGATCAGAATCATCTGATGAAGAAGAAGACGCGGACGGCCCTAGTCGTGCTGCGGAGGAAGAGGGATTTGTTTTGGTTCATTCTGAAGAATAAAGTCTTTGACTTGTATAATTTATAGGTAGTTAACCCAGAAGGTTGCTTGATGCATCATTTGTATCTACTTTTGCCTAGGTTTTGTATGTTTGAGAGTAGCCAGATTTTGGCATGTTTTAATTTGTGATGCCTCCATATTTAGTAGTCCATCAGTCCCTCGTCCAAGACATTCCATTTCCACTTGCCACAAGATCTTAGCAGTATCCTGGTCATGCTTGCGAGTGATGTTTCTCTCCGGTGGGTACTAACATTATGAATATGGTCATCTGTTTTAGAATGTTTGTCGGACGCAATGGGAGCTCCTTTGAGGTAGTTAACCCAGAAGGTTGCTTGATGCATCATTTGTATCTACTTTTGCCTAGGTTTTGTATGTTTGAGAGTAGCCAGATTTTGGCATGTTTTAATTTGTGATGCCTCCATATTTAGTAGTCCATCAGTCCCTCGTCCAAGACATTCCATTTCCACTTGCCACAAGATCTTAGCAGTATCCTGGTCATGCTTGCGAGTGATGTTTCTCTCCGGTGGGTACTAACATTATGAATATGGTCATCTGTTTTAGAATGTTTGTCGGACGCAATGGGAGCTCCTTTGAGGTAGTTAACCCAGAAGGTTGCTTGATGCATCATTTGTATCTACTTTTGCCTAGGTTTTGTATGTTTGAGAGTAGCCAGATTTTGGCATGTTTTAATTTGTGATGCCTCCATATTTAGTAGTCCATCAGTCCCTCGTCCAAGACATTCCATTTCCACTTGCCACAAGATCTTAGCAGTATCCTGGTCATGCTTGCGAGTGATGTTTCTCTCCGGTGGGTACTAACATTATGAATATGGTCATCTGTTTTAGAATGTTTGTCGGACGCAATGGGAGCTCCTTTGTGTTTTTGCTCCTACCGACGGCACAGAGGACAACGTTCACTTCACATTCGCTTCGATTCCACTCTCTTTGGGGAACGCCGATCGGCCAAATAGTGGAACGATATTGTTCTCAATATGTGTTGTGGTAGTAGGTATTTTGGAAACGCAGCTGGCATGATCCCATCCCCCTCCAACCCAATCTCACAACATGTCAATGGCATTGGGCTGCAAACAAATAGTGACCATTCATCTTCCAGATTCCAAATCCAAACAAGAAAGTTTGAAATGTTGGATAATCCGGAGCGGGGTCCTACTCTGTTCTCTGCTGATGGTGTCAACGTTGCTTTTGAGTAAATTTCACGTCTCCCAACTTCGAATGGAAATGATACGCATCGGTGCATAATTTTCAATCGACAACGGTGCAATAAATTGCGGCTCTTGATAAATCTTTGGATCCGTCAATCCAACACCACTTATTTGCAAGCAGTTTGATTCATTCATTCATTCAGGTGCGTCCGAGAATCGACGACGATGAAACATTTTCCTGAGAACGCGTTGATTTGTCGTTGCTGCGTGCTGCGTGACAGTGCGTATGAGGCATTCATGGCGCCATCCCAACCGCCACCTTAACATGCAGTTTATTTCACAACCCCCCCACACATCTATATCTCCCAACCTTTTGAAAAACCCCAACCTTAAAACAAGTTCTTCCGTTGGGGACGTCGTTGAACCTGTAGTTTGCCCTCCTGCCTCTCAACATGTCAGGAATCTTAGAAGAAATATTCATCCACATTAGTCGGCGGAGCATGCATATTCTCCGTTGTGTTGGTTCAAGCATGCTCTTTCCGTTGGGTTGGATTGGCACATGTAGGTCTTTAGCTGTTGGGAAATGTTGTTGGAGGAGATACATCAACAAACTAAGTTGATGATGGGAAATGGCAGTGTGTATATAATAACATTCCCATGATAATGAAAGGAATCAAATTACTGGTATCCTTTCACCATTTTATTCATCATCATACTGTGTAATACGCGAGTGATCGACCAACGTGACTAATAAATCTTAAAAAAGATCTTGGGGTCATTGCCCTGTTCCCGTAGCAAAGTGACCACAACGCCAAGCCCTCTCTGTTTGAAAGGAGCAGCTTGGAAGGCACAAGATACAAACTCCAAGGCCTCGACGAGTTGCACGCTGGAGAATCACTTCCATTCACAAAAAGCTTCAATAATCTCTGGTCAAAACAAAACCTAGACTTCGCACGATGATGATGTTGAAGAAGGGTTGTTGTTCATTACTCTTGTTGCTCGGTCTTGTCCGCGGCCTTGCTTCTACGTCCCCGTCTACTGGAAAGACTCTCGTTTCGGGCAAAAAAGTCGTGGTTGTCGGAGGTGGTCCAGTTGGTCTTTATTTCGCTGCCTTGATGTCTCAGAAAGATCCAACCGTTCAAATTGAAATTCTCGAGAAGCGCACTGGAAAATCTGTCAATGCGTTTGGTTTGGGTGTGGGGCATCGCATGCAAAACCGTCTCAATGATATCCCTGGATTGTGCGAGAAGGCGATTGAAATAAGTGCCACAGTGGAAAGTCTCAACATTCCTCTTGTGGATAGAGGTGATCTGACCAGGCAAATGAGTTCTTTTGTGCTCGACAAGTTTGGTAGCAATTGCCAATTGGCACTTGGAGAAGAATGTGATTCGGTGGACTTTGAGAACAAGAGTATTATCACGAATACTGGTAGGACCATTCAGTATGATTTGTTGCTGGCAGCTGACGGAGTCAACTCGAAAATCCGACAAAAACTCGTCGAAAAAGAACCAGAGACTTTCCAAGAGCAACATTATCTAGAAAACTCCCATTGGAAGGCGCTCTCACTGCCAAAACAACCCGATATCGGAAAGGGATCATTCAAACCACTCAGACACCCTTCCATTGCTAGCGGACGAGTGCTACCAAAAGCTCCAGAGGGACATGTTCTGTTGCTCTTTTGGAGAGACGAACATGGAATCGATAATCCGATGGGAATCGAGACGACCGAGGACCTCAAGCAAATGATCACCGACGCAATGCGAGACAAAAATACCCGGGGAGTCAATCCTCTCCGAAAGCTCTTGGGTCTCGAACAAGGCGACAGCCATAAGAGCGATCGTGTTGTAGTCTTTGAAGAAGCCGCTTTGGAAGCCTTCATCTCCCAACGGGCCGGAAGATCACATCACTTGAAAATCAATCAGTACCATTACCAAGATTCAGTGGCATTGATTGGTGATAGTGCGCATGCCATGAATTCTCTGCTAGGGCAAGGATGCGCCACTGGTCTAGAGAGTACGCACACTCTTGTACAATGTCTTCTTGGGGAGGAAGAGACAACGATGGAGAAGGCTTTGTCAAGATATACAGAACTTGCCACAAAAGAAGCTCATGCCATGACCGAACTTAGCCTGATCAACTATGCCATCAAGGGTCCTTTGACCATCCTAAAAGCGTTACCATTGATTCTATTGAACATGCTTCGTGGGAGAGGCTTGTTGAAGAGGCTTGTGGACATTAGCGTCCCCTTTTCACAAATCGCGAAGGAAAACAAAAGCCTGCTGAAAATGTGTCGTCGGAAATTTGAAAAGCAGCGAAGAGCATTTGCGAACTGAGCATATCTGAACCGAAATCATCGTGAGTGAACGATGATGGTCTTGGCTACTGGCTAGTACTGTGCCATTCCAAGGGGATTGAAAGAATGAAGGGGGCAATCTCTTCTGAGTCGAGACTACTTTACATTTACTTACGAAACTTCTATAAACTATTCAGCAATGAATATTTTCAAAGCAGTTGGATATGGTTTACATTAGGAGTTGCTTTGTGTATGAATCAATCATATAAAAGGATGAATCTACAAACTATCATGGAAGTACGTGAGCTGTTTAATTTCTTCGACTAGTGTGACCAACTGTGTCAAAACGCACGTCAACAAATATACAGTATTTTCGAATTTGACGATGGCCAGGATCATCTCCGCGTGTCATATACTGTATTGCAGTGTGAATGGAATACCGATACATGAGAGGAAGAAACTAAGGCCTTCACGAAAGGGTATTACATCCGCCGAAGGTTGACGATTCTCTGACCAAGAAAATGTGGAAAGCTTATTGTTTTCTGGTGTTCATTCATGGTCTTGTCCACGGCCTGGCTTCTGCCTCGACCACTATTCGAACTACTAGCAAGTCCCTTATTTCTGGCAAAAAAGTCGTTGTAGTCGGGGGTGGACCAGTTGGTCTCTATTTTGCGGCCTTGATGTCGCAGAAAGATCCAACTGTGCAAATTGAAATTCTGGAAAAGCAAACCAAAAATCCCGTCAATGCCTTTGGCTTTTGGGCGTGGGAGGTCGTATGCGGCACCGCCTTGGCGATGTGCCGGGGTTGTACGAGAAAGCGACTGCAAATATTGCGAGCATTGGCATTCCCCTCGTCGATAGAAGTGATCTGACGCAACAAATGAGTTCCTTCGTTCTCGACAAGTTTGGCAGCAACTGTCGACTGAAATTTGGAGAAGAATGTGTTTCTGTGGACTTTGAGGGAAAGCGAATAACTACGAGCAGTGGTAGGACCATTCAGTATGATTTGTTACTGGCAGCCGATGGCGTTAACTCCAGAATTCGAGAATTTCTTGTTCAAAAGGAACAAGAACTGTTTCAAGAGCAACACTATCTGGAAGATATCCATTGGAAGGCGCTCCAACTACCGAAACAGCCCGACATTGAAGCTGGATCATTCAAACCGCTCCAACACCCTTCTTTTTCAAGAGGACGAGTTCTTCCAAGAGCTCCAGAGGGGCATATCCTACTGCTGTTTTGGAAAGAAGAACACGGAATTGAGAACCCGGCAGGAGTTGAAACAACAGACGACTTAAAGCAAATGATCACAGAAGCTATGCATGGCAAGAATACGCGGGGGACCAATCCTCTCCGAAAGCTCCTTGGCTTCAATCGAGGTGACAGTGACCGGAAGCGTGATTGGAATGAAGTCTTCGACGAAGCCGCTTTAGAAGATTTTATTTCCAAGCGAGCTGGACGAACGCATCACTTGAAAATCAATCAGTATCATTTCCAAGATTCAGTGGCATTGATTGGTGATAGTGCGCATGCCATGAACTCATTACTGGGGCAAGGATGCGCCGCTGGTCTGCAGAGCACCTATACGCTTGTGGAATGTCTCGGTGGTTGTGACGATCAAACGTTGTCAATCGAAGAGAGTTTGTTAAAGTACTCACAGCTCGCCACCAGGGAAGCTTACGCCATAACCGACCTGAACTTGATTCATTATGCCACCAGAGGTCGCATGGCAATGCTGAAAGCGTTACCCCTGGCAGTGTGGAATAAGCTTCGCGGGCGGAGCTTGCGGAAGCAGCTTTCGGATATCACTGTTCCTTATTCACAAATTGCAGCAGAAAACAAAGGACTGCTGAAATTGTCTCGGCGAAATTTTGAAAAGGAACGACGACCATTTGTGAATCCAGGGATAGCAGCAGCAATTCCCACAAAAAATGAGCTCGAATTAAGTCAATGAAGAGCCAAAAGTTTTCTGAGTTAAGCTTTCTATCTTGAATGCGGTATGTAATATTCTTTCTCTACTTTTAGAGCTCGTTTCTGAGTTCGTAGGACTAAAAGTCTTTAGAACTAAATTCACGAATATGCACTCGGCTCAAGTCCCTCGTTCCATCGTCCGAGACGTTCCACGTTTCCTGCTTGCGACTGATGGATCTCCTGGTATCTTTTCTGAGCTGATGTTGGTACCTTGTTGTTTTTGTACGAGGTTTTTCCAATTTTAGAGCTCGTTTATGAGTTTGTAGCAGTCGCGAGAACTGAATTCTGTAATGTGTACTCGGCTCAAGTCCATGGTACCGTCGCCACCGTATTGCTTATTCTCTCTTCTATCATCACCGGGTGTGCGAGTGACACTTCTTCTAAGAGATACGTCTTTCGCTCCTCTCGTTTCAGGGGTTGCGAGCTTTCCCATTCCGTTCGCGTCTCTGCATTTGAAAGTAAACACAGAGGAGTGTGAGTGACGCCTCGTGGATACATCACTCTTGTCCAACCTTATTTTGCCGTCACGGCTATTGACTTACTGCTTTGGTAGAACCATTGTTGTATTAATAATTGACTAATACTTTTGTTTTTAATTGATTTAAAATTCCAGCTTGATTTGTGAAACTTGAAACTTGGATCGAAAAATCTGGCAGAAGCGAAGATTTTCGATTGGTTGACGTGGGCACGAAGTTCTGGTGACGATCGATTGATCTCGATCGGATGGTTTCGTTGGTTCGTTCTGATCGATCAACACGATTCGACTAATGCGATCATGATGGCAAGTTGAAAGGGTCAACAGCGATGGTCCAGGTTTCAGTTCTGCTGATTGTATTGAATCGAATCATACGGTACTGTACAGCAGCATCCTCCTCCTTACAATGATTGTTTGCAGTGACCTGAGGCTACATCCTTGCTGGTACACAACATCTTTGCCGGAACACTGTACTCGTAGGACGATTAGTGCTGCAATCTTTTCTGAAATGAGAGGTCTAGGACTAGTGCCTTCTAGTATGTTGCGACATTTATGGTGCCTGTTATTTTTATCTAATTTTTTTTATGTTTCGTCTATTGAGTTTGTAGCTGTCTCGAGGATCAAATTTCTTGATTTCCTCTTCTGAGTTTGTAGCTGCCTCGAGGACTAGTTTTCATGAATATGTATTCGTTGCATAAGCGTAATGCATCCGTCATGCTTAGTAGTCCATGGATCCGTCGTCCAAGGCGTTCCATTTTCCCTTGCCACCAGCGCCACCGTTTTGTTTCTTTGTTTTCTTTTCATGGTGATTGACCTTGCGAGTAATGTTTCGCTTGGCGGATCCTTCCTCCGTTACTCTAGTCTCGGGGACTGCATCCTTTCCCTTTCCGTAGTTGTCTCTGTAGTGATAAGAGTTGAAATTGACGAAGGAATGTGAGTGATGATGTTCGGTGTTCGGATAACTCTTTCTGCTCGTTCGAACGCGAATGTCGTGCCGTCACAAGGGATTTTGACTTACTGCTTTGGGTGAACCATTGTAGTGCTTTGTAATATGTTGCTTTGAAAAACTTGATTTGCTTGTATGATTTGAAATTATGAGACGAGACAGAGGATGATCTGAAGATCTTACTGATGTCATCGAAACGAAGGGGTTCGTGTCGAAAGGAAGGTTCGTGTCAAAACTCCGATCGAAGAAGAGTTCGTTCGATAGTTCCGATCGATCAACACGATTCGACTAGTGTGAATCCAATAAACTCGGACAGTTTTGTTCGACGTGATGATGTGTTCCTTCATTTCTCATTCTTCGAACCTCCACTCACTTACTCACTCACTCACTCGGACGTCTCAATCGTTGCTATGAAGAATCATCATCATCATCCTTGCCGATGCCAAAGATAGACCCTCTACTTGTACTGGTTACCTTAGCGGTATCATTTACCCTCAAGAACAAATGTTGTTCTGCATTCCTACCGCCCATTCCAATAATTAAGCCTATTGAAAGCATCATACCAAATGTCTTATTTGCATCAACTCGAAAAATAAAAACACCATCGCATCTGAATCTTCAGCATGAAATCCATTGGTTGGATTCTGAAGCACGAGAAGTTAGCAAAGACGAGGACATTCCATTGGGGGAATCGATTGCAGAGGGAGAATGCGTCCTCGCGATACCCAATGCCGTTAGCAGCGATGAATGCCAGATGCTCTTTCAAGCAGCTTTGCAAGCACAGGACCGACGAGACACGGCTGCTGCTCGAGGCCGTAGCCGATTTTCAGTGGCCGACCCTAACAATTTTGACAACCCCAATGTTGTTTTGACGTGTGAAGAAATACTGCTACGAGTGATCGACTACCTCGAAGAAGCCGCTCCAAGCATCTACGAAACTCTCTTTGCTCCAGGTCCGAACTGGTGCGAATGGCAACCGCTCAATGCCCAACTGGAACAACCTAAAACACCGCCAGATGACGAACTATTTGATGGCTTGAGAGAACTGTACGTTACTAGTCAACTGGAATGGAGTGAAGGAGAACCTGCCATTAACATTTACGAAGCCGATGGATACTTTGGTTGTCACAAAGATCACCTGGCATTGACTGTATTGGTACCTCTCCTCAACCCAGGCGAAAGCTTCTCGGGGGGAGGCACAGGTTTCTGGGCAGGAAATCGAGATACGAGTGAAAACCCGGGGACTCCGCCAACCATTGTCCTCAAACCACCTGCCGGCACCGCACTGGTATTTGGAGGCGATGTCACGCATTCGGGAATGCCAGTAGAGCAGGGACTCCGAAGCGTACTAGTATGCAGCTTCAGCACCAAAACAGCTGCCAGCAATCCGGATAGGTTGCATGGGTTGCATGCTCCACCAACAACGAGTGCCAACTTTAAGGGTACGTTGTAGGCGAAATCGGTAGAGGAAAATCAAGTCAAGAAGTTTGTTAATATTCAGCTGAAAGTGGCGAAGCGATCGACATGGTTGGTTGTAAACCAATTTTATCGTAACGCTGAAGTATAATTTTCACTTTATTCTCCTGAGACATTCAACATATTCAGTCTGTCGTCATTCCCTATGAGATCATGTTACATTGAATGAGACAATCGAATGTAAATCTACTAGACTTCTTCCTTCTCTTCTTGTTGGGAGAGCTTTTTTGACGTTGCTGTTCCTTCTTGCCCCTTCGACTGCCTGGGTCGCAATCGCTTCACATATGGTAGCTTAGTGTGCTCGTCGAAGTCGAATACTTCAGATACCACCGAGAATACATCCTGATCACTCTGAACGTTGTACTCCTCCAAATCAAACACTTCAGTCGCCAATGAGAATGCGTCGTACTTACTTTTCAATTAAATTTGTATTCTCATCTACGACATCGGGTGTAATTGATGACTCGACAGCACATTGCATAAGTACTCTTTCATTTGTCACGGTTGTGGCTGGCAGCCACCAGCCTTCGCAGTCCACTTTCGGTTTGAAATATGAACCAATCCGCAATGGCAATGACTACGAGGATCCAGCCAAGAACGCCGCTCACAATAATCCAGGCAAGTACATTGTCTCGAATCTTGATGATGCCAAATGTAGCTAGTTGTACAAAGGAAAGGATGTAAAACAGTCCCTTGAGCCGCCGTTCGTACTCGGCAGAGAGAAACAAGGACCCTAGCGGAGCTCCAAGAACAACTATGCAAGCGCAAGAAATGAGGGCTTGATAGACTTCTATCGTTGGAGCATCTGACCCTGTAGAAGTCGCTCGGAGGATACTCCCGAATATGCTTGTTGTCGTCATCACAATGATAGAGGAAGCCGTCAGTTCGTTGCCGTTCATTCTGTCTATGCAGCCCATTCTGTAGTTGTATACCAAAGACCCATAAGCGAACCAAGTGATATCTGCTCCTGTCCCTATTTGAGAGGATATCAGTCCTCCCAAGATGCCCAACAAAACCATGCCGGTGGTGTCACAGCAAATGGATAGATTGGAGTGGTTGCTCTTTTCTTCCACTAGTGTGTCCTTGGTTTGAATTTCCATGTCGCCCCTATCGTCGTCGACACTCATGTCAAAAGAAGTTCTAGTTAATTGTTCTTTTGGTGGCATGCCGGAAATATTGTGATGTAAGCAAGTTTCTACGTATGCCAGAATCAGAGCAAATGCTGCAACTGCTGTTGTGTACAGACACATTACCGCGAAGGGGGAGATAGTCCAAAACATGCCAGCAATCAACCCCACCAAATTGAATAACACCGTCTTGGCCAATAATTCCCCGTATTTAACCAGCAGAGTGGGTTTGTTCATCACAATGAGAAAACTTGCGGAAGTCATGCCTATCGATTGAATCATGAGGCTGAAGTCTCGTCCTTGGGAAGGAGAGAATCCAATCACAAGGACACTGATGGGAAAGGCAACAACTCCTCCTCCCAAAGGAGTCGATCCAGCAATCATGGAACCGAATATCATGGCCACACTCAAAGGATAATAGGAACGAAAGGAGTCCAAAAGTACTTTTTCTCGAAGTGCGATGGTCAACCACACTGGAAGTACCATCATTGCCGGCAAGAATCGAATTACGCCGCCCCAAGTTGTCCGGACCATTATTCAAGTAAGGGGCACTGAAGAAGAAGGGTTCACTGGGTTATCGTAGCTTGCAATATATACGATTATGCTAATAGAAACATGTAGATGTGAAATTTATTTTGAGGTTGAGGTTTCTCAGTTTGTTGGCGTGGGCGTCTGTCGTAATACGGTACATTGGCTCGAAAGGTACCGGTACCTGGTACCTGTCTCCTATCTGGATACACGTTGAGTGAGCTGCCTCCATCTACAGTATTGTGTAGCATAACTTTTATAGCGCCAATGGAATCAATTGCCCATATTTCTAACGTGGCTGCCCTGCACGATTTGGCAAGAACTCAGCAGACTTCTCTTCTGCTCTTCTTGCTTCTTCTTGTTGGCACTCCTTGCCATACTACTGGCACTCTAGCGTCAATTTTGTTCGATGGATCAGTTTCGGTAAACTGCATTCCAATGTTCTTATCTGATCACATAGTAGTTTTCAAGCTTTCTGAAGGATGACCTAATATTATCTGTGTCTTCTATGTCTTCTGTAATGCCCAATGATCGTCCATGCACCGAGCCGCTTAATGCAAACAATTTCCAACTCATCGCACAGTCAAGGTAGATGCATATCTTCCCAGCCCATTCGTAAGTCGAAAGTTGCTTCATCAGATTATCTACTGTCGTCGAAAGTGCAAAGGCAACGTCCTCTGTGTCGCTGCTGTTTTCCATGGGACGTCCTACGTTTTCTGGTTTGAGAGAGGTCGAAGAGAGGGACTGACTCCCATCTATAATTGTCGTCGCTGGAGGCATTGTTTGCACCGCCGAAGACTATTGTACTTCACTGATTCTGTGTTGGAATTTATGAACACATTTCAAGTTCAGTTCATTTTGATCGCGTGCGATGGCCATATCAAACAAAAAATAAAAAAGACTACAGTAGAGCTCGTAGATTCCCCGAACCCTGAGTATTCATCATTTTGGTGGCAATGGCTCCATGATAGAGGGCTGTATCAACAAGAGGGAAGCAGGAGGACACAGTGCTGGTACAGCAGCCTTTGCTCTACCAAACCCTTCTAGAAATGAAGCTATCCAATTCATCACCAAGATTGCTCGCATGATTATTATTGAATTTATATTTTAACAGCTTTTTGAGGAGACTTCGGTTTGTGTAAAACGATATCACCCCTTTCCCCTTTCCCATGCCCCATTTGCTATTCATTTATAATTCATTCGTTTGTTTTCCCCAGCTGTAGCCCAAGCTTTTGCATGGAAGATTCCAGCCGAAGCATCTTTGCCATGACGATAGCGCGCCTCTTATCTCGCTTCTCGAGACGGATAGCCTCTTCAATCGTATCAGACTTATACTCTTGCTTCATTGGTGCTATTGGCTCCAATTCAATTTCGGTATCAAGCGAGAACCAGTCTTGCACGCTCAAAATAGTAGAGTCCGTGGATCGCTCATCGAAGGGAGTATCAAGCACTGACACATCGTCTTTCTCGTCGAAATCAAAACAAATGGAAAATGCCGACATGGCAGTTTGTGAATCCCAATTCAGATCATTGCACGAAACCCCAAAGTCCTCAAATCCTTCTTCTCCCGAGATCATTGTGTCATCATTTTCCATAAAGTCTTCCCAGACAAAGCTGTCGTTATTGCTTTCGATACTGTTGTTTTCGTTGACCATTTCAGCTTGCTTGACGATGAAATTTAACTTTAAAATGTGTGACTTGCCGGATTGTCACCGAAACCTTGGTGTTGTTTGCTTTTCAGTAGAAAGTCATTTTGTATTTGTGGTTCGGAGAATTTTGAAAATATGGCATATCATTTTTTTCACCGGGTATTTTCTGACAACAAAATACATAAGGTTATATGCGGATATATGCGAACAATGTGACTGCGAATCGAATATATGACCTTTCGACCCTGGTGTCCGAACGCAAACGAGCTCTTCGATCCGCTACTGATTCATTCAGATACTACCTGGTACCTGGTACTGTCACTATGAGCGCCCATTCAATCCCGAGTCCATTTTCATAAACGGGACTCATCGCTTCTGCGATTATTTTCGTCGCTAAATGCACTCGCCGACCAGCCAACAAGCTTCCCTGAAAATTCCTGAATTCAACCCCCATTCCCACCACCTCTTGTCATTGAGCGTTTGCCCTCTCTTTATCTAGTGTTTGGAAACAACAAATGGGAATCCAATCCAATTTTGCAAGTCCTTCGGAACGGCAGCGGCCTCAGCGAGGCTTCGCTCCAGACCCAAAGTCGAATGGAAACGACGCCCTAGCATCCAAAGAATCACCGTGGGTAAAAGACAGGAGAATGTATGCAGAAAAGAAAAGGAATCAACAACAATTCAAGAAACGAGTTCGGAGGTTTGAGGCTTCACCAGTTGGATCTGCGTCCACCACTTCCACTTCTTCGGCTCATAGCACTCCTTCTCCAACGCAGCACCAGAAAAGTACCAATCCATTTGCCGGTCCATCACCGTTGAATCATCGGCTACCTATGCAGGCAACAAATACCAATCCATTTGCCGGTCCATCACCATTGAATCACCGACCTCTAATGCAAGCGTCAAATACACCCACGGCTCGAAGAAACACAAACCCATTCGAAGAAAGCACCAATCCATTCGAGACGAGCACGAATCCCTTTGATGCTCCCTCCAACTTGGAGACAAGCTTCACTCCTCAGATGAGGAATGTGCGGAGGACGCCCACTGGAGAAATGAGTGTGGACAGCCTAAACGAAGTATTGGAAGGGGGTTATCAGGAAGGGGGTTATCAGATGCCATCTACTTACTCGCTTGCTGAAGAATCCGAGACAACGACCCTCAGTGATCAAGCAATTGAAGCTGCCAAGGCTTTGAAGAAGAGTTTTTATACGCGAAAGGGCAATCCTGGTAGCACTCCCCGAAGACCGCAGCCTGCCACCATTTCAGAAACGGCGCAACATAATCCTGAAGTAGCATTTTCACAGGATCGTCCCATGCCAGCACAATCACGCCCAGCTAAAAGAAGGCCCCGGATCAATCGTCCTTTGCAGACACAGAGGCGAACGGGTCCTGTGGATTTGGATATTACCTTGGATACGGCTGACTTTACAGCGGATGCTGACAATTTACAACTACATGACATGTGTGATGCGGCGCAATCCACGAACGATGCGACTTGGAGAAAGGCAATCTTTCTCCTCAGTGTCGAACCGCACATGGCCAAGAATATGGACCCAGTTAGCAAAATGACGGCGATGCATGTTTGTTCGCTAGGTGTGGAGCCACCGCCAATTTGGATGACGAGAGCTTTACTCTACACACATCCCGAGCAAACCCAACATACGGATTCGGGAGGCCGATTACCTCTGCACCTATTGGCAGCCACATCCGCAGATATTGACACTATGCAATTAATGGTTGAAGAGTATCCTGCCAGTGTTGGACACAGGGACGACCGAGGGTTCACTCCGTTGCAGCTCATGTTGAAGAATGACCAAATTGTGTTGGCTCTCCAGCATCTACGAATTTTACTTGGACAAACAGTGAAGGAAAACGAGGAAGAGCAATTGGCCCAAATAAAGTTTCGAAAGGGAGAGCACTTGCACCAGTCACCGGAAGAGCTACAACTACAAAAGAAACAACAGCAGGAGAAGAGACACGAAGTATTGTTTGCCAACTACCCAGATGATGTCCGGAGTTGTCTCAACAAGATACAACTTTGGAAACATAGACAAGTTACCAAAGGCTTGTTGTTTCGGCCTACCAAACTATTTGCCTCTGCTGATTCGGTGAATCCCGCTGCCGTTGCGACACCTACGGGAAAACTTTTGCCATTACATTTGCTCGTTCGACGAAAGCCACAAGCGGCTCCATCAAGGCTCGTGTCCAGGCCACCAGGGACGGCTACTGACTTGATCCGAATCCTTGTAAATTCGTATCCACAGGCGCTGGTAACAACAGATGCTCAGGCTCGCACTCCTCTCATGACGGCAATGATGCAGACAGACTACCAGCCAAATCAAGAAATAATTGAACTTTTGCTCGGATTTGGGACGCCTGGTTTCAATGTGGGTCCAGCGGAATCACCGGCGGCAATAGCAGCAAGCCAAACATTTCAGCTGCCGTTGCATATTGCAGCAGAAGAAATGACATCCAACTACAATGTACTGTCCACAATATACGAGGCTTACCCGCAGGCTGTCTGTGCACAAGATGTGCGGGGTCGGACTCCGTTACACTTGGCGTTGCGCAACTTTCGATCGATACCTGTTGACGAGCCAACGCTGGCTCTTCTTTTTGAAGATAAAGTTGCGAGGCTCAAAGACCACGACGGGAAGACTCCTTTTGATTTGGTTCTACGAAATCCTGATTTTCTAAAGCCATCCAAGTCCATGATTCTGCAAGAGTTTTTGGACTCGTCCATTTTGAGGCCAAAGGACCTTATGGAGTCGGAGGACTTGCTATTCAAGTTACGGAGTCTACCACCATGGATTCGAAATCATGCCTGTGCAGCAAATCACGTGCAAGAAGTATTGGTGGATGAATTGACGTCTCCTTTTATCACATTTTGGATTCTCTTCAACGGGGCTGTTATGATTTCTCTCCTCGTTCTCTTGCGAATGCTGTTGGATGCGCCAACAAGTACGCTACTGACTGCAATCTACGTCGTTTCGTCTCTGCTATTGGTGAATCAAGTAATTTACTGGCTAGAGGCTATACTTGTTGGCGAATTCTATCGACTATGTGCTTCAAATCCATGGAGGTGGATTGATGTCTTTTCTGGTTACCTGACGTTGGCCACTGCCTATCTCATTGCAGCCGACATGAGTGCATTGGAATCGGTCGTGGGGACAACGACTGGATTTGTACCGACTGTTGCAGACCCACTGATTTCCACTATTGGGTCGATCGCCACTGGATTTATTTGGATAAGCTTGGTTGGCTATTTTGTCGAATGGTGGTGTGGAATGGCGGTCTTTTTTGGATCTGCGATGGAACTGCTTCGATCCTTGGTTTGGCCTCTTGCTTTGGCAGCGGCGGGAATTGTCGGCATGTCGCAAGTGATGTACACTTTGGACGACTGTGGCCAAGAACAGACTTGCAGTGTATCCGACACCTACACGACTGTCTATTGGATGGTTTTGGGCGAACCTATTCTGTCGAACGAGGAATCTTCCACCAACATGGCATCTGCCGGGATGGTTGCAATGGTGGTATCATTTACGCTGCTATGGATCTGGTGGATTCTATCAGTTGTGGTTGTGGCTGTGACCGAGGCTCGACAATTGAATCGTATACAAATCGCTCTGAAATGGTACTGGGAACCAAAGATCGCCTTGACTGTATTGTCTGGGGGAAGACGCAAAGCATACAAGAAGAAGATTAGAGCGAAGCCTTCCTTTGTTCGGCGGTCAAGCGAAGACATGGGACGAATATGGCACGTTTTCGTTGCTTCGTTCCGTGGGGATGTAATCAGAGACAAGCAACGAGACACGTACTGGTATAGCTGTTTCAACAAACCTGGGGTCATTCATTTTACTAGGCTGCTGGCAGTCATTGTCGTTCCAGTTTGGTTGGTCTTGGGTTCAGCAAGTTTGGGTCTACTCTGGCCACCACAAGTGCGACGTTGGTTGTTTTCTACAAATATTGTCAAAAGCAGAGGGGTAAGACAATCTTCTTTTGAAGAGCAGCTGACAGCTTCCAAGCTGTCAAGTTTAAAGGGCGAATTATTGGCATTTCAATCGACTACCTCCCAGCAAACGCACATGACACAGAAGGATATCCAAGAAATCAAAGATCTTCTATACGCAGCCATGGGTCAACAGTAATAAATCTGAAGGATTATGAACAACTAGCTAAAATCCTTAGATTACCACCTACTATTTTCATTACTTCAACTTCAACCACACCACTGGTATCATTGAAAAAGTTTTGGCGAGAGTCGTTTGAGTCGAGAGCAGGTTTTTGCCGTTGGGTTAAATTCGCTTCGTTTATTATAGTCTGATGGAATTGAACCAAGAGCAACTTCACGAATAGTCACTTTTTGCACACAACAACAAGGGGAAGAATGGTATCAGCAGACATCGATACAGCACCATCCGACGAGCATCTTATGGAAGGCTGGGCCTCTAAAGTAGAGACTGTGGTGGAAGATGAATGCGATTTGCCCGTGCGCGCCGAAGAAAGTAGAGATCCTTCTTCTGCAACCGGAACACAAGAAACAGGAGAGTCATCGCACCTTTTTTCACCCGAAGCTGAAAGTTCAGATGCCCCTGTCACACCCAGCAGCAGCCATGGGGGCAGTTGGTTACAAAGAGATGGTATAGAAACAGCAAAGCCGTCCTCAGGTAACTTTTGGTTTCGGAAAAAAGCCAAATCGGGACAAGGGTCCCTAGCGGCGGGAAAGGATCTCGATGAAAGCGCAAGGAGAAACGAAGAGAAGGGTGCTGCACAACAAAATAAACCATGGTGGAAGGCTGGGAGGGAAGTGCCCCAGCCCATTGATGGAAATAAGCATCTGAACGGTATTCATCGCCAATATCGTGGTGATTCATCCTGGGTTCCCCAAGCAGATCCACAAGGTGAAACTGGAATTGTTGTCAGATCCGAACCCGTCAATGTTCTGTGGGATCTCATGTCTCGCGCCATAAGAGAAAGCGCTCTATGGAGGGCCGCAACAAAAGTGCACGATAGTTCAAAAGCTGCCGCAGAGGAACGTGCGAAGCAGGGAGCTGCAGTGCGGCATGGTTTTAGGAGATTCTTCCGAAAGAGGAAGACAGACGACGAAGAAAACATTGAAGCAGAAAAGAAAGCCCCCGCTCCTAAAGTCCCGTGGTGGAGTCGCTTTCGTAGAAATCGTTCGAATGCTGAGCAGCCATCAGTCGATGGCGAGACATCAACGGCGATTGTTCCTTACCAGCCGGAACCACATCCGGTCGCTGCTGCAATGAAGAAAGCTGCAGCTGGAGTTGCGGGCACATGCATGGTCATTGTTGGTGTCCCATTGCTATTGTTTCCAGGTAAGCAATGCTGAACATTTTGCTTTTGCTTCACAAATTCTGATTCTTACCATCACTTGTTTTCGTACAGTGCCTGGACCTGGAGTTGCGATGATTGCAAGTGGAGTCTATGTAGTTTCTACAGAATTCGAGTTTGCACGAAGCTGGTTGGAGAATGTGAAGACCAGATTTGGAACAGTTTTTGACCGACTTGGCATTGAGGTCGCCACACCAGAGGCTCTCGCAGCACCAAAGAGTTCGTCACCTGTACTTCTGTTGCCACCAAGTCTCCCACCGGCGAATGTGGATGGGGAAATTAAGGACTCAAATGAGGAGGAGGAAAGTGACGATCACAAGAAAGAAGAAGGCATCGATTCAAATGAAGTCCATTCGGCTCTCGAAGCAGCAGATGGCGACGACTCTATAGAGGAGTATCGCAAGACTGAAGAAATGATCATCAGGGCTTAGCTCTACACTAACAATTGTGATATCCACTACAGCGCAGGTGAATCATCTAGGACAATGTAACAGAATGCATGACCATGTAATGTCGATATAGCGCTCTAAAGTAAACAAATAATGTACTATGCTTCAGTCGTGTGGCCTTCGCTTTTTTCCCGACTACATGACAGCCGAATGCCTATTGAACAAACTCTTTAACCAGCCAAATCGGCCACCTTTGCTTTTTGTGGGCCACAGCAAACCAACAAAGGCTGCTGCTACTCCAGATCCAACGCCCAACCAAAGCATCTTTTGGAATCGTTGCTTCGCTGCGTCCCGACGCTTCTCTTCCTCGTGTGGTTTGGCACGCAGCTGTTCGATCCCCGCTTCAAAAACACATGAGCGAGCCAGATGTTCGAGAACTGAGCACCTGCTTTTCTCCCCATGGTCACCCTCAGCGCCCAACATGGAGGAGGTTGCTGATGTCACCAAAGGTGGCTCCAAATCCAGATCCCTGCAGTGAAGAGCAGCCCGTTGAATGACGCTGACCTGAGTGTCATTTCCTTCTACCCCACTAGAATCGCCAGCTTCCAATGCGGATTGGTCTGCCTTGGTTGCAACATACACACGTGGAATGTCATCTATCAGGAATTCGTCTTCAAGATGATTCGCATATGCAAGGCTGGCACTGTTCGTTGAATCAAATGCAAGCATCACCAAATCGCAGTTTCCAGGAGTGAGCATTTGCGTGAGGTGTTTTTTCCTCAACGCTTGGTTCTCCGCTTTGGCTTCAGGAACGTCAGTAATCACGAGGTGCACAACAATCGTTTCCTCGGTATCGCTTCCTTTCGAAAGATTCTTCTTGACGCGAACATGGACGCTGGAAGTCATAGGTATGGGTGTCTTCGAAGTAGAAAGGGGGTCCTCCAAACAGCGCAATGAATTCAACAAGGCTGTTTTGCCGCATCCTGGACTACCGAGTAGCAAGACACGGACTTCTCGTGATGGCAATCTCATGTCTAGGTTGCGGCTGTTCGGTTCAATCGCTGCTCGGCTCGCAATGTCTTGATTCTTGCGTTTCCTCTGATAATTTTCCACATGCCCCAATCGAAAGAGTTCAGCTCTTGCAACTGCGGGCGAAACTGCTGATGCCACGTGCCACAGGCCCATCCAATCCAAAAAGGAAAGGGGCTTTGAAGGAACATTAATTGTTGGTTCTTCGGCTGTGGAGGGCAAATCAAGAGTTGGAAAGGTCGCCCCACTGATAATTGTAATGCCACTAGTAGATAGCGACTGCGATGACGCAATCACTTCCCTTAACGCTTCCGATCCGGATGGGGCCGAATCTGTTGGCATTGTCGGTAGACTGAAGCAACCTCGGAATAAATCAGCGGAGCGATTTAGATGCCATGGAGGGAGGGAGTGAGTTTGAACAACAGAGAAGATCTTTTCGATATCTTCCAATGACAAAACTCCGTCCTTGTCCGAATCAAATTGAAGGAAAACGTCAGCAAGAAATCGTCTAGCACTTGCTGACAGCTTCCAAGAGAAGTCAGCTCCGTCCAATCCATAAAGTATTGACTGTGGAAGGTTCAAATTCAGATCGTTATCGTAGCCAAACTTTCGAAGGGCCGTCCATGGAACGTCCAAGCGATTTTGGCATATAAACACATCAAAGATGGAAAGAAAACCATCAGCAGTGAACTTTCCTTCCCGGACAACTTCAGCATTTGGGTTGTTGCGGGTAACTACTTTCTTCCAACCAGCCAAGTCCCGTTCATAGATATAGACACGGAAGGTGTCATGCTGGAATCGATCCAATTCCGAGTGACTTAGCAGACCATCGTGGTCTCTGTCATACATGCGAAAGATGCGGGTAAAGGCTCTTTCACAATTCTCTGAAAGCTTGCCAACATCCAAATTGTAGATGGGTACAATAGGGTAAAAGACTGCCTGTTGGGCTTTCAGAAATACATCATCTACTCGAAGAAGGTTCTTGGCACTGCACTTGATGCATTGTCGGATAAACCGAAAACGTTGCATGAGACTGACAACCTGTTGCCTAGATCGAGCGAGCACTTGCTCGTCAGTAACTCCTGCAATACTTGATGGTAGAAAGAGGTCCATTTTGGTTCCTGCCACAATTACTGGAACCTGCGGGGGGGAAATGTGAATTGTCATTGTTCTCATAATCATAAAAGAACAGACAATACTGCCAAGAGCATTGAAAACGAAAACGTACCTCCCCATTGTAACATCGTTCAATCAATGGCAACCAGTGATTCTCGAGACGAAAGAAGGTCTCATCTCGGTCCAAATCATATACCAGAATAATCGAATCCACCATTTCAACGATTCCGACATTGCTCAGGGTGTTGCTCGAAATGCTTTTGCGCAAGGAGGAGAGTGACGCACTCGAAGCCCTACGTTCAGAGCCGCTCAGGCCATCACCACTACCACTAGTTGCTAGTGATAAGGTTGCTGTGACCGAAGACAGAGCCACGTCACCGCCTTGCGAGTCCACAATTGTAGTGATGCTAGCGTTTAGCGGATCTGGAGGCAAACGCACTCGCGTCATGATTCCGGGAACAACCTCTGAGAAGTGTCGAGAAACAAATGTGGAGATCAACGAAGATTTCCCCACACCCTCTGTTGAAAGATTGAAAGGCGACAGGAAAGGTATCCATGTTAGAATGCAAGAAGAAATCAGGAGTTCCCATAAAACAAAAAATCTGAATCACGCACCGTCACCCAAGACCAGCACTGTAATTGCTGACTTCACTTGGTCATTTCCAACTTCATGGGGTGGCTGTCCAACGCTTGACATCTTGAATACTGTAGTTCAAAAGTGAGGCAGAGGATAGGTCACCAAACAAGCGCAAAGATACTTTCAGAAGGTGCCTGATTACTCTGCCTAATGCACAGGTGTCAATACGCACCAGATTTATTTTCAATCAACACGGGCAAGTTCTGGCAGAAGGCCAGAACAAATTCTGTATCATTGAGACGTGGAATTTCAAATTCAACATAAGTCATTTCGACTCAATCGACACGAAAACCAGAAGTGATTGAGTCAGTCACGTCATTGTTCTTTGTCATAATCTATCATACTGAATACAGTATTCATTCTACCGGTAGTCTAGTAGATTATTAGACACCACTGATGCCATGTAAAGTGCTTCTTCATCGGATACCTGGAAAGGCAGGTGCACCCAATCTGTAGCACTATCCCACATTGGCGAAACAAGGAAGCTGGTGTCCAGATACCTGATCAGTCTGTTGCTGGTATCGTTCTTCTCTTGGACCTCGCGGACTGCTTTCTCGACCAAATAGCTGTATCCATTCATTACAATTGGGGATCGCCAATCTACTATAGGGCAGCTGCCAGTGAAGTCTCCTAATGGAATTTCATGAATGGATCTCATGTAGACTCGGACATCATCGTCTCTCCCGGCAAATACGCTGGTCGCAGTCTCTACTATCTGTTTCATCACAGCGTAGAACCGATCAAACAGATATGGAAATCGATCGATCCTACTCCCAGGCCATTGTGCAGCCGCAATAATGTAAACTTTGCAACCCTGTTCCACATACGACTGATTGAAGAGAGCAGCAGTAATGTCCTCTGGCCACTTCACTTTGACGTGGATAGCATACTGCTTCGGCAATCCAAGTCGTACAAAAGACTCCTTGGTAATTCGGCTATGTGAATATCCAACGAAGCAAACTGTCGGGAAGCTTCGAGAACCACTTTTGACGTTCTGAACCTGTTCACGCCAGACTTCACCTGCGTTGTCTTCCCACTCGTAGGAATAGGCACGCAAACGATACACATCCGTTGCATTCTCGCACCTCGCTGTTTTTGGATTCTCTCGACAACCAATCGGTTGGTATCGGTAATGTATAGGTTTCGGTGGCGACTCTGCTGTTGGCAATACCCAGCGACCCCTGGGTACATAATGTGAAGGAGGTATTACTTGTTGTCGTATCTGAATATGCGAATCGGCACCATGTGTGACACGATTGTAGTTTGGATCTTCCATGCACTTGTGTTTGAAATCGATTGATAACCATTCAGATTCATTCTGAGATTTCGTCAACGAGTTGATTCCAAAGTCCTCGCAGAATAATGTGATAACTTCCAAGAAATAGGTCCCATTTGAGAGCCATTGACCACCATACGATCCGCAGCGCTTAAATGGACCAAACCTTTCATCATTCTGATTTTTCCAGTCCAGCAAGGCTAATGATTGACCAGATAGTCTTCCAAGGAATGCAGGACGACGGCATCTCGTATTGTTTTGCAATTCGATGCATATGGCTTGTTTTGATGGAAAATGCCAAATGTTTCTGATATTAGATGCCAATGTAGAATTTGTGTCGATTGGTAGCTGTATTCTTTCATTCTCCTCACTTCTGGATGCATATATCATGGAGAATATCATTGTGGAATCTGTTTTCACAGACTGCACTTGGATCAGCAGAATCAAATTCAGTGCCATGAACGCGCATACAATGACAATGCAGTTGCAGCTCTTCTTCTCAGATGCCCCGAACGAATGAATCTTCAATTTGACTCGACATTTTTTCATTGTTTCGGACCAAAGAGGAGATGAAGATGTAGTTGCCTATTGTAAGATCTGAATAGTCAACATGTATAATACCGATTGTAGAAAATAATAGTTTGTATTTTGTTTTGTTCTCGAAAGATTTTCAAATATTCATTACACAGGATATTACCGGTACACGTACACGTACCGGTATGATGCCTGTCACATGCGACTGACTGAACGGTCGAAGCTGTCGAATGACTCACGTTTTCAAATATATTGTTACTGTACAGTATCTATTCGTTTTATTTTCTATCTGCAGTCTAAAAAGTTATTTGACACCACTGAAGCCATGAATAGTGCTTCTTCGTCGGTTACATTGAGGGGCAGATGTCCCCAATCTGGTGCACTGTCCCACATTGGCGAAATTATGAAGCTTGTATCCAAAAAACGAATGATCTTGTTGCCAGCTTCATCTCGCTCTCTTATCTCCCGAACTGCTTTTTCCACCAAATGGCTGTATGCATGCATTACCACAGGTGACCGCCAGTCACTCATGGGACAGCTACCAGTTCTTTCGCCGATTGGAATTTCATGGATGGATCTTAAATAGACTCTGACCTCATCTGCTCTATCAGCGAATAATCGAATAGCAGTCTCGGCCATCTGTTTCATCCCAGCATAAAACCGATCAAACAAGTATGGAAACCCTTGAAATCTACTTCCCGGCCATTGTGCAACTGCAATAATGAAAGCAGTGCAACCACGTTCCACGTAGGAGTAGTTCAATAGAGAAACGGTAATATCCTCTGGGTATTTTGCTTTGACATGGGCTACATGTTTGCCCAAACCAATTCTTTCGAACGCAGACTCAAGCTCCCGACTGTGCGAAAACCCAAAGAAGCACACTTTTGGAAAGTTTCGGGAGTCCCGTGTGATGTTGATGCGTTCACGCCAACGTTCACCAACGTTTCCCTCCCACTCAAAAGAATAAAACCCCAAAGCTGTACCGTCAGTAGGATTCTCACATATCTCTTGATCTGGGTTTCGTAGGCAGCCTTGCGGTTGATATCGGCTATGTAATGGCACTGGTTTTGATCCTAGTGTTGTTTGAAACACCCATCTTCCTTTGGGAGTAGGACCCGAAGCTGTATTTTGGTCTTCTTTAATCATAAGGTAAGATCCTTCATCAGTGATACGATTGCTGTTCGGATCTTCCATGCACTTGTGCTTGAAATCGAATGATAACCAATCTAATTCGTTTTCTTTCCTCTTTAGCGAGTTGACTCCAAAGTCCTCGCAGAACAGACCGATGACTTCTAAGAAATACATCCCAGCCGAGAGCCATTGGTATTCGTACGATCCGCAGCGCATCAATGGGCCAAACTTTTCATCAGTTTCCCTTCCCCAGTCCAGCATGGCTAGCGATGGACCAGATAGTCTTCCAAGAAATGCAGGGCGAGGGCATCTCGTGTTGTTTTTAAGCTCGATGCAAATGGTGTGATCGGATGGGAAATGCCATATGTGACTTATTTCAGAAGCCAAGGTAGAATTTTGCTTCATGGGCAGCTCCCTTCTTATGTCCCTCCCTCGTCCGGATGCATATTTCATGGAGAATATCATTGAGGCGTTCGTTTTCACCGACTGCGTTTGGAGTAGCAGTATCACGGCCGATGCAAGGATTGCACAGCATATTGCTCCCAGCTGGCGACATCCCTT
>CAKOGP040001792.1:0-52495 GCA_933822405.4 Cylindrotheca closterium | reverse complement strand
CGGTAGGTAGATCTCTATCTGGCATCCAAATAACCTACAGTACCTACAGTACAAGCACCTCTTTGTGCAACTGAATGCTGTACGCCATGAGAACTGTTTATATGGAAGAGGATGTTGGGAAACAGCCAACAAAGCGGCGTGTTCGAGGTCGATCTAGGGGGCTAAGCAGCAGGGGGAAGACGACAGCAGTCATTATTTTACATCTACTGTGCTTACCACTAGTCTATGGGGTCGATGAGCGGGCACTGCTGATTAAACTATACGAAACTTCAGGAGGAGCTTCATGGAAGCGATCGGCTGGTTGGGGCGTCGATGCCAATGTGTGCGAGTGGTTTGGGGTCGATTGCGAAGATATGGAGGGCGAACAAGTTGTCACCAAGATCTCACTTCCACGAAATAATATGAATGGGATCATTCCTCCCGATTTGTGGCACTTACCACACCTCAAGATCGTGGATTTTCAAAAGAATCTTCTAACTAGCGCATCATTGGAGGGCCTTAAGCCCGCCTCTCATTTGATGTCAGCCGAGACACACACGATAAAAGACATAGAAAACATGGAAGTGCCTCCTGAGAGAAGTCCAATAGAAATTATTGACCTCTCCAAGAACCACTTGAAAGACCTCAATGGGATTGCTTTTGCGCAAGATACTCTCCGAGACATCAACGTAAATCGCAATCTAATCGACAATACCATCCCTCTGGAAATTTTCGACTGTACGAATCTTGAGGCCTTGCAAGTCAGCTACAATCAGATTAAAAGTCCACTCCCGACACAAATCGGGAGATTGTCCCATTTGTATACATTTCATGCAAACTCGAATCGGATCTCAGGATCTTTGCCAACCGAATTGGGAATTCTAAACAAGATTGAAGTCTTGGGGTTGGGCGAAAATAGGATTACCGGTACTTTGCCCTCCGAAATCAACGCAATGCAGAACCTACGGCAACTCTCACTGCACAGAAATACTCATCTGAGCGGAGAACTACTCACGTTTGGGAGCATGCCATTTCTAGAAGTTCTTTCTCTGGAAGGCAATGCAATGTCTGGAACGATTCCTTCCGGCTTTCTGAGACACAATACCAATACAGCAACGCCGATCACGATTGATCTTGCAAACAATAATATTGCAGGGACGCTCCCAAAGTCACTTGAGAGGTTTGAAGCAATGAACATTGATCTCATCGGGAATTATATCATTGACATCCCTCCAGAGCTATGTCGTAAGGGAGGCTGGATGGATGGTTTGGTTGAGCAGTTTGGGTGTGACGCAATTTTATGTGGTACAGGAACGTTTAACCGTGATGGTCGAGCTGAAACTCCTGGGGCCTGCAAACCTTGCTCTGATGACTCCAATTTCCTTGGGGCAGTAAAATGTGACTCTGCAGCTATGGATGATTGGGAACTAATGCGGAAGGTCTACGATGCATTGGCAGGAAACAAGTGGACCAGAAGAGATGGGTGGGAGATATTCGAAGAAGACGCTTCAAACATCAGCACTGCAGTCATTTGTGACGAATTCTTTGGTGTGCATTGTACTAATGGAGAGATATCAAGCATCGCGCTTCAAGACAATGAACTCTTTGGTACCGTCCCGAATGCTATCTTCTCCCTTCCATCTCTAGAAGATTTAGACCTTTCCAGCAACAACATCCAGATGGATAATTTCTCTGGCGCAACTCGTGCAGAATCAATAAAGTCCCTCAAATTGTCGAATGCGAAGGTGAATGGCATCGAAGGCATTGGGCACCTATCCACTCTTGAGTATCTTCATTTGGACGGGGTGTCGATCGATGTACCTTTGCAAGATGAATTTTTTGATCTGACAAACCTGCGTGTCCTAGACATGCAGCACTCAGGCGTCCAAGGACCCCTGCCTACTCTCCTCGGGCGGTTGACCAATCTAGAAGTGTAAGTCATTTTGGATTTGTCCTGTTCCCACGTCTATGAATGGATCAGATTGTATCTCACAATGAGCTCGTACACAAAGATTAAACCTATACGGTAATTTTCTCACCGGGACGATACCCTCGGAGATTGGTCTTCTAGCGTCATTGGAAGTACTGGAGTTATCGGAAAATCATTTTCACGGTCATTTGCCAGCTGCACTATTGCTTTTGTCAGGTTTGACGACTCTTTCGATCAAGCAAGCGAACGGGACTTTAGATGGCAAGTTACCATCCTTTTCAAGCTTTACACAGCTGAGAGAGTTGAATCTTGCCTCAAATAGATTCCAAGGATCGATCCCTGACAACTTCTTGCAAGGGATTCAGAATAAGTCCTCAAACATCTCAGTATCTCTAGGATTCAACCAACTGACCGGGGTCATTCCACAGTCCCTCGTGTCATTCGATCGGCTAAACCTGCGTCTCGAAGGCAATCAAATATCGGGGTGAGTATAAATAAAAGGAAAGTCTTTGTGTTACATGCGAAACAATGTCACTCAACATACACTTTCAGGATTGCTGCTCCAATTTGTGACCGTGTAAACTGGATGAATGGTGTGGTTTCCGAGTTGGAGTCGGAATCTCGGTGCAATGGTATTCTCTGTCCCCCAGGAACGTGGAATCGGTTCGGAAGAGAGACAGTGGCTATTCAGTGTGCCTCGTGTCCTGATTCGACGTTCTTCGGACAAGTCAGTTGTGGTGTATCAGAAAACAGCAGGGAACAAGAGATACTTGATCTTTTGTTTTCCAGAACGGGTGGCGAATATTGGACGAAGCCGCACGATAACTGGCTGAATCCCAGTGTTCCAATATGTCAACGTGAAGGAATACTGTGTTTGGGTGATTTGAGCGACAACGAAGGCGTTAGGGTGATTCACATGAATGATTTTGGCCTTCGTGGTACTATTCCGTCGGAAATTTGGGAGCTCAGCAGTCTCCAGGAGATTGCTTTTTCAAACAACCAAGTAGACTTGAGCTTCGATGGAATCGAGCGAGCAGAGCGACTGCAGGGTCTCAAATTTTCAAGGTGCAATCTTCGGAGTCTGGATGGATTGGAAAATGCACATTCAGTACGGGAGCTCCACATTGCGCAAAATCAGTTTGGTGGCACTATTCCCGAAGAGATCTTCAGCCTCGATAATCTTGAAAAGGTGTACCTGAACAACAATCACATCGAAGGATCCATTCCCTCTACCATCGGGACGCTGAGTTCTCTGGAGGTTCTTGATCTTTGGAATAACCAGCTAAATTCCTTCTTGCCATCGGAAATCGGTCTTTTGTCGAACCTCGTGGAACTGAATCTGAGTGCAAACCAACTCTCCGGGACCATTCCGCCAAAGGTACTTGAACTTCCAAACCTTGCCTTATTTGACATTAGTAGCCAACGTGGGACGAAGTTTGGAGGACCAATTCCGGTGTTTGACCAAAGTCCGTCCATCTCCTTCTTGGACTTGAGCGAAAACGCATTCACAGGTGTTTTGCCACAAGACTTTTTATTGCAGGTGAATGCGACAGAAAAGATTGAAGTGAACCTTTCTCGGAACCAAATCAATGGAGCAATTCCAGAAGACTGGGGAAGGCTTAATAATCTGAATGTTGATCTTTCTGGCAACATGATTACGGGCATCCCTGATAGTCTGTGTCATCACGGGGGCTGGAATGATGGAAAGATCGATCTCTATGGCACCTGCGATGCAATCCTCTGTCCTCCTGGCACAGCATCCGACAAAGGGCGACAGATCGCAGCAGTAGACCCTTGTCAACAGTGCGACGGTGACATTGTCAGTGCTCCTTACTTTGGCTCCACGGAATGTGGAAATCCAGAACTCCTTGCCGAGCTTACGGTGTTGTCGGAATTCTATGCTGCCACAAATGGGATAGGTTGGCTCGAGCAGGATGGTTGGTTGACTAATACCCCAGCTTGCTCATGGTTTGGCGTAGACTGCGACGACGATGGGCATGTTGTAAAAATCGACCTGGAAAACAACAATGTCGAAAGCGACTCTGTATTTGCCACATCGAAGCTCCTCTCACTCCCGAAATTGAAGGTAAGTCTTGCTCCTTGGGTCAACGAAAACGACCCCCCTCTCACTTGATCGATTCTTCGATACGCAGTCACTGGACTTGAAGGGAAACTCGGTCAATATCGACTTTGCACAGCTACCGAAGAACACGCGACTGCAAGTTTTGCAGCTATCTGGCACCAATATCCGCACACTCGATGGGATCTCAATTGCTTCGGACCTTCGAATTTTGCATGCAACGAATAATCTGATCCAAGAAATACCCGATGAGCTGTATGGGTTGACCTACTTGCAATCATTGTTCTTGTCTTTCAACTCCATTACTGGAACAATTTCTCCAATGTTCTCGAGCTTGTCCAATTTGGAGCAACTTTATTTATTCGGTAATCATTTGACAGGTACAATTCCAAAGGCGATTGCGTCGATGCCAGTATTGACCGATTTCATTGTCGGCAAGAATTTGCTCAGTGGAACGATCCCAGCAAAGATGAGCGCAATGGAAACTCTCGAGCAATTTTCTGTTCTAGACCAAGAAGGCATTGATTTGATAACTGGACCTGTGCCGAGCTTTTCACGAGCCAAGAACCTATGGTACGTCGGACAATGCATTTTATTCGTCATTCCGCTTTGTGGCACCTAATCGCTCCATTGCACCGTGCAGGTACTTCGACGCGTCCAAGAATGATCTAACCGGAGAGATTCCAAATGACTTTCTGCGTGATTCAGTTAACAAGAATGCTAGCATCACGGTGTACTTGCGAGAAAATGCGATCACCGGTACTTTCCCTGCGTCGCTCTCGCAGTTTGAATTCTTGGATATAAACTTGGCTGGGAATCGGATTGAGAGTATTCCCGGGCAGTTTTGTGACAAAAATGAATGGATGCAGGGAAATGTTGGTCTCATTGACAACTGTAATGCAATTCTCTGCCCACCTGGAACTTTCAACCAATTCGGGTTTGAAACGCCTACGACCAAGTGCGTCCCTTGTGCTCACCTCGAAGGTAGGAAGTATCTCGGGGCAACACACTGCGACGATTTCGCTTCGGAACGTGAGACCTTGGTTCGTTTGTTTGCGTCCACTGGAGGGGAATTTTGGGAGAACAATGATCTGTGGAATACCGATGCGCCTATTTGCAGTTGGTGGGGACTTCGATGCGAAGATGGAGACTTGCAGGATGAGGAGGGTATTACAAGTATCAAATTGGAAGAGAATGGGCTTATGGGTACCTTGGCACCCATTTGGTCGCTTCCGAGGCTCCGTGATTTCCGAGTTTCTGGCAATCCAGAACTGTCTGTGGACTTACAGAGCATGCATGCTGTGGATTCTTTGGAAGTGCTCCAATTGTCGCAAATCAAACTCTCTAGTTTGAGCAATCTTGCCAGGGCTACTAATCTTGGAGACTTGCGCATTTCTGACTGTGACTTGAAAGGCACATTCCCCTCAGAACTGTTGCAACTTTCGAATAGACTGGAATCACTCAACATTAGCCGGAATTTCTTCGTCGGGACACTTCCAACCATGATTGCAAAATTGTCCAAGTTGAAGAGGCTCGACATTTCCTCTAATGACTTTCTATCTACCATCCCGAGCCAGCTTGGTTCGCTTACTGATTTGGAGATGCTCGGTATGTCATCCAAAGTTGCTATTCATTCCATTCTCTACTATCTTACACTCCGTATTTCTCTTCCAGTACTCTCCGACAATATGATTTATGGTACAATACCAAACGAGTTTTCTAATCTGCCATCACTTCAATTATTCGCAGCCTTGAGGCTAGACAAACCAGGTCCTAGGTTGACTGGCCCGCTTCCTCCATTTGACAATGTGCCTCAAATGACGACGCTTTCACTTCAAGGAAACGAGCTCAAGGGTAACATTCCGAACAATTTTTTGAGTGCATCAAAAGCCATTGAATCAGTCAGTTTGGGTTTGAATATCTTGACTGGAAGCGTACCGGAACACCTAGCGTCAATCGATGGGTTGACGCTGGATCTGGAAGGAAACCAGATCCTTGATTTTCCAACAGCATTTTGCATAAAGAACACACAAGGATGTGCTGGCTTTCTCTGTCCCCCAGGGAGCGCAAACAAGCATGGGAAGTCATTGGATTCATCTAGTGCTTGTTCGAACTGTACAGTCCGTGATCAAGATGCTTTCTTCGGAGCAATTGCATGCGCGCCTAGCCAGCGTGAAATCCTATTGGATCTCTATCATTCGTTGGGAGGCAAAGATTGGCACCGAAACGACTTCTGGGGTTCTGCAGCGAATGTATGCGACTGGTATGGGGTTGGATGTAGCCAGGGGCAAGTCATCAGTATCAATCTTCGTGCCAACAACCTATTTGGAATACCCAATCCAAGCCTCTTTTATCTGCGCCATCTCAAGACTCTATGGTTGTATTCAAATCCAATTAGTTTCTCGTTCGAGAATATTGGAAGTGCCAATAAACTGGAAGATCTACGTTTGGATTCGACAAGACTACACTCCTTGAAAGGGATTGGGTCGGCCACATCTCTAATTTCCTTCGATGCAGCATTCACGAAGCTGCGTGGAACACTTCCAGAGGAAATTCTGGATCTGACCAATTTGCGGCATCTTTCCTTGGGGCATAATGGCCTGTCTGGCTTTTTGCCGCAATCTCTGGGATCAATGAAACTCTTGAAATCGCTTGCACTGGGATCGAATTTGCTGTCAGGACAATTGCCAGCGTTCGACAACCTTCATTTCTTGGATTATATCGACCTCTCGGAAAACTTTTTCACCGGGTCCCTTTCCAAGGATATCTTCGGATTGCTCTCAGTCGACAGCAATCCGTCTCTGTTGCTCACAAACAATGCACTTACGGGGATTGTGCCAGAGGAATTTGCTCGCTTCAAACAAATGTCACTTCGATTGAGTGGCAACAACATCTTGGGTTTGCCATTGAGTCTTTGCTACAATGATATGTGGAATGATGGTGATGTGGGTGACTATTGGTGCGATGGTATCTTGTGCAAACCAGGAACGTACAATGCGAGGGGCCGCAAAACCGGTACTGGTTCCAAGTGCAAACCATGCAGGAGCGCTATTTACTACGGCGCCAATGAATGCTTGGACAACAACTTCTCAGGGGCCACAAGATCATTCGCACACACATCGATACTTCTACTACCTCTTGTTATACTATTGTTTATATAAATTAAAGTCTCCAAGTTTCTTTGCCTTCTTCTCTCCCACCTAGAAGAAGGATAGCGAGAAGATATCAAACAGCTGAAGAACACATATCTGATCTGCCTACATTTTTCGTAAAACCACAAATATAGCTACAACCTCATACGTTGGCTTGCGACGACTCAACCTTTGGCATTTCCATTTCTGGAACTGGTGCTGATTCTTCCCCAGCCGGCAAAGGTGGCGCTTGCTGTTGCGCCGCTGTCTCCGCTGGTGGATCAGCAGCAGCAACAGGAGCTTGTGGAGGTGGCACGGCGCTAGTGGATGTTGATGTCTGTAGCCTGTTTCCTGCGTGGCTCTGTTGGAATGAAATACAAAGACATGGGTGAGAACCCCCGAAAAATCATCCTACTTCACTCCTCCTCCTTCCAACTTACCGTTGGGTAGAAATCGCTTTGGCTTAATCCGCTTCGAGCATTAAAGTACCACGGGTCACCTTCTGCGTACATGATTTCCAACGAAGGAAGTTCTCCGTCGTCTCGTCCGTAAACGTCAAACGCCCACATGCTGTTGACTTTATCATTGAGGGCAGTTGTTGTTGTTGTTGTTGGTGCCTTGGTTCCCTGTTGTGGAATGACAAAAGCGTTGGCAAGAGACAGGATTAAAGCGAGAGATGATAGTTCGAGCTTCATAGTTTGATGTTGTGAAGTATTCGTTTTGTAAGAAGTGGAGGCAAGTCAAATCAAAGTATGTGTCAAGTTGAATGAACGAATGAATGTTGGAAGCATTTCAGCGATGAAAATGAAGGACGTCAGCGAAGTCATTTTTATTCGGATTAGTCCAATTCAGGTTTGAGTTTGGCAATCTTGTTTGCATGTCTGATCATGCAGCAGGTGGTGACAAAGCAAACGCAGAGTTGAAGTTTGAAGAAAAGAGTATTGTTGTTGCTAACAATTCAATTTATCCTGATTTATCATGTATAGTTACAGCGTCCCAACGACTAAGTTTTTTTAACCCAAAAAGCGTGCACAAAATTTATGCTTGGGCTTGAGCACCAGCGGCCTGCATATCGGCCATAGCTTGTTCAGGCATGGTTTCTGGAACAGATTGCTCGGGCATCGTTTGGGCTGGAGGAGGCATGGAAGCTGGTGCGGAAGCAGTTGGTACAGGCGCAGACATCATTTGGTTTGCAGCTTGTGAAACGGGATAGAAATCAGTTTGCTTGATGCCAGACCAGGGTTGGTAGCACCAGTCATCCTCGCCAACTGCCTTGGGGGCAAAGTCAGTTTGACCAATACCACCCCAGGCATCATACATCCAGTTGTCAGGTGCGACCCCGGGCGCCAAATGGTCTTCTTGTGAAATGCTTCCATTGTGTTGATAAAACCAGTCACCACCAGATCCTGTCGACGACGAAACGGCAGTCAATATTCTCATGTTGCTAGAAACGGAGGTGAAGGCTTGGGCGCCAGAGCATGCTAGTAGGAAAGCGGTAATCTTCATCTTGTTGATTCGGTTGGAGTGCTACTGGTAGTTGACAGAAAACAATTGAATTGTAGAATTGTAATGGTGTCACAAAAATTCATTCGAAGGAATGGCAGCCAAAATCGAAAAACGTTGGCGAGTTTGCTCTTGAGTGACGTGTAGATTTAGCAACCAATCAAATGACGTTTTGTTTTTGGTATCATGTCTGCACGTACGTACGACGATGTCACTTATGGGAGAACAAATGGTTTGAGAATCTTTTCTGCTTCCGATCGGATAAATCGCATCAGCTTCCTCTTGGATGCATTTGGAAAAAGATACATTTTCACCATTACATGTACTGTTGATCGGGCACTTTCTGAATTCTGCGTAGCTGACACCATGGTTTCAAAGATTACAGATGTTGCGCTGCTCTTTTTACTACCTCTTGATCAACATTTTGATGTGATGTCAACCACACCAAACGGCAGAATTACAGATGATCTTCCTTAGCGGTCATGACGACATCGTACTACTATGGTCTTGTGCATTTATCTATAACTCCCTCGGTTCAATGACATGATTTTAAAATTGTCGTACACCATAAAGCCATTTTGGATTTGAAAATACGATCGGACGAATGCTCCCGTCGGACGAAGCCCCTGTCTCATTTGTCAGTAACAAGAAACTTGCTTGTTCGTTCCACCACAAAAATCGCTTTATATTGAAATCGACATCCAGATGGGCAGAAACAGAACGCGCAATATTGGTCCAACAACCTTTTGCATTGAATGATTGAAAAAGTGTACGAAGTTTCTTTTTTTTTTTCTTCCAAAAAAAGGGGGAATGATGATCTCTATTTTTATTTTCAGTATACTAAACGACAACAATGATATGATAGTTGTACAGCTAGAAATCGGTAGTGCCGTGCTGAAAACGCAAGCACATATGTATAATGATGTCATGGTAGATTTCGTGATGCCACTCGAAATTTTTCAGAAACAGAAAGACTGGGAGACTGCGATTATGCTTTCGCAGGAGCACTGGCGCCAACCGTCGTTTCGGGCATGGGAGTGGCAGGGACGGACTCGGGAAGTTCCGGGGCTGCTTCGGGAGGAGTAGTAGTAGTAGGAGGAGGAGCTTCTCCAACAGTTTTGGTGGGTGCAGGGAAAAATGATGGCATGCGGTTTCCGGCATGTGATTGAGGGTAAAATTGTTGTTCGCCGATTCCGCTCCAGGGTTGGTAATACCAATGGTCATCCGAGAATTCTTCGCCAACGGCTTCCCAGCTGATTTCACCAACCTTCAACGCGGTAGCCTTCTTCATGGAAGAATTTGGAGCAAAGGCAGAGGCACCGGAGGCAAGTGCGAGAGTGAGGGCGACAAGGAACTTCATGATGTTGATTCTGATGTTGACTGTTGTGCTGCAATCTTTCGAATTTCCAAAGCGATTTGTGCGTGAGAACAAAAATGAGCCTCATCAATCGACTTGGCATCAACTGACGTCAGCCTTAGTGGAGTGAAGTTCTTCGTTAGCGTTATATCGACATCAGCGATTGGCGACGCTCTTTGAGAACACCATTAACGCTTCTTCTGTGAAAATGATGTGTCGTAGAAGCATCGCGCTCGCCCGATGATGTAACTTCAATGTTGGTACATTTTCCTACACAAAATTTCGTGGAATTTACAGCGGATGATTGATCGTTTGGCCAACCTGCTCAGCGACACCTGCCACAACTGGTGGTGCACATCACTTCCTTCTGTCCATTTTCACGTTGGTTTTGTGAGATTATATCAAGCCTCACATTCCCAAGTGAAAACACCTTCAACACACAACGACACGGTTGTCTTCATCCATCCCCTTTCAACTTCCCAATCAACTTTTTATAAACAGTGAAAAGCGAGATTCATCTATATTCGTTTCTTACACAGAAACATCCAATCTACTAAAAGGGCATCAACATCATGAGGGGTTTCACATCAATTTGCATCCTTTTCTTCTTTCTCACCACTTCGGTGAATGGTTTCACAACCAAAAAGAGAGAGCAAGGAGGACACAAATTTCAACCAGTCAATGTTGGAAAAGATGACAAGGGTCAACAGGAGAGCGTTCCTGCTACCTCTCCCGCCGCCCCTCTTTTTGCATTCCCTCCAAGCTCGGCTGTCTCTGCCATTCCTGTCATTTACGAAGACGAATTGGACGAAGACATTAATATTTCCTACGGAGTTGCACTTGTTTCCTGTGCTCTTTCCTTGGCACTTGGGTTCGGATTTGGGTACGGAGTATAAGACAATATATATATTGAATATATGTGTTCCATTGCGCTACGTTACTGCCAATGCTAAATCGTCCCTGTCCAATGAAAAATATTCTTTCATTGGACGTATGGGGACCTAAGCAGTGAATCTTTCATGCAGGGTCAGATCACTGCGACTGTTGTTGGTGGATCCATCAAAGAACAATGATTGGATCGGCCATCATACATTTGGAGACATATAGATAAAGCTTGTGTATACATAATAAAGAGTTTATTCCGACCTATCTATCCATCTCTCGACACCTTCTCTTTGTTGAAATTCGTAGCTTTTTGTTTTGGAGAACCTCATGCTAATATATATTGCATCGAATTGCATGCCATCAATCTTCCAACTTGAAGCGAAGGAGATGAGCCATCACGATTGATTGCTCCTTTTGAACCAGTCAGTCGCTTATTCCAATAATCGCCTAGATTACTTTATTTCTAATTTCATATTAATTCCAATAGGAAAATACCCAGTCTTCGGATGGAGTGAGAAAGAAAAAGCGCCTGCCGTCCAGACCAGTTCGAAGAAGTGATCAAAGGAATCCAAACATTCCATTCTGGTATCTATTAGCCGTACAGAGACCGTGGAGACTGGAATCTTACTTTTGTTCCTGCCGGGATCCAAAGATTTGACTTCAACCGACTGGCATATCCTGGGTCTCGCAACTTCTACGTGCGTGGTTGATGCTTGAGGAAAAATCAACGGGGGGTTTCTTACCGCATCACGGTGCCGTAGCGACACAATTTCTCTCTGAACTAATCAACCATGAAGATCGTCGCTGCCTCTCTCGCCCTTGTTGCCTCGGCTTCTGCCTTTGCCCCTTCCTCCATGGACAGCGTGAGTCATAGAATAGTTTAGAATCTTGATGGATGGACAAGCATCGAGATGAACATTCTTCTCAAAACGACCCGGTCAGAGACGATGATGTTCTCTGCACTGGGAATCTATCCAAATCCATCCGAAATTCATTGTCATTCCTATCAATCATGTAATCTCACACGCTATTCTTTCTCTTCTATCTTCTCTCTTTGTCTCTACAGCGCAACACTGCTCTTCAAATGTCTTTGAAGAACGACCTTGCCAACGCCGGAAAGGTTGCCCTTGCCGGAGCCGCTGCTTTGACCGTCGCCACTGCTCCCGCCGCTGCTTTGACCAAGTCCGAAATCAACTCCCTCACTTACTTGCAAGTTAAGGGAACCGGTCTTGCCAACAGATGCGCTGAGGTCGTCGGAGAGGACACCATCACCCCCAAGTCTGGACAAAAGCTCGTTGATATGTGCATCGAGCCCAAGGCCTGGGCCGTCGAAGAAGAAATCGGCAAGGGTGGAAAGACCGAGAAGAAGTTTGTCAACTCCAAGGTCATGACCCGTCAGACTTACACTCTTGAGGCCATTGAGGGACCACTCAAGGTTGAGGGAGGAAACATTGTCTTTACCGAGAAGGAAGGTATCGATTACGCCGCCACCACCGTCCAAATGCCCGGAGGTGAACGTGTTCCTTTCCTTTTCACTGTTAAGGATCTTGTTGCCAAGGGAAACGGAGGCTCCTTCAAGCCTGGATTCCAAATGGGAGGTGACTTCACCACTCCTTCTTACCGCACAGGTCTCTTCCTTGACCCCAAGGGACGTGGAGGAACCACCGGATACGATATGGCCGTCGCTCTTCCAGGTCTTCAATCTGGAGAGGAGGGTGATGATGCCCTTTTCGGCGAGAACAACAAGACCTTCGATGTCACCAATGGACGTATCGAATTGGAGGTCAACAAGGTCAACGCCGATGAATCTGAAATTGGAGGAGTCTTTGTTGCCACCCAACTCGGAGATACCGATATGGGATCCAAGGTTCCAAAGAAGGTTTTGACAAAGGGAATCTTCTACGCCAAGGTCGAGTAAATCAAATTTTCAAGCTAGTGCAGCGGAAACCTCTTCCTTTTTATCCGAACTCTCCAATTGTTGTGGCCACGTATTATTTTATTATATAGAAACCTTCACTTTCCCGCAAAAGCGATCATTTCATATTGAATATATCGGATGAAATGAATTGATAGCTCCTGCTTAATGCAAAACCTAAATAGCATAGTCCTATAGGTTTAGTTTACTCGGGTACTCAGTGTTCTTTGTTTGGTTTTATGTACTTCCCATCTGATACCAAATCGTTCTCTCTTGACTTTGCATAACATCAAGCTGGCTTGTTTCAACTCTTATCTCATGTTCTTTAGTTCATACCTTTTCCATCATGTTGTGGTGGATTGGAGGATGAATTTACTTTTGATTTCAATTCTTCGACAGATATCAATTTTATATCCATACTCTTTCGATCTCGAATTGCAATGACACCGACATGAAATGCTACTCTGTCCATGGCATTCGATCAGGATACCCCCCCGCCCAAGCAACGGAAGAAGAGTGAGTGATGACGTACTATTTGAAAGGACTGAAAAAGTCCCAAAATGTCGCATTTGTCGCCGGCACGTCGAAATGCCGTTGTGTGCACGCTGGCACGCCCACATCCTTCGACCAAGTGTAAGCAGCCGAATGCCCCACCGTTCACGACCTGAGCTCTGGGAAGCAAAACGAAACAACAGCAATATCCAATAAATCCTTGACCATGAAGCTCTTTCAAGCATGGATTCTCACTTCACTATGGGCTTCTACCCTTGCCGCTCCCGCAGTTGTTTGGAAGAAGAATAGTCAAGCCGGAACCCGGACACTACAAGTCTCGGAATCCATTGAAGCATCTGAATTGATGACCTCTGTTTTGGAGGATGTTTCTCCTTCAGAATCATCATCATCATCGTCGTCATTGTCTTCGGTTGTCTTCCTTGTCAAAAAAGGCGAAGGCGGTTCCGAGTCTCTGACTGAACTTGCGTCGAATGGAAAACTTCCAGAAACAACCAATAAATACAACGATGCCACCGGTGTCTACCATCATGTTTCGGGCATTGAAAGCCCAGTCGCCATGGTTCGTGAATGCGGCCGTGCCAACAATAATGGACACAAGGTTCTACAAGTTACTCTTAACGAATTGAATTCCAAATTGGCACCTCCCACTGAGGTTGAGGATACCAAGTCCAAGAGTGCCATTAAGAGAGCTAAGGATCTTGGAAAGGCCGATGTCCTTGTGGTTCTAGTAGATCCCCGTGAAGACATTGATGAAACGATTGCACGAACCATTGATAATGAAAATGTCGAATCCGTTGTTTTGACTGCCATTCGATCCATTGATGAGGTCAAGCTCGAACGTCGTTTGATGGCCCAGAAGCGTCACAATGCCATGATGAAGGCGGGAGAGAGACATTTGGAATCCAGACGCCGTCGTTTGGAAGAAGACAATGGGGACAACAACAACAACAACAATAATAACAACAACAACAACAATGCGGACATGAGTGGAGTATACTACGTGCACATGACTCCAAATATTCTTTCTGGTCTGTTGTTTGGATTCATGTTTGTTACTGTCACCTACATTGGTATTCAATGCATGGCTGCCATTAGCGGACAAGATGTCTATGTCAGCAAGATGCCTACCGTCGGACGTGAGGCTTAAACAATTATATTTATACTATAGTTCGATTTTCAAAATAGATCACATGATAATATTAAACAATAATAGTAATAGTATTAATAATTCCACAACACTAATACTGTCAAGGCTTGTTTCCAAGTTTCATTGTGGTGACCATTCATCGGTGCATTGATTACTCATGATAATGCGGTTCAGAATGCGACAGTTTCCAGACCATGAGGAGCGTGCGACACGACTTGTATACTACTTATCTACGATGTCAGGTTGAACCTCACCAGCATGACAACTAAAGTGACATGATGATGATCCTTGATCATTTATCACCTAGTAGCATCTCAGCATGCTAGATATTCTACAGTGTGGGAAGGCCTCAAAACCATGGTTGCACGGAAGGATTGGCAAAATTGCTTATATATCCAAGCAGTCAGTTTGTATTTTATCAGCATACGACAACTGAAGTTACTCCAAAGGAACGAGGATAATGATACTTCCGGTAGTGCACTCGTACTCGTATTTTCAATACTGTACTTGATTTTTATACGATTCATTCATATTGATCGAAAATGACGTCCATCCTTCGCACCACACCTGGTTGATGGAAAGTAACATAACCTATTCGACCCAAAACCCCTTCGCAGACTATGTACACATCTTACATGCTATGCAATACGATGAAATATTTCCCTGCTGATAGGGGCACATCTTTCACTGTTGTGACGTTTGTCCCTACTTCGAACTTCTTTGTTGAAGGTTTCGGATCGCGAGCAGTCTACACGCACTGCCTACCAGATCTTGTTCTCAATCATCCTTTTGGCACACACTATCTCCCGACAGCCGTATTATCCAAAATCAACACCATGAAGCTTTCTCTTACTCTTGCTTTCATCACTGGCGCCGCTGCCTTCTCGCAGGTGAGGATCCAAAAGAATCCACTGGATTTGTGATTTTTCCCCCCTGAGGATCTTTGAAGGACGGATGCAGAAGAGAGAAAAAGACATCGATCGAAACCCCAAAGTGACCATGGTCGATATGGCCGTTGGACTTTGGGGTTGATGGATATCATTCTTTGGGATGCATGGACGTCATGCACAGCATCTACTGCGTCCGCCTCTGCCAGCGCCGCCCTACTTGCTGATTATCTTTATCAAAGCGTTGATTCTCTCGTTCCATCAATTCTGACAATTTTTGTTTTCCCTTCTTTTCTGCTTCAGGAATCTTCCCGCCGCCAAGCCCTTTCTGGAATTGCCGCTGCCGGAGCCGCTTTGGTCCCTGCTGCCGCCAATGCCGCCGCTGGTGAATCTCCACGATTCTCCGTCTTTGGTTTGATCGGTGACGGAGGTGCTTACTCTGAGGGTGCCGCTTACGGAAGCGATCAATCTACCAAAGTCTACTCTCCTTACTCTGTCTACGGAGAGGCCAGCGAGAAGTCCCTTTACAAGGAAGGAGCTGCCGAATACGTTGCCCGCAAGAAGGCCGTCGTCGCCGAGTCCAAGGTCCGCCTTCAAAAGCTTCCCGCTTACGTTGCCAAGTCCAAGTGGTTCGAGGTCACTGATGAGCTCAGCCGTTTCATGTACGAGACCCGTAGTTCCATCAACTACCTTTCCACCACCCCTGAACAAAAGAAGGCCGCCAAGGAATTCTACGTCGCCATTGAGAACGTTGCCAACAACGCCCGCCTAAAGAGACAAGATGCTTGCGCCGCCGCTGTCAGTGATGCCATTGCCAAGCTTGAGGCTTTGAGCTTCTAAATCAGTATTTGTTTTATTGATTCATGAGACAGACACATGGCGAAACGAAATTAAAACCAACACAAAAAAAAACGACTCTGGGGAAAGCTAGGAGTATAGAATAAAAAACCGAAGCCGTACCCTTGGCGGTTCTCTTTTCGATGTAACAGTATGTAGTGCACTTTGTCATCGACACATATATACTCTGCTCTGTCATTTTTCAGAAGCATTATAATCAGGCATGGACGATCGTAACTTTGTTTCCTTCTAGCTATGGACCGTCCTGCACCAGGTCATATAGAACCGACACGAACTGATACATATCTTGGTGTCTCTGGGATCCTAATCTCACCACCCGATTCTAATGCCATCGGTTCCCTTTCTGCTGACGTTGTCTCAGGGCATACCTGCTTCCAGTTAATAAAAGCAACCTAGAATCATTCTCGACCGCATTGGAACGGAATGACAATAGATGATAAGAATGGTCTTCAGAGCTGGCACATCAAGCAGTCGTCATCATATATTATAGATTTGAGCGAATTTTCTAGTTCAAATGATCACCTGTCGAGCTCTGTAACTAAATATGCCTTCCTATTTTTACCTACCCTTCAGTGCTTTCAATCTCAAGACAATCTTCAACAAAGGTTGTTTCTTCACCTACAAACACGTACTATTTCATGATGAATTGAAATCAACCTGTGGTGGAGACAACACTGTTATTGATTGTTGTTGTATTTCCTTTAGTTGCCTATTCTTCTGCGCTTTTATTTGGCATGGCCGGCAGATACTCCTTCCAGTTGAAAGGCAGTTTGTGCTTGAGTGTCACTTCTCCCGTGCGAGGATCAAAGACAATATTCTTCTTGAGCTTCAGTCGCTTGTGTGCGGTTGTCTTCATTCGCTTTCTAGATCGAGTGTGTTTTCGCTTGGGCACTGCAAACCAAATCCAACTTTGATCTTCCTCCTCTTGTTGTTGTTCTTGTTGCAGCGGTGTTTCCATGCCTGCCAGTTGTGGCATCCACGGTTGTTGCATGTGTTGTGCTACCGGTGTGAACATGTGTTGATGCCATAAAATTTTGGCGGTTCCGCCCACTCTTTGCCGAATTACGGTCGATACCAAGGATAGAGAATTCCAAATCATTTTGTTTCTGTTGCTTTTGATCTAATTGTATACACGGTAGATTCAGGATCGAGAAGTCAGTGTGTTTGTCGTGCGTGTGTTTAGTTCTCGAGTTCTTTTTCTGTTGCTTCTGTCAGCAGATCAAATTATCGACTTTGTCAGTTTTGTATCCAGTACTTTGACTGCTATACCTGTCACACTTGTTATTGGTGACTTAGGTGTTTATGTACAAGTATGTGTACAGGCAGGATGATGGGCTACTGACTACTGCCGGTATGTCAATGTTGTGGTGAAGTTTCAGTACGTCGCCTGTCCGTCCTCCATGCACGGTAGGGAAATTCACATCGACATATACCACGGCTTCGTCATATTTCCTGTTTCATCAACACCATCTCTCGTTGATTAGTGAGTGTCAGGATCAACAGACGGTAAAGGCAAGGAATCGAAATCAAAACACCAAAACTATGTCCCTTTTATTCGGAAGACTTTCAAGGACGCTGATGCGTCCAACCATTGCACAAAGCAGGACAAACCTACCCAACAACACTACCACATCACTCGTTTCGTGCTCCCCGGCCAATTGGATGGAGTCTCCTGCTTTTTCATTGGTATCCCTTCGATTCAAGGGAGGAGTGAAGACCAACAGTGGTGCCAAGAAGCGATTCCGCGTGCGTGGAGGTGGTTCCATCAAGAGGTATGTCAATGCTATTATACCTGAATAAATGAATGAATTTCTCCAATTGTGCCAGAGATTGGCAATCGTCATTCGAATGTACATGGCGTGATTCTCACAAACTGTTCTATCTCGTACTGAATTTTAATTTATTTACTGTTGACGATAGACGACGATCGGGGACCTCACATAATACAGGATACAAGTCTCGGCAATCATCAAATCGCTTGGGAAGTTCCACTGGGATTGACGGCAAAAAGATGGAACAACGAGTGCGAAAGCTATTGGGCGTCTTTTAAAATCTTGATTATTACAGCAACTGGGATGTTGTCCTTTATACTTGTTTGGGATGATACACTGGACTGCAGATGACCGACCACTAGCCTTTTCCAGTAAGAGAAAAGTCAACGACTATGGATGAATGGAAACCATACTGGCCAAAGGAAAAACTGGAATCTTGTAATCTAGAAAGACCAATCATATCGATATGAAATCTGGTGCACTTCGCTGCCTAGAATAAAAAAGAGCACCATCAACGGATGCTCTCAATTTTGTCCAAAACTCAGGGCTGAATCTCTGCCGACCTAATGCTTCAAAGTTCATACGCTCCTGATGGCATGACATTTGCCAATATTCATGATTAGGATAGAAGCGATGCGCAACCCGCACCCTTTGGCTCACAGAAGGGAAATCAAGACGAGATCTTTTTCTACAAAGGGCGAAGCATAATGTCAAATGAATCAATCCCGATCACGTTGCAAGTCGATCTAGAATGGTGATTGGATCCAGTGTGGTACAAATCTTCGAAAAAAGTAGCGCAAAGCTTGGTGTTATATGTTAGAAACAATCGGCCTGATTCCGGCTGAGATTGCATCTGGCGGTACGACTACGATTTCCCTACGTTTACTGGATGCCTGCTTCTTTGCCCTTTTGACGACGAGGAAGACGGTGGCACGACTATTGAAATCACACGCTTGGAGAAAGCATAGCGGATCGGCAGGGTATTCGAAGACGAGATTGTTGTTGACATATGCGCATAGTACTTTGAAATTGTAAAACCTATTTTGATATTCGTTCCATTCAACAACATTTGTAGGTGCGACTGATTGACTCTTGTTCCACTCTTTACTATTTATTTTATAGCTTGTCGGTCAATTCTGGCACTGCCTCAAACAAATCTTGTTGTAGACCATAGTCCGCCACTTGAAAGATAGGTGCGTCTGCATCCGTATTAATGACGACAATGTACTTGCTATCCTTTCACCACTAAGATGTTGAATGGCCCACATGTCCAACTTGCCTCAAGTGATATATATTGAATCGAACGAATGGGAAGAACGGCATCTTTTGTGTGAGTACATGGATCATAAAAAAAAACACCACTGCCACTGGTGCATTATCAACTTCATCATCTTCTACAGCACACGACCACACACATGTATACATGCACGCATAAGCATTCTATTCACTCACCAATCATTGGGACAGAATCCTGCATCGACGGCCGCCCTAGATGCTCCCACGGCGGCATTGAGCTTGTCGGCCAACTTTTCCAAAATAATAAAGCTGTCACCGCTCTGTTTTCGGCCAGTCTATCTCCTAATGCCACATGATAGACCTTGGTGACGCCATCTGGAATTTCGGTAGGAGCGTCGTTGCCACGACCCACCAGAGTCACACCAAGAAAGAATCCCTCACGGAAGAAACCAGGCGGTAGGCGCCAGTTGGCTATCTTTCGATAGATAGAAATACAACTGCCCTAGTTCGCACAGAAATAAAACCATACATTAAATTGAACATGATGGTACCACCCTTGGTAGCTTTATCCAGTCTTTGCCCTGCTTCTGTTTACATACATCAATTGATAGGAGCACACTCTTGAGCATGCTCCTTATCTTCTGCAAACCGAGCCTCCCCCGTCTCCTCCAGAGGCCGAATCCAACTCAGCATCGATTTCAACTGTTTGAAATCGTTCTCCTTGTCCTTCTCAAACGACTCAATGTCGGAACCGTACTCACTTTGAAGCAGCGCATTCCCAAAGTCAATAAACTTGATCTTCTCACCGTCAAAGACAAGATTGCGTAATTCCAAATCTCCGTGGACGACGCCAGCATCATGTACCGCTTCAAGGTCAGCGAACGCTTGGTTGTAGACACTGGGTTCCAATCGAAAGCGTTGTGCGTGTTGAGGCGCAACCATGTCCTCAAGAGATCGACCTTCATATGTAGTAGCAAAGGCAACAATCTCGCCACGTTCAGGAATCACCCAATACGATGCATTGACTATCGAGCCAACATATAAAAATCGAGGGATCGCCGTCCCTTGAAGATGACACAAGATGTGGTAGACTTGTGTTTCATGTTTAAGCTCACCAATACGAGTGTTGTAGTACTCCTCGTTCCATAAGCTTCGACATAGCAACTTGCAAGCGATGTCAAGAATACCAATCTTTGCCCTGACAGCTTCCCCTATTCTGCCAGATCCGATTGGCCGTGGATTGCCACCCTCAAGCTCGGCAAGGGTCAGTGGTCCAAATCGTGTCAGTGTTGGCTTCCACGATGATTCCTCCCCCTCCTTATCGACAATCAAAATGGTGTCAGGTTCTGGCCAATTGCATTGGTATTCGTCTCTCATCATTTCAATGTATCCTTTTCTCTCCTCATCACTGGTGAACGAAAACAGACCAACTCTATTTCTACACAGCTCTTCATATTCCTTGGCTCCTCCCTTGCTTGGCTGTCGTCGGTTGATTCTTCGCATGTAGTCGTCGTACCATATCGGCATCTCAGAAACTCGCATGCATGATCGGGGGCGTAGTAGTTCCTGATTGGAGCGAGAATTATCATCGTCCCCATGATCAGCATCATCCTCATCAATACCGTCCTCCCTATGACTGCCATCGTCCTCATGATCACCATCGTTGTAAGGTTGACTTTCCCGTCCATCACGGCAATCTACCAAACCAGATGCAGCAAACAAGAAGCGAAACAAACCCACCAAGAAGGGATATTCGCCAATATTTGTCGTCCGAACATCAGGGTCGCAAATGGAGACTTGTGTGTCAGGATATTTGTGAATATGGGTGTAATACTCGGTGGCTATTCTCTTGCCTTCATATCCCCGAGCGGCTATAATAGAAGAGTTTAGTTGTTTCACAGACCAAAAAGGACCTGCAATGTGAACAACCAATTTCCTGTCGTCAGTCACCTCGAGCTTGAGAAAGTCAAATCGATACCCCGTTGACAAAATCCCGTATCGCGTCTTCATGGACAACATGTATGACACAATTTGACGCACTGGGAAGACGTTGTGTTTCATTGTGTACGTCCCGCTCTTTGAATGAGTCGGTACTCTGCTGTTTGTTGCGGATTCGCCATTAGCCACCTCGGGCATTGCTTCCACATGGTCTTCACCTTCGTGAGGATTCCCAATGTCTACTTGTCCAGTGGTGTCTCCGTCTGCCCTGGAAGTGACTGGGGTGTCTGGCTCAAGGTCATATAGGTTCAGGTCCCGTCCAAGGCGGGCAAAATCATTTTCTATTGAGGTCAATGATCCACCCGGAAAGTTCCACGGAGCTTTGTTTTCCATGGGTACCCGTGCTGCATGTTCATTTCCATTAGGCCGTATGTGTGCGAACATCATGTCAGAACCATTGTCAGGGCCAACTTTCGAAGCATATTTTTTGTCCATATCGCATTTCCGGCCAAAAAAAAGCTCTCTATATTCCTCAGGCAGTTGACACGAAGCAAAAACATCCTGCAATCTTATAAATCGTGTCATCATGAGTCCTTCCAAACTGGATTCATTTCCGACGAATGCATTTTTCATCGTTTCAGTAGCCATGGTCGTGTGAAATTCCTGTAACCGAAATGATGCAAGACTATTCTCCTCTGTTGAAATCGTTAGACCAGTCATGTCAGAATTTGCCAAGCTCAAGAACCCAAAGAAATCTTTTGGATCCCATTTTTTCATGTTGAAGTCTGCTGCTCTCGTGGACGATGCGTTGGGTTTCTGGTCGGTACCTGCCCCTGCTTCTGTACCAGTGCGACGGCGCTTATTGCTGTCATTGGAAGCGACCTCAACACGTCTTCGGCTTGTGGTTGTGGACTTGGACATGCCATGGGTCGCGCCCGTCATGTCAAAGAGTTCGTATGGCCTGAGCAACTCTTGTATCGTGATGGTACCACCATGAGGCTGTTGGTCCTCTTCAGAAGATTGCGCCTCAGAAGGTTCTTCTTGACGTGCATCGTCCACACTGATCCCGCAGCACTTTAGGAGCCAACGAAACATCGGCAATGTGTTGATCTGAAAATAAGTGGCCCGTCTTCTTTTCCCATGGTCAGCTTTTTTTGCCTATATTTCGTGGAAACTGGACCGTGTTGGCATATTTAGAGAAATCGAAAACGCCAAACCAGACTAGATGTTGTCAAACGCGCGCTAATTTGTGATCCCTCGGTGTTATTTTCACACGGGGAATCTCGAAAAAAGGGAACTTTTAAGGGAACTTTAAGGGAACTATTTAGGGAACTTTTAGGGAACTTTTTAGTGAACCGAGAAAAGGGAGATTTATTCAGACTCCCTATTGTTCGTACCAGTACTGTATCTTTCGGAACCAAATCTTTCTATTCGCAGCAGATGTCAAGCAATCAAACTGCATCTTATCATAGAAATTCACGAAACAATGGGTCAAACAGCAGGCGACCCCCAACAAGCCGTTCAAAAGAGATTTGAGGATTTGGAAGACTGTGTAGGAATCTGAAATGTGGAGATTACAAATTTGATAGCGAAGAATGCAGAGTTGGAAGCAACGAACATCGAGGCCGATAAGAAAATCTCTGAACTCCAAAAGCTGGTACAATCAGAATGAGTAATCGATGACTCGATTTCGATGAATCTCAACGCATACACGTTCCTCTATACCTCGGCGATGTGCAGCGGACCGTTCATTGCAGGCGTGACAACCTGCTTGCTACAGTTCACAGTTTTCTCATTGTTCTTGTTGGATCTCTTGAACACGACATCGATTCCGCCGGGAGTGGCCACACTTGTACGAGTGTGTCAGGTAATTGCGATCGTCATTTCCTTCCAGGTGGAGACTGACATGCTTCGCGCTCTGCGGGCTATCTTCTACCGCGAAGGATTTGATGAAATGACCGACAACTTTGGTGGGTTTTCTCCCTGGAGGTTTTATTTTGCAAATTCTCTTATGGCCATCCAGGGTCTGTTCGGCAAAGTGGTAGCCTTCCTGCTGATTATCTTTGCGGACAATGTGTTCGATTTGCCACTGAATTTCACAGCAGTCATGTTCGTATCAGAGCTGGATGAAATTATTTTCTTTCTATCGAGGGCTGGCTACGTCGGCAGAGACTCTGAAAGAATGGCCAAGAAGATTCAAAATATGAAACTCCCACAACGAACACTAAATGGAATCTTGCAGCATGTGCATATCCTTGTCTATGGTTTGATAATGGTCGCTACATTCATCGCTTTCGCCATTCTTGCTCGAAAGCAAGACAGTCAGGAAAGTCTTGCTGAGTTCGTCAAGGTCGAGTTCGGAGATGAAGTCGATCCAACCCTTGGCCTGTTCTCAGGCTGCTACGAGAAACAATTGAATGACGGTTGGGATGCAAGAGTTCGATACGTGCAGACTCAGTCAGCTCGAGGCAAAGGCAATTTTGAATATTGTCTTGAGGATGATCTTCGGACATGGGTCTTCGCGAACGCTCAGTCTGAGACAGTGTGCAATGATAATTTCGCGATCCGATCAGCCGAGGAACGATCTACTAGCTTTGACTTGTTGGATGCAAAGGGCGATCAGTGGTTGATTGGAACAGGAAACCCAATATCGGAGTTTCAGTTGGGAGAAATCGACCCAAGTCGTTTCGAGATTGAATGCGGCATTATATCAATCGAAGGCACATCAAGTTCAACAGAGGAGTTGTGTCCGGTCGTGAACGTTGATGGATTTACAATTGGATTTTTTGGTAGCAATGATTGGTCTAGAACATATGATATGTTAGAGAACAGGAATTCTGAAGTCGTCCAATTCTACCAACATCCAGTATTCATTGGAGATTCTCTGGGTGCGGAAGGGTACGAAATACTATTCTTCGCTGGGCGAAGGTGGGTCCTTGCAAGCGCCGCAAAGCTGTTAAAAGAAGTTGACGACCCTGTCATTTCGTTGTTTGAATCCTCTATGTTTTGGCTTTTGGATCTTCCAGCAGACGCGCTGTCCTATCTAAGTGAGACTGTGAACGCAGGCAACGATCGAGGTACACCACTAGGTCTCCAGTGGTACACTGCACGATATGCAAACGGAATTTCGTTCCCTTTTCCTGATATCAGCCGTCCAGTCGACTCATCCTTCTGGTGTGGCAAATGCAACAGTAGGACCAATACATGTCTACATGAAGGAATCTGCCAAGATGACGGTACGTGCCATTGCAGACATGGAGCAGTGGGTAAATTGTGCGAAATCAAGCCTCTTGATGATGGAGTGTGTAACCCATTTTTCAATGCAGCACCGGATGATTATGATGGCGGAGACTGTTGGTAATTTTTTGGATTAGGTTATGTTTTCGTGATAGGACATAATACTCAACGGCATTTTGCCATCATTTTGGCAGCGGGGCCACATGCTCGAAATCAAATTGTGGAGTCGGAGCGATGGACGTTGCCTTTGGTCAAAGTCTGCTACGGAATGGTACTGGGTGAAGTGACGATCAACAGGAACCTTTTATCAGGTACGATTCCCTCAGAGATAGGAAATTTGAGTAGTTTGGGACTGGCAGACTTGTCTGCGAATGCTTTATGGGGGGAAATCCCCTCGGAGGTTGGAAAGTTGAGTGCTTTGAGTGAACTATTCCTCGAGAACAATCGCTTCTCTGGAACAGTGTCCACGGAGGTCGGAAGGTTGAGTTCTTTGAAATATTTATGGCTGTTCAACAATACCTTTTCCGGAACTCTTCCCTCGGAGGTTGGAAATTTGAGTGCTTTGTTAGGACTTTGGTTGTTCGACAATCGTCTCTCGGGGGGAAATTCCATTTGAGATTGGTAATTTAATTGTTTTGACAATGCTTTAAATGAATGCCAATTATTTGTCTGGAACTCTTCCGTCAGAGGTTGGAAAAGCTGGCTTCATTGTCAGCACCATCCGTTGATAGGAGCGTTTTATCGGGAAGTCTCCCAAGTGAGATTGGTTTGCTCGACGACCTACTGTACCTGAGCCTACGAGACAACAGTCTAAGTGAAACTCTACCTACTGAAATTGGTCTCTTGACCAATCTGCAGTACCTTATTTTCTGGATGGCAACGCTTTAAGTGGGCCGATTCCAACTGAACTTCTGCAGTTGAGAAATTTGACACAGCTGGAACTGTCAGGAAACCTATTCAGCGATGACGAGGTGGGCGAAGTCATGGTTGCTCTTGGTTTGAACTTTTCGTGCAATGAAGCCTCTGTGAAAATGGTTCTGACCACAGACTTGTATCCTGAAGAGACATCGTGGCAGATTGCCGCGGTTTGATGGCACTGTCGTTGCGTCGGGTGGTGGCTACATTCTGAACACTATCATGCATGACGAAAAGGTGTGCATCCCCTTTGGATGCCTGCAACTTTACCCTTTTCGACGAATACGAAGATGGTGTGGCTCAACTATACAAATCACACGTTTGGAGAAAGTGTACCAGATCGGCGGGGCATTCAAAGACAAGCTGGACATTGACATTTGTGCATAGTGCTTTTTTAGACTTGTAAAAGCTAATATTAATATCCGTTTGATCCCTGCACAACTGATTGACTCTTCTTCCATTCTTTCCTACAGTACAGTTATTTTATAGCTTGTCGGTCAATTCTGGCACTGCCTCAAACAAATCTTGGTTTAGACCATAATCCGCCACTTGGAAGATGGGTGCCTCTGCATCCGTATTAATGGCAACAATGCACTTGCTATCCTTCATACCACTAAGATGTTGAATGGCCCCCGAGATCCCAGCTGCAATGTACAAGTCGGGAGCGACCACCTTGCCAGTTTGTCCAACTTGCCTAAAGTGATATATATATTGAATCGAACGAATGGAAAGAACGACATCTTTTGTGTGAGTACATGGATCATCAAAACAACACCACTGCCACTGGTGCATTATCAACGTTATCATCGTCTAAAGCACACAAGCACACACAGCCACACACAACCACACAAAAACATACATGCACTCATGCATATGCATTATGTTCACTCACCAATCATTAGGACAGAATCCTGCATCGACGGCCGCCCTGGATGCCCCCACGGCGGCATTGAGCTTGTCGGCCAACTTTTCCAAAATAATAAAGTTGTCGCCGCTCTGTTGTTACAATTATTATTTATCATAGAGAGAGTAGTTTGAAATGATGGGTGAGTAATTAGTAAACAAGAGTAATACCGTCAATACATATATTCCCATGTCCAAAAACAACAATTTATTCGTACCTTGATTCCCCGTCCTCCACTGACCACGGTCGACGCCGATTGCAAGTCGGGTCGATCCGATTTGCTGACCGATTCGGACACCCATTCCGCTTTTGTGAATGGTTCCACTTCGACACTCACAACCTCACCGACCGCCGTCAAGGGTGCCTTGTCAAAGGAAGTGGGTCGCACGGACAAGACTTTGCGTTTGGTAGGATCCTTAATGGCCACCTTGCACAAGACATTTCCAGCGTACATGGGACGAACAAAGGTGTCTGATGATGCATACGTTGATTTTTCGAAGTTGATACGAACAAAGAAATATGTGTGAGGTATAAAGTCCTGCGTAGAAATCAAATCCTCTTGCCCAACAAGTTCACACGATAGGATAGTAGTGGTAGGTGACTCACTTTCATCTTGAATTTCAAGAATGTCCGTAATGGGACTGACATCTAGCAAAGCAGCAGCTCTCGGAATGACAGTGGATCCAAACTTGGTGGATGCTCCCAATACTACACTGCAGTCATTGGCCGTCGCCACACTCTCAATGGCCAACGCCACACTCTCGGCCAACCTGTCTCCTAATGCCACATGATAGACCTTGGTGACGCCCTCTGGAATTTCGGTAGGAGCGTCGTTGCCAACCACCAGCAATTCAATGTCTTGTCCAAAGGACCGAGCGGCAGTGACGGTACTTTGGGTTTGCGCGGGAGTGATGCTCTCGTTCAAGGGCTCGGACAGGACCAATGTGGAAGCCCAGCATCGGCTAGTTGTGGCGGATCGAAGCAAAGTCTGATTGGTGGCAAAGGAGCGAGAAATACGGGATAACATTCTGTTTGTTTGTTTGTGTGTGTTGATTGATTGATTGATTGATTGATTGATTGATTGATTGGTTGGTTGCTTCTGTATGTATGTGTATTGTCTATACGAGGATTGTTGCTTTTGAATGGGTATAGAGAGCAGATGAGCTTGACGGGATACCGGTGTATGTGTCAAATTCCTAAAGATTTGCGTTCTTCGCTCCTTGTATATTCGTCGTGATGTCTTGCGTTGAAAAAAAAGGAGAAAGCACGAAGTATTTGCGTTCTCACTATTTTCTGTGCGCGTCATGGGTTCGCTTGACACTGGTACTTTCCTGTCAAGTAGAAATGTACGATGTTGGATGGGGGGAAGGACGGTGACACGAAACTTCGCCATTTACATTTTGGGAAAATTCATACGAAAAAGCATTCCATCAGCTTCCTTCGGAAGATTTTCAGAAATGGGGTGTCAAAAAAACACACTCGTCACACAATTTCTTTCGACAAGGTTACATTACAAAGCAAGCACAAGCTATCATTATCAACAGTATCCATTGTTTGTTTGATTGATCCAATACTACCGATACCACACATACAAAGAGCAACAAACGATCACTACCGTTTCATCAAGACACGATCACATCACACATCACATCACACGACCATATATATTTTTTCTCAATATAAGAATTCATCATCATGTCCGGAATCTTTTTGGTAGCAGCCAAACGTACCCCCTTTGGAGCCTTTGGAGGATCCTTGAAACATCTCAGTGCTACCGATCTCGGTGTCCATTCCACTCAAGCAGCCCTGCAGTCGGCCAATCTAGATCCTAGCAAGGTGGATTCCGTATTTTTTGGCAATGTCATTCAATCGTCCCCCGACGCTGCTTACTTGTCGAGACATGTTGGATTGAGGAGCGGAGTCGACCAAACAACACCCTGTCTTACCATTAATCGATTGTGCGGGTCCGGCTTTGAAACGGTCATTTTGGGAGCCCAATCCATTGCGCTTGGCGAATCCAAGATTACCGTCTGCGGTGGAACGGAAAACATGTCGGATGCCCCATTGGTGGCGGCGGGCAACGATGCCCGATGGGGGGTCAAATTGTCCAAAGGTCTGAGCTTGAGAGATTCCCTCTGGGATGGTTTGACCGATTCGTATGCCGGTACCCCCATGGGAATTACCGCTGAGAATTTGGCCAAGAAGTATGGCATTTCCAAACAGGTGCGTATGGAGGGCATGCATGCAAATGATGTTGTCAAAATGCAAACTTACTTTTTTTCTTTTTCTCATCTTTTTATGTATTGTAGGAATGTGACGAATTTTCCCTGCAATCGCAACAACGTTGGGCAGCGGCCCAAGAGGCTGGTGTGTTTGATGCCGAAATGGCTCCCATTGAAGTCAAGACAAGAAAGGGCATGAACACGGTAGCCATGGACGAACATCCCCGCCCCAGTACTACCTTGGAACAACTCCAAAAGTTGCGACCCACCTTTGACAAGGAGGGAGTCGTGACGGCCGGTTCTGCCAGTGGAATTTGCGATGGGGCCGGAACGGTCGTCTTGTCGTCGGAAGCTTCGTTGGGAGATATGCAACCACTGTGTCGCTTGGTCAGTTATGCCGTCGTGGGATGCGATCCATCCATTATGGGAATTGGGCCCGTTCCGGCCATTCAACAAGCCTTGGCCAAGGCTGGCAAGACCATCCAAGATGTGGATCGCTTTGAAATCAACGAGGCCTTTGCGGCTCAATTCTTGGCCTGTGCCAAGGAATTGGACCTCGACATGGCCAAGACCAACACTCATGGAGGTGCCATTAGCATTGGGCATCCCTTGGGAGCAAGTGGATCCCGTATCACGGCTCATTTGGCCAATGAATTTGCCCAAGATCCGTCGGTCAATCTCAGTGTCGGGGCAGCTTGTATAGGGGGAGGACAAGGAATTGCACTTGTATTGGAACGAGTATAATAATATTGTTTCCAATAACTAATACATTTTTATTGATGAATATGAATATGAATACTTATACTGTATACTCAAATATAATATAATACATACTATCATGGTGATACTTGTTGACATATTTGCTTGTCAGGAAGGTTCGCTACTGCGCCTCACTTGCTGGTCCTTCTTCTTCTTCTTTTTTTTCTTGCATGGCATCAAACCATCGACCCAAGGCAATCGCATCCATAGTCACTGCAAAGTAACAGGGACCTGTAATGCTCGATAGACCCAGATTGGTATAGTCGGAGACGCCCAATAGCCACGTCAACAAACCATTACTACTGTTATCCGACCACCAAGAAGAACCTGGAACAAGTCCAGCCAATGGATAGTAGTCTCGGGCAGAATCGAGATAGACCCAAACACCGTGTCCCACAAAGGGAAGCTCCGACAAGGGTCCCCCAATAGATGTAACGGAAGCGGCCAACAATGCCGATAGGCTCCCATCCAAGATGGCCCATTGACCCAGAGCCGCCGATAACAGGACCAGCAAGTTGAATAATGGACCACCACCACCACCACCACCATTATCTACGATGGAATTATTCGTAGTTTCCAAGTATTCTGACAATTTGATAATCAATGCAGTGGTGCCGACTGCAAGAATCGCGCGTCGTTTCAGTGGTTCTTCGTCTTGTTGTTGTTGTTGTTGTGGTTGTGATTCCCATGGTAATTCCTCTTGCTGTAGTATGGTCGTGACTTCTTCCTGCTGTTGTTGTGGTCCCATCATCATCACCATACCACTCTTCCACAACAAGGCTTCGAACAATCGAGGTAAAATTCCTCCCAATACCACATAGGCGACACCCAACAATGGTGGTACCGTCCAGCTGGAAGTGAACCAATAATCGTAATATCCATTTTCTATTATTGGCATTGCCATTGGCATTGCCATTGGTGGAAGCACGATGGAAATGGGCAAGACGTCATACTTCAAAAGACATTGATTGTGAAGGGAATCAACTAATGGACCCACTGTGGCTCCAGTAACGAATAATTTGACACATGTTTGAGGCGATAATGGTCTCATTGGAATGTTTTTCTTTTATTGAGGATGGTAAATGCGTTGTCAAGTTGTCATTGCCTTCTTCATTCATTTGTCGTTGCATTGTATGTGTGACACTTTTTTGGAAGACGACGTGACGTGTTCAGGGACTAATATAGTTCTAAAAGCACTGTCTTATTTAATGGCCGGGTCAATAACTCCGAACAGTTGACAAATTCGCACGATCGACCTGAAATATTTTACCTATTATTGCGCGGGCAAAAATTATTGTACAACGATTTGTCATAAAATAGATTTCAGATTGGCAACCACAAACCGCAACAACCGCAACTCTAAATATAGAGATATAAGAGAGAGAGAGAAAGAGATGATGATGCTGCAGCCTTGTCTCTTGCTTGTAGCACTATCTTGCAGCTTTCTTGATGCAGCTTTTGCCGCCGATGTTTTCAAGTGAGTATATATATAGTGCACGCCACAACAATAAAAACCGTTCCTGTTGGACAAACAACAATTGACACTATACGATCGATTCATTCCTCCTTATTCTTCTGACACGCCTAATTCCACATCCACAACTACTTACTATATGTAAAGTGATCCTGAAATATCAGATCAAGCTTGGATATTTGAAATGATCAATATCAATCCTGTATGGGAGCAAGGCATTTTTGGAAGTGGAATTCGGATACGAATCAATGATCAAGGTGAGTTGAGATCTTTTTTATTGTTTTTTTTGTGAAAGCAAGTGTCGTGTGGCCATTGTGGCAGTGATGGAATCAATCTAATGCTTTTTACTAACAAAAATGGACTGATCCGCGAAAATCGATTTTGAACTTTCTTTTTTATGATAGGCATTGATACAAGTCACAACGAATTCAATGGTCGTTTCGACAAGGATGCTTCCTGTGATTTATACGAAGCACCCTATGATCGACAAGACCAAGAGTATTATCAACATGGAACCATGATCGCCTCCATTTTGGGCGGTGCTGGAAACAATGGCAATTGCTCGGTTGGAATTGCTCCCAATGTCACCTTGAGCTCCTGTGTGGCCACCACGACTCCAACCGTGGATGATTCGGCCAATGACGGAACCTGGCTTGCCTACAAAGTAGATCAAATGGACATTTCCCAAAACTCGTACGGGAGTATTCCTTGCATTGCGGCAGGAACATTTTCAATCAAAGACGAGTTTGCAACTGTCGATACATGTCCATTTCGTGACAGACCTCGGGAATATATATACCTGGGAGAGGAGCTATCCTTTGATCATCCCTGTGACATGTGCACCTTTCCTTCCAACTCTATTTCCAACAATTGTGCTCGCGCCATTCACTTTCATTGTGCTCTATATTTCGAATTGGACAAGGACACCTGTATCAAGCATCTAGATGGTCTTACAAGAGGCGGGGAGTGTACATTTTTTAGTGAAGAAGAGCGAGTGGTGGATTCTTTGGAAAAGGGTGCCAAAGAAGGACGAAACGGAAAAGGAATAGTCTATGTCTTTTCGTCGGGAAATCACATTGCCTTTGGTTCCGATACAAACTTTGCGGGGAGGTGGCAATCACGATTTATCATTTACGTTGGATCGGTGGGAAAAGATGGCTTGCACACTCAGTATTCGACTCCTGGCGCTTCTTTGTTTGTGGTCGCCCCCGTTGGGGATCGCGACGATCCCTTGACCATGGTCACTGCCCGTGCTGGTGGAGGCTGTCAAAGGACAGGATCTGGAACCAGCTATGCGAGTCCGATCGTATCCGGAGTGATTGCGTTGATGCTAGAAGTCAATTCGGACTTGTCGTGGCGGGATGTCCAAGGCATTTTGGCAGTTACATCAAAGGCCGTCACCCACACGATATACGAGGACAAGACTCAAGTGGTCAATGATGTTGGCTTGGTACATTCCAATTTATATGGGTTTGGGATTGTAGACGCTCTAGCGGCAGTAACTGCTGCCAAAGAGTGGGAGCCATATGGGACGGAAGTTGTCATTGCCAAAGAATCGCCCACTCTCAACTTGGCGATTGGTGATGACCAGAATGATCCAGCAATCGCTCAGCTTAGTATTGAGCCAGGCGAGCATGACATCTTTGTGGAAAATGTAGAAGTCTTGGTGTATCTAGAGCACCTCTCACGAGGTCATTTAAAGATCAGTCTTACATCTCCAAAGGGTACCGTCTCTGAGCTTACACCAGGATCTCGTCCTGAAAACGGACAAGGAGCACCCGACAAACCATGGATACTTCGAACGATCCGATCATGGGGCGAAGCGGCCGAAGGAACCTGGTCTTTATCGATTGCGGATTTGGTGGCAGGAGATGTCAGTTCCTGCGTCGATATGGGTGACTGGCAAGTCCAAGATTCGGACTATATATACGATTGTGCATTGGTCGAAGTGTTTCCAGATCTTTATGATCTCGAGGAAAGGGACTGGTTGAGAAATCTCTTTGTGGACGACGACGTTGTGGGTGGATGCTGCATCTGTGGAGGTGGTACTACTAGTAGTGCTTCGGGTGGATCTGGCTGCGTCGATCAAGTCGCTTCGAATGCGACATGTGCCGATGCACAGAGTGACAGGGTGTGTCGGAATGGAAGGTTGTCCAGCAGTTACTCTCTGTATGACCTCAAAGATAACCAAGGTCGAAGAGTATGGGATGCATGCTGTATCGCTGGAGGCGGAACCAAGATGCAAAATCCAGACACCTTTCGAGATAAACTGGTACGGTGGGAGATTCGTGTCTATGGACATTCCGAACATGAACCTTCAGCCTCTCCATCAGCAGCACTGCCGACATTGTCCCCGGATTCATCTACCCCAAACAACACCTCGTTGGATGGCAGACCTGCTGCTGCTGCCGCCGCCGCAGGAACATCACCATGTATGAGTTGGGTACTACATGTTGCCATCGTTTGCGTGGTTGTCTTTTGGCAACCAACCAGATGAGTTTCGAATATATGTACTGCAGACTACAATACCGGTAGCGTCTCATACAGTACTCTGCCGTATGGGTTTGGCAGAAACCAAGATTATTGGAGAAACATCTTTGTCTTTGGTATCCGCGAGCAGCAATACAGAGAAAAAAGACGCTTCGTGTGTTTCGATGGATTTTTTTGATTGACTGACTCATCATTACATACCTGTATACGGTAGAGAATTCTCAATTAAGAGGAGTCCCAACAGCAAATCTACAAAAGCCCAGTCGAACCCTATTTTTCTGGCCCCTGCTTGTAGCGGCAATAAAAACTAAATAGTGATCTCACGCCTAAAAGACGAAATTTTAAGTAACAACATTTGAGCAGAGTGGGCTTGTCTGCCAATCGAGCAGATGCAAGAGAGGATTCTGCTTTAAAGAAACACCTTTCTGATCGAACTTCTGCATTTGAGGCGCTCCCATTTGTTTATTAGATTGTCGAACGATTCCAGTTCAGCTGCTGCTTCTGAAGGAATGCCACCATGCATGATTTGGGTTCGTTTGCGTGGTTTTGTCTTGCCAGCCAGATTAGTTTCGAATTGCGTCGTCAGAAACGAGTATTCAATGATCGAAACAGTGTGTCTTTGGCATCAGAAAACGTGGATCAATTGGCTGAACTCTAGCTAGTTCTCCCAACATTTTGTATTATATAATATAATAAAAGCGAAAGAACAACGAAACAAACCCTATTTTTCTGGGACTCGAAGCGCCGATAGAAGATAAATAGTGGTCTTACACGATGCGTGTATCATAAATAATAACAGCTTAAGAGGAGGGGACTCGACTTAAATACCGATTGTTGAAACACCTTTTCGCCATTTTCGCACTACCTCCGCACCTACAGGTTTTGTACCGTATTCGATTGTCGAACAGTCCCCTCCTAACACTTATGTTTCGCAAAACATTAAATTCGACAACGGTCGATTTTACTACTGTGGTCATTGGCAATTAGAATAGATCAAAGTAATTAGGCTCGCGTCAATATTATGCCGACTAATATATACAAAAACAGTCATTTCCAATATGAGAAACGACGGGACCACGCACTTCGCAAATCAATGGTTGAAGTTCGTCTTGCGGGAGAGCTCAAAAAACCGGCACTTTCCTTTCCGACAAAAGCACACAATCGACGATTACTCCAAAGAAAGAGCAAAAGGCTAGCTAGCTCCAGTACAAACATCATGCCTGCTGAGGATCACGTCACATCAGTCATCGCCACCTTTAGTGGTTACTCTGTCATTCTAGTTGGAATTGGAGTATGGGCGTACAAACGTGAAAAAGCACTCAAGGCAGCCCACCAAGATGAAATGACTGCGCATTACCTTGGTGGAAGATCCTTTGGTCCCATCATGACGGCAGCAACAGTGTTTGCGTCTCTCTTCAACGGATTTTCGATTATTGGTGCTCCCAGTGAATCATTCTACCGTGGCTTTTTCAGTCTCACTTGGATTGTTTCGGTGGTGGGGATCATTTCGGGATACTTTGCCACTGGTCTACGATTGCGCCGTGCCAGTGAAGTTCGCAATCATCAGAGTTCCGTCGACTTTATCACTGATCGTTTCCAATCGCAATATTGCCGGGCGTCCATTATGCTTCTGCAAGTAGTTCCCACAGGGATTTTCTTGGCAGGTCAGATTGTGGCAATCAAGCTTGCCTTCAACCCTGTATTTGGATTGGAACCAGACAACCAGTGGCCATCTATAATTATCGTAGGGGTCATCCTTCTCTTCGAGTGGGCTGGAGGTCTCAATAGTGTCGCCATGACGGATACCATTCAGGGATTTGTCATCTTCGTCTCCTACCTTTGTGTTCCCATTGCAATCTACATGAATTACGGAGGCTATGAAGATATCGACTTGAGCACGTTTCCTCGACCTGACTTTTTCCAAACACCGAGTAAATTCGACCAATGGCAATTCTGGCAGTTTACGATTATCAATATTGCTTTCTTCGGCTTGCCTCCCCTCATCCAAAGAACATATGCGGCTAGGGACATTGGATCGTTGAAGTTGGCTTATGGCGTTTTGGTGTGTGGAGTATGGATGGCCATCATGGTCGGAATTTTTGTGGGAATCATGGCCGTGAAGGTCTTTGGACCCGGCTTTTACCCACCCAGTCCTTTCAATTCTATGATGGAAAATCTCATGGTACGTATGGGACGTGGTTGTTGTTAGTCTGGGCGTCGTCGCCTCTCACCCGCTTTTGTTTGCTTTGCGCTCCGCCTTCAAATACTGCAGGATCTTGGTGGTTTCCCTAAAGTGACCGCAGTAGTCGTTGTGACAGCTTTCTTGGCTGCTGTCATGAGTACTATTGACTCGCTCATCATTGCTGCTTCTCAGTTGGCCATGAACGAGATGGTTATGCCGTGGGTTCGCAACAACGAAAGGCTCTCCAGTGACCGTAGTGTGACCTGGTTTGGAAGAGCTTGTTCCTTTGTCATCACAGCTGCTTCCTTAGCTTTTGGTTTGCATTGGGAGGGAACTACCTTTTCCATCATTGAGCTGCAGCTCTCCATGACCCTTCAAACCGTTCCTGCTTGGTTCATTGGACTGTACTCCAAACATGAGTTTCATCCGTGGCCCATTGCTACTGGAGCTTGGGTTGGAGGACTTTGGGTGGTTCTTTTCTATGAGTACTACATGAGAGACAATCCAGATCGACTACCTATCAACAATGGTGTTTCCGGCTTGGGAATCAACTTGGCCATTGTTCTCATTGGAGAATCGACCAGAGTTTTGTTGTATCCCAACAAGACTGGTGACCGCGCCTTGGAACCGGAAGAATCATCCAATACTAATACAAATTCGTTGACAACTGACCCAACGACTGACGGATCCGAAAGCGATGAGGGCAAGAAGGAACCAAGATTACTGTTTCCAAACCGACCATCCTGGGATGTTCCTTCGTTGGCACACTTTGGCGACAAGCCCATGTCGTGGAGAGTTCTGAAGAAATACATGTCTGGAACACATGAGGTCGCTACAAATCCATACTGGGTAACTTTCATGTTAATTTCAATGTCACTGGCGACCCCGTTGGTACCACAGAAAGAGCCACCAATCCTTGAGGATGGAACATTTGCGTATGAGCCAACAAGAGTATTTGGTATTCCATGGTTTGCATGGAAGTCGATCTTGTTCTCTGTGATTCCATCTTTTTTCTTGTTGATTGAAATCGTCCGCATGCCCACCAAATTTGGACCCGAGAAGGAAGATTGGGAGATTTTTGATGACGTGCCGCAACCTAGCTTTGCTGAAAAAGAGCGTTTGATCGGCGGAGACAACAGCATCAAATTCAATGCTCAATCAACGAAGGAGATTGACGATAGCAGCGGTGACTCTCGTAACGGTGCTGATGGCAAATCGTTGCCGATGGAACAGGCAATCGAAAACAAGGCCGATTAAAAGGAAGGGTAGCCCTTTCGTAAGTTCATAGAGGATGTATCTTATTATTATTACTTTAGTTGTAACTACCGTTGCGGTGGCAGTGTGTCTTCGCGCCTCCACACTTTGACTTGATACAGCCAGCTGCTGCGAGCTCTCATTTTCACAGCAATCTCTCGTCGAAGGCCCAATCATGATTCTCGGCACAATGTATCGGATAAACTATGAAAGTGTCTATTCTTTTTGAGAAATAACCTGAAATTTGGACTTTCAGGGATTTCATTGGCCAAAAAGAACGGAATAAACTATAATGATATTTCCCCGGAAATGAATCGCCGACAACTGACCATGGCAAAAGTCATTCGAAGTAATACTGATGTTTCCAAACCAAACTGTGCAGTATCCAACCGAAGTTTAATATACAAGACATGTACAATACCGGTACGGCTGAGACACTCCGTGGAGGGCGAAGGAACAAGTCACTTCTATCGACGTTTAAAAAAACGAATTCTACAGGGAAGCTGATGGATGATGTCGATGCTCCTGTCGAGGAGCTGGATGCCAGTGATAGTGCTGGCAGTGATGCTGACTTGATCTTCTTCCAACAAGCTCACGAGGAAGCCCAACCAGCTCGCAACGCACGACGAAGGGGGTCACTCCTTTCGTCATTGAAAAAAGCGAGCTCCACAGGGAATCTGATGGATGATCTTGGCGAAAGGGAAGGAAATGATGATTTTGATGACTTGAACTTTATTCAAAGTGCCCACGGTGAATCGGAGTACAATGTCGCCGAGACCCCCCGTGGTAGGGGGAGACGAAGGGTCAGATCACTTCTTCAGACTATCAGACGGTCTACTTCGAAAAAAAGGTTGGAGGACGATGATTTCGAGAATGATGATGTTGATGACTTGCGTCAAATCCAAAACCTTGAAGATATCGAGCGTTCAATTCCTTCTAACACACCACGTAGCGAGGGAAAGAAGAAACGGTTAAGAGCCCGTCTGAAGGCTAGAGAGAGCAATGACGTCAGTGACCTCGTTGCTGAATCGAATCATGCCATCAAAAGTGGAAAAGATCCTAGACGAGTTTCCAAATCACCTGCTCGGCTTTCGAAAGAACATGCTTTATCTGATCCAGAGAGACGTCAAAGGAAAAGGAGTTCCAAATCCCCCGCTAGACTTTCGAAAGAATATACTTTAGGTGATCCAGAGAGGCGTGAAAGGAATATGAACAAAGAGAAGAGCAAAAGTGGAATGGACAAACGACTTTCGACCGATTCCCAGAACGACCATTATGGAATACCTTTGTCATTCGAGCAAAGGGTGCAACAGAAAGTCCGACAAGAGTCTTTGACCACTCCTCGACCGAAAAAGAGAAATATCAAGTCAAAGCTACAGGTTTCAGGACTCGATCTAGCATCTCCCGTCGAAAAGAAACGCACCAAACGGCCCGGACGTTCCAAGTCAGCTAACGACAGCTTGATCCATGACGTTTCTACCATTTCCACCAAAGACATGAGCACCGACGCTTCCCCTGGGCTTAGTGAACGAAACCAAGACTGTGGGTACGACTCCGAGGGGCGCATCGGGCGAAAGAAGCGAGTTCCGCGTCCCAGAAAGGGAAGACCGGTAAAGGAAGTTCTCATCGGCTCAGAGTCGCCGGCTGCACTTTCTCCGCACCAGAAATTACGGCAGTCAATTATGAATGATCTAGATGGCTTAGAAGATCGCTCATCTATTGCAACCATGTATTTGCATCGACAAGTTGAAGCGCTCAAGAAGAAGGTGGAGAAATTAACCAAGACAAATGAGAAAATCCAAGTCCAGCTCAACGAGGAAATAGATCTGAATGGCCAGATGGCGATGAAACTGCGAGAGCATGAGCTTGGATTAGCAGCTCTCGAGAGCGTGAACGACACCAAAGTTAAAGTTGAAATACTTAAGAAAGATCACGAGGACGAGAAGCACGAAATGGACCTTCTCTTGAAAGAAAAAGACATATTCATCGAGAGACTGCAGCAGAAGATCAACAGCATTCGAGTAGCCAATAGTACCATGCAAATGCAAAGGGATTCACCAAAAACGTCTCACACTGATACTTCTGGTCACGATGTTAAAGGCCTACAAAAAAAAGTAAAAGCTCAAGATGAAGAGATCGAAGACCTGACCATGAAATTATTTGCTGTTCAGGAACAGCGAGGGCAAGACAAGAGGTACATCAACAATCTCCAAGGGGAGCTTCAACAAACCAAGGACGAAAAGAAGAAACTGGATGTTGAGTTACAAACGGCTAAGAAAGAGCATGCAAAGGCTATGAAACGAAAAGACGAGACTGTTGATTTCTTGCAAGATTCACTATTAAAGTTGAAGCTGAAAGAAAGTAAGCAAAGGAACAAAGAACGGGAACTTGCTGGTTCACCAGCATTTGGACGAGGAAAGAATAATCGTTCACCTAGGAAGAAATCACCTGTAGCGCAGTTCAGCCTCAGTCCCGGTCGATTATCCTTCCGAAACTTGAAAGTACAGGATGTTGTTCTTGATGATGATGATCCTCGATCACAGTCCACTTCCAATCTTTGCTTTTCTCCGCTTTGATTGTATCATTGTCTAACAACATGGTTGACTATTCGTCCGTCACTAGACAGTCTTATATGCATTTGAAAATTCACGTTATAACTAGCTTAGGATTTGCATAGGCCTGTCGAATAGAGGAGTTTCCGAAGTATTCTTAGACTGATCGAAGCTCTGGATAGTCGGCGACAACATCACCTAGCGACAACGATTCACTTCTATCTTCTGGTGTCCACAAAATCTCAGCACTCTGCAAACAGTTGTCAACCTTTGCATCGGAAGCAATCTTACGTAGCGCTTCCTCCACATCTGAAAGCGAATTGATCTTGGGAATCTTGGTAGAATCTCCGTCAATGTTTAGAATCAGCGTGACTACCGCCATGGTCGCTTTACCGTCAACTCCACTACCACTACTCTTGGAAGATAGACTGTAGTCGACACCTCCAAATTTGCTAACAGATTCCCTCTCGAATTTGCTACGTTCTTGGACCGACTTGGACTGAAAGTCTCTGCTAGCCTTTTGCCCATCTCGGTAATGCTTGTAAGAGGAGCTGGCCGATGAGATGGAAGTACGACGGCGCAGCAGCTCCAAGGCAACCTGACTGGTAAGGTTCTGAATGCCAATTCGACTATCGGTCTTGGAGCTTTGGGCCAATCGGTCCAGCACACCCAGAATGGAATTCTTGTCGTCGCGGTTTGGAACCTCCAGTGCTACACTAAGTTGTACCACCGAGGAACCAGGTCCCAGTACGGATGAGGTGGCCGAGTCAAAGACGTCAGAAAATGTTGAAGTCGCACCGCCGCCAGTTAAGGTATTGCCTGCCTTACTGATAGCGTTTGTTGCTATAAAGAGAAAGGCTCCAAAGAAGGCGATATCAAAGAAATTTGGGCCACGAGAATAGCCTATAACCCCAGGACTTCCATAATATGGCATCACCGGACTGTAGAAAGGATTGTAGCCAAAACCTGGTGTGATAATGGTCGTACTTGGTCGAGAATAATATCCTCCTGTGTAACCTCTTGAATACCCTCGGCTGTAGGAAGACGGAGCGCTTCTGCTCATGCTTGGTCGAGATGGCGAGGAAGAAAAGGAACCCCCCATACGACCTCCACTCATGGCAGCATTCGCGTCGAGTGGCATGAATGACAAGGCCAGAACCATGGCAGCGGTTGCCATTTTCATTTTGGAACCCTTGTCGTCGTTCATGTTCTCGAGGAAGGAGAGGAGAACAGGTTTGGGATTGTAGGGCTCGCGGTGAGCATCTTGTCTGACAATCTCCACTTCTTCTCCTTGATCATTGTTGGCCATCAGAACGACGGGTTTCGCATCAGGCATTGAGAGTGGTCGAAATCCTGAAGAAAGGGACTGCTGTCGTCTTTGTACTTGAGGCATGATGGGAGTAAATGCTTGTACATGCTGACTAGCACCTGCTAGAAGAGCAATGGCTGTCGTCACAGTAGAGGTTTTTGGTGATCTCATTATACTATTCTTTTGATGTTGATGAGAATTTATGAGGCGATGATTCTGTTCATTGTTTTGGAAATTCGATGTCAATAAAGTTGTCACCGTTCCCACGAAGAACTAGTACCAGGTCTACGTATTTCTACACGTGGCAAAATCTCACGACTCAACTGACTCAGTCCCAAAAAGGAGAAGATCATAGTTGATACCCTTCTTCGCTGCTCTTTTGCCATCTTGCTCAAAAAAGGCATGGGCCAGAGTATGTTACAGTAGGTTGAAATGCTGATTCCAAACATGCATACCGGTATGCGTTGTTTTTCGTGTGTAGTATGACGTCATGGCAGAATGAATGACCATAGCTTATGATGCAAGAAGGCAGTCCCAGAGTATTTTTTCTTACAAGCTGCACTCTGGGCATCCGAGCAAGTGACACCATCTCCTTTGATTCACTACATATTTTATTCACTATGTATGGAATATGAATGAATGCACATTGTTCGCTTCAATCAGAGGATTCTGTGAGAGGAATGGAACACAATGATGAGTGAGTCACTTCGAAGAACCAATAATCCACAATGCATGAATCTCATAATCTTTTTCTATACAAATATTGTAAGCCAACAGATCATAACATTCAGCCGAAGTAGGCAGACAAGATTGAAAAAAAAACACATTGTGTTCTTTTGACGACCATGACAAAATACCAATGACGACCATGATGATGATGAGATGACTCCACTGCACTTTTAGACTGCATTGGTCAATACACATGCTGTGACACATATGCCCAATCAAACGCAAAAAGGCAGTAGGGTTTCTCTCTTGTTGGCACGACGATGCACATGTACAACCCAAAAGACACTCATCGTCCCAAACAATGGGATTCAAAACAGTCTGGCGAGAGATATAGGATACATCCAGTCGACTTTGTCGCTCTTGCCGTACGCATTTTTGGGATGTTCCTGACTTGTAATTCTATATAAATCAACAGCTAGCTGTTACCAGCTTATTGAAAATACGAAAAACGGAGCAAGACTTCTTCACCTAATCGTTTCTTTTGGAGCCCCATCTTCAATACGGCGTTTCATCAATCATGATGATCGAGTCAGTCTATCTCTATCGAATTGCTGGCTTACATTTTCAAGGAGCTGAAATCGTATTATCGTACAACAAAGAATGGATAGGCGTAGGTGTCACATTCTGTTCCGAAACAAGAACATGATGATGCTGCTGCTGCTATTCTTGTTGTCGTCCTGAGTTGATATTATAGCGAGAAGACGTGATTTTGGTGAGATCCAAAGTCTGAGCTTCGTCCGTTAGAGCAAGATCCCCCAAAATTCCTTCTCCACATATTGATTTCCGGATGTCAATAAGTGCCACAATATATAAAGCAAGAATTTAGAGTACAGATTGTTACCGTTATGAGGGTTAAGGTCTATGTTCATCGCTACCGTCCACATCCATATTCAATATATTCAGATCGACCCATCAGAACCCCAACGATGCCGAAATGGGATTGATTCGAAGAGCTGTCTTCATCGTCGTCCAAACGTCAAGTGGTACCAGTTTTTCGAGGCAAAGGCACATCGGACCAATATTGCAGGTACCAAGCGACATTGAATAATGACGGCAAGGGCAAGTAGGTTCACAACCTTCTCACCAAGCTTCAGCGCTGTCGAAACAACGGAAGATGAAATTCCAGTAAGTCTATCACCCAAGCTGGTCCTGGGGGGCAAACCAAGAAGACGTCGAACTTGGTTGACACGACGACGATGGTATATCCAGTAAATAAGTCCACCACCAATACAAGAGATGACAATATCACGCCCCAAGACTTGAATAAGTTCATTTGTTGCAGAGGATGACGATGGTGACGACTGCGGTGTTGTTGTTGTTGTTGTCATTGTGGAAGCGGTTCCAGCTTCGTGGGATTCGTTCCTGTTGAGCCAAAGGCACATGATCGGAGCCCTGTACATGAATTGAGTGCGTGTTGCGAGATATGAAAATACCATGATATATTCCTTTTTCGTCTTGTCTCTTTTCTTGCCACGAACAATGATGATATTGCAGGAATATAAATTTTGTGAGGAGCATACAGCACCCCCGTAGCACTGCTAAGGCATCACCATCAAGCAACAAACGTGCCGTGAAAGATGCTTTGAAACGGTTCGTTATAGCAGTCTTTTACGCTTTGGCAAGTAGTTAAAGTGTAGATTCTTTCCGTTTCTCTTTTGCACATCGTGTTGAGAGACTCGGGATCGTGGGAACGAATGACTACGTTACGTTCTCGTTCCGATTCCTTTAGTCGAGCTAATCGAACTTCCACGTGGATTTCATGATATCGAATATGATATGATGATTTTACACATCATGTCGAAATCTTTCTCTCGCATACTGTACGAGTTCGTACAGTAGATCGCCATCACTATCACGATCACAAGACTCATCACAAGAAAGAATTTCCAGCCAGCGCATCACCGAGGCATCAAATATAGAACAATGTCTCTCATTGCCAAAAATATAGTGAAAGCATTGCTTTACTCCTTTTTACTCCTCGCACTCGCACAAATATCTCACGCCGACAAGGAGAGGAGCGATGACAATAATAGTGCCAAGATACCTGCAACTCTACTTTCAACGGCTTTGAATTACGCGGTACAATCTGGATTGGGAGAAGGTGTTGTTCAAAGGGTCTATGATAAAAATATTGATGCGCTCTATCGAGTAGCCAAGTCCATGTATGCCAATCCACGACAAAATCAGGATGAAGACGACAAACTGACCTCGGTTCAAATCTTTCACGCTTTGGCGGATGGAGAAGAACACCACATATTATCAATGATTCAACTCGGATTCGCGTATGCAGAGGAAGATAAGAGCCAAGCCATTCAGTACTTTGTCCAAGCTGGCGAAGATGGCCCACATCAAGCATCCTTATACAACGCTGGCCGATTGTTTGCAGAAGAGGGGGAGTTTGCGGCAGCATTGGGGTACATGCGAGCTGCTGTATCATTACCAGACTCAAATTCCGAGTACAGCAGTGATAAAATGACGGATACAGCGAAAGCAGGTTACAATAGTCTCAATATCCAGCTGCAGCAAGTGGAACTTGGCTTGAATGAGATGGTGGCCATATTTCCCTATGCGGATTTGAAAGGCTTTCCACAAGAAGGTAGCAAAGCTGACAAGCTTTGGAACGAAGCCATGACACTATTCGAATCCTTTGGAAAAAATAAAAAGATCTCGGATTTGGAGGCTTGCGTGAAAAAGTTGTCGGACTTTCAAATGCAACACGACAAGAACATGACAGCGCTGCAAACGAGTTTACTGAGAAGAATACTTACAACTGCGCTAGACATCATGAGTAATGAATTGTAGTAGATGAAGCGGTGCATATTGTTAACCTCTAGTTTGAAATACTCTTGTACGCGACGATTTGCACCTGCCTACAAATAGACGACCTAGGAAGCTGGATCGAAGTCCAACTTATCTCTAATTCGAGCTCAATTTTCGGTTGTGACAAAGGATGTTGTCGGGGTCGACCCTTTTCTTGATTTCCATAAGCCTTTTCGCCACATCGCTTTTGGTAACGTCGACTAGCACGTTGTTTCCTTCTCCCGCATTTTCTTCCCTTGCGTCAGAGAATGCATGTGAGGTCTTGGCCATGGCAGGTCCACACTGTTCGTTTATATCTGCGACAAACTGCTTGGCCCATGCACTGGCTTTGGCTCTTCCGACTTCGTGCCCATCTACTAAAGGATCCCAACGAGCCTCCACAAGAATCCAGGCAGCAGCATGCCGAGTCGAGAGGCTGCACTGTTTGCAATCAGGAGTGTCAAGTTCACTGGCGCGACCACCGATGGCCTGAATGACAAAGACGGACCCAGAGGGAGCTTTCCCAATGGCATCTACCATGCATGCAATTACGTCATCGGACATGTCAATGATTGCAATCATAGTTTGGTAAATGAAACCATGGGTCTGGTTGTCAGCAACAAGCGATTGAACCTTCTTATGGTCCACTACTTTCCACGAGTTTTCTACATTGAAGAGGCCTCCTCCTGCAACTGGAGCCACAGCAGCTTGCAGATCTTTCACAGTCTTGGTAGCTTCAATTCCTTTCGGAGCCTCGGGGCCACAGTGAAGCCACATAAGGGGAACGACTGGAGCCGCCGGTAGAACTGCGGTACATGTAGTGTCATGAGAAGTTGTTTTGAGTTTCTGCCACCATGCCTTGAGGACTGTTTGTTTCATGGTAGCCGTGGGACACAAAGACACAATTGTTCCGAGAAGGAACTGGTCCTGGTTTGGCATTTCATGTGTTTTGAAATAAAACTTGGTTACAACCCCAAAGTGGCCACCGCTACCACGGCAGGCCCAAAGTAGGTCTCGTTCCTTTGCGGGAGAGGAATCGCGGATATTTTCAATGAGCGTTCCGCTTGGAAGCACAATATCAATGCCCACCAGATTGTCTACCGTGAAACCAAATTTTCGAGTTAGCCAACCTCCACCCCCCGAAAGAGTAAGCCCAGAGATGCCCGTGTCACCATTCGTCCCTACCGGTAGCACCCGGCCATTTGTTCTGCACAAATCATCTACCGCGCTGAGTGTGGCACCGGCCTGAACTTGAAGCTCCTTTGTTTCCGCAGTGTAGCTCATGTCTGTCATCTTGGCCATGTCGATCGTCAAAGCACTATCCGTGAAGGCGTTGGCAGAATGACACCCAGCAGCCACACTAATATTGAGATTATGTTTCTTGGCAAGCTCAAAACAAACAGCAACATCTGAAGGGACTGCAACTCTCACAATGATTTGTGGAAACGACAGGACATCTTTGTTCCAAACGCGGTCAGTCCAGTGCGCATAGTTGCTTCCGGCAATATCAAAACTATAAAACCGTTCGCTCTGCTTCATTGGTGGAAGAGATTTGCATTCTTTGACTGTGGCCACTTCAGCTTGATCCGACAAGCGGCTGTATAGATCTTTCTCCAAATCAAATGTTTGAGAATCGAAGTCTTCCTTGGCTTTTTCGAGACGAGCCAATCGAGAAGTGTTCAAGGCTTCAAGATTTTTCCTTTCGGTATCGTTTTTCTGTTTCCGGTAGAGGACAGCTATTCCAAGAAGAGCAGCAACTGGAGTCACCACGTATTTGTCCAACGACATTGGCATGCTGAATCTTAGCCGATGAATTACTGTACTGTAATTGTTAGATAATAAAAGACCCTACGATACTCTGAGACGATCAGTCTTCAGTTGTTCGGCGTAACGCAGTCCTAATACTATGAACCTTAAAGTCGTTAATAAAACTTGCTTTAGTTGGGATAAGAGTTTTCGAATGGCCAAAGCAAACTCATGCTTTCGGTCATCCCAAAACCCTCTACACAGTTTTAAACTACTGTAATTCAATCGTTCGTCTTTCGAACAACATCTGCCCATGACTGGTTCTCCATACTCTCACGGTTGATGTATGACGGTTTAGACTCGTCACTATCTGACTCAGGGGAGTCGTCTGTACGACTTCCAACACGCTCCTTGACTGATTCTTCCTCATCATCCTCTAGTAGAGAATCGATGTGTTTGTATCCTAAAACCACATCGCGAAACTTTCGAAACAAACTACCTTGCAAATATGTCGGTTTGCTTATAGGAAATCTTCTTGTCGTTACCAACACCGTGCCTCGCCAGATGGCGGACGGTCATTTTGGACCACAGTTCGGTATCGACACAAGACGTTATGGTTAATGTAGTGGAGGATGATGATGGTTCTGTCATTTGAAAAGTTTTGTGCGAGATGTTGAAAGGATGGGGTCGAGGCAACCTCGTCCAAACCTGCGATAGCCGCATGACTGAATTGGAATAAAAATGATATTGAACCCATGTCCGAAATTTTCCAAATGACGAGTGTACGATTGCATTCACTTTTTAGAATCACAGGTTTGGCGGTACGTTGTCGCAAGGGTAGTATTCGCTGGGAGGAATGGAGCAGTGTCGCATTACTCTAGCAAATCAAGAAGCGAGTCCTCTTCTACTGGCTGCTCTAGTAGACGAAAACGACAAAGGCACATTGAACGTCGTTCCAATAACTATTGTCTCTGGAGTTCTGCAACGCGAGAAGTTGCTGGAAAGATACACATTAGAATGATTGATGATATTCTAGCAATATACATTTGTAACAGAGATAACATGCTGGTAATCATCCACCATAAAATGAACCGCAATATATAAAAGTTTGTTTTCAAAACCTCCGGTCGAGGAACTAAGCTAGTCTCCAAAAAATCCAGCATTTTCAATAATATACATGCGGTATCGGAAGAGCAAAGCGTTCTATCACTATCGCACTATACCCACCTGTTGCAGAATACCAACACGCAATGGGTAATACAGCAACATCCGAAGCTAATGACGAGGACGACTTTGCCGAGTTTGATGGAATTGAAACCTTGGGATATAGAGTATTGGGTGTGCAGCCAGAGTCTCCAGGTAAGCTGACTATATGTCTGTTGCGTGTGTGGTGGTGTATACCTCCAATGCAATCTACTGCAGATTGCCCTGGGAACAAACCTCGTCATTCGTTCGTTCATTCATTGACCATCGATTATTTCTATTGCAGCGGCAAAGGCTGGTCTTGTCAGTTTCTTTGATTTTATAGTGGGAGCGAATGGGGAAATGTTGCTTGGAAGTGGTCAAGAATTGGAGGAAGGGGAGGAATACGATGATATTGACTGTAAGTCAGTTGTACATAGTCATGTCTCATCGAATCATCGTATCGCAATTGGCTCACCAATGAAGGAACAATCCAATATCTAGTTCCAATGCTCCTGAAAGAGAACAAGGGAAAGCCTGTTGGTCTGTGTAAGTCTTTGGATTCGTCAAGAAGGTGGTAATGGTCGTTTCATGTTCGCTCATCAAAACGTCATACATATATATCTACCCAGTGGTTTGGAATATCAAGTGTCAGGAAAAGCGAGAAGTGGAGTTGATACCAAACGACGATTGGCCGGGTGCTGGTTTACTTGGCGTTACCATCCGACTGGACAACTACGGTGGAGCGGACGAGCGCCTCATCAAGGTTCTATCGGTAGAAGAAAAGTCACCAGCGTCGATAGCAGGACTGGTACCAATGCGAGACTTTTTGCTTGGAACCACGATTGTCTCGTTTGCTTCTACAGATGTATTGGCAAATACGTTGAATGAAAATTATGAGGAGGTAAGCCAAGGATGCTTCAGTATTGTTGTTGGAAGTACCAAACTTGTCTCATCCTGTTTGGATGCAATCACACTTTATTTACAGGTGGTCGAAATCTACGTCTACAATTCCGAATCTGATATTGTTCGAGTGGTAGCGTTAATGCCAACGACAAAATGGAGAAGAGGGGGCGGTATGCTTGGTGCTGAAGTTGGCACTGGATATCTGCATCGTCTTCCACACAGTTGTCGCACCACCGTTGGGCAATCGGTCGAACGAAAGGTCCGGGCAGCAGAGGTCCACCAAAATGATGACAAGCCACAAAAGGTGCCGGTCATGGAATCTCATTTGGAAATGGAGATCGAACAAGGAACCACAGGTCCTGAGAGTATGGCCAAACAACCTCATGAACTTGGCACTGTTGAGACGTCGCCGCAAGCACCCACGGATCAACATGACACCCGAGGAAAATTACCAGCGGGTATTCCACCGCCGCCCAAAGCACAAGGTGCCGATTCTGCTGCACCAACCACCCCGGCGAAACCTTTTCCACCAGCAAATATTGACGAATCGATACGAGGAGGGGAACAAAGAGCGAAATTCGCGGGTTTGCCAACTCCACCCCAAATGAAGTATTAATACGGTACTGCGGTTTTACTAAAATCAATTTTCTAGGTCTTCTCGTTATATAGTACTCCGTCGCTTGGACCGCACACACACACACATTAGGCAGGATAGGAACAAACTGAAAACGAGTTTGCCAATGCCCTAGGCGAAGACAAGCAATGCAAACTGCCACGCTTGCCGCCCTGTGCTCGTGATTTGGAGATTGAATCGACCACATTTCAACCATTCTCCGAAATCGGATGGATTCGAACAGTCCATGGGAGGCAGTAGTTGTAGGCTAGTTGTAAGCCGTGACATGATGGAGGAGCTTTCAAATAGTTAAAAGTGGAGCCTCCTCGCTACTAGACATTTCATCCAATCCGCTCTCACTAGAGGTCACCACGGGACCAAGAGTCGCATTCGGATATTCATGTTGAAAAATACATTTGGCTCGATGAAAGTTAAGGGACCCACCAATGACAAAGAGCGAGGACCCGACAATGAAAAGCCCTGCCAAATAGGTATCAATCCGATCTTGATCCGGCATACTCTTCAGCGACCAAAGATGGGGAATCGATCCAGCTAGGTATGCCATGGATCCAACGCTATACGACACTGCCGTCAAGTTGGAGAATAGTTTAGCCCGGTAAGTAGGCGCATCGAAACTCTGGGCCGAATTGACCACCGCTCCGGCCATAAAGAGAAAGGATCCAATCACTTTGAAGACACCGCCAGATATAGTATGGTGAAATATAAAACAAAAACTACCAATGATGAAACAAAGACTTCCACAGAAATAGGTACCCGCGGAAGCAATGTCCAAGATCTCTCCCGGCGGTAAAATTTTGTCCCAGTCGTCTTGCCGACTATGATAGCAAATAATCTCGTAACAATCGTGCGCGGAAACTATCATATAGCAGGAGGAAGCTGCAACAAAGAAGAATGTGCCCAGCTCACCAACAGTTGCATCTCGAATGGAGGGGATAGAAAAGATGGATCCGATTAACAGGATGACACTTCCAACTTGATGGCAGAAAGAGCTAATGATTTCCCATTTAAACTGTGACAGTGCCTCTTCGGGAGGGAGTAGGATCCTCACTTTGCGACCAAAAATTCGAGGACGATTTACCAGTAGGTGGGGCATGTTGGGTATTTGTGTCGCTTATCTTGTACTGTTTGTGCTGCCGAAAAAAGTTATAGCTGTGGAGACCAGGGTCGCTTGTTGTTGTTGCTGGTTTTGCTTCGTGCAATATTTTAAAATACGGTGGGAATGAATGATAGAAGCAGTCGTGGGATCTTCCCATAATTTTGATTTGTTCTGGGGAGTCGAAAGGGTGCGGTACTATTTCCACACAATATCTATCGAGGATTTCCAATATTTGGGGGATCCATTCATTCCTACGGCAACTTGTGGAATTCTCACCCCACACGATGAGGACGAGATCATTCCGCCCGCACTTCCCCTATGGTTCTTTGCTTGGCCTTCTCTTCTCGAGAACAGCTGCATTCCTCTTTGGTTTCTTCTTTTTCTTCGGCCATGATAGAAATTTGTACATACTGCTGAGCAACAAAGATTTTGCTTCGAAAATATAAATGTGAAAATGCGAAAAAGTATGGCGAGAGTTGTTATGAGAAATGTGATGAGAAATGTGAAATCCCACGACGTCGACAAAACCTACCGGGACCGTCCTCTCAAACTAGCGGCAAGTCAAGAAATGTCACCCGAGTTCATTTTATGCAGGCGAAAACTATTGTCTGACAAACTGTAGAATTTAGTATGACCTTTTATGATTGTACAGGGTGTTGGGTCTGCAAACAGACATAATGTGACGGAAAGGCTATGAATGACCAGATACCATCCTTGACTCAAACAGAGTGGGTCGACACTAGGCAGAATAGGAACAAACTGAAGGCGTGTCTGCCAATGCCCCAGGCAAAGATAAGTGATGAAGACTGCCAGCCTTGCCGCCCTGTGCTCGTGATTTCGAGAATCGACCACATTTCAACCATACTCCAAAGTCGGATGGATTCGACAGTCCATGTTTCATCTCGCCTCTATTTAAAAAGGAGGCAGTGGTTGTAGGGCACATTTCCACAAAGATTGGGTCTCGCTCGGGATTCTTCGCCAAGATTTTTTGGCCAGCAAAGGTTCCAGTCTTTAGGGACCAAAATCCGAGTGTTGCATTGCGGTCGGAGTCGATATACGGCGAAAGAAGTGTTTGCTGGCATGTTGGGTCCACCACCATCCCATTGCATCTGGAAGAAGCGGTTGATAATATACCATCGGAGGGAACTTGGAGGTGGTGCACCACCGAGGTTGCTCGCCGTCGCATCTTACTAGAATCTTGCTCCAACCTTGATGAAATCTGACGCAAGTCGTGTAGCTGAGTAGTACCAAACGATCGCTTCACCAACAGTTGATGATTGGATAGAAACTTAAGGTCGGTGGCGGAACCAAATATCTCGCTAGTGCTGTCTATTGGCAGGTGCTGTAGGATGGTACAACAGCTCTGTGATTGCCGTAGGTCCAACAAAGAAACTTGACCATTTCTATGGCCAAAAGCAATAAATTTTTCTTTTGCACAGGTCATCTCAACTCTTAGTGCATCCGAATGTGGGAAGTTCTGTATATTCAAGCATCGTAGCTCTCCTTCTCTTCCGTCTTCTAACGTCAAGAAAGTTGGAGACAACGTTGCCTTGCCATAGTATCTAGGACAGGCGAAAAGAACCAAGTCTGTGCCAAATACAAAGTCAGTAACTGGCTCTTGTAACATCACTTCAAAGAGGGAAGTGGCATCCGGGAGAGGGTAGCACTGGAATTTGTAGAGCGCGTATCGATCGTCCGACAGAACTACCGTCCCACACCAGCCACTCTTCTCGTGCATGCGTAGTGAATGAACAGGTAACCTATGCCGAGCAATGCACTGTAAGCCCACTTTCACAATGGTCTTGATGGACGTCTAGCTACCTGTTACGTACCCTCGAAGTGTATTGAAGCGTTCTTGTCGTCCATACGCTGCAGTGAAAATTCCAAATCCACCCTGCACCGTGGTCGCAATGGTTGGGAGCTGACCCTCATCAAACGTAACCACATCCATCGTCCTAGCAGCAGAATGTAGGTTGCTCTTACAAGTCAAGTCCACTGGTGCGCTTGTTCCATCGGGCAGCGAGTGATTTCGCCATTTCACCTTTCGAGTGTACAGCAAGGATGCTTTTGAATGCACATGCATTTGACTCAGCAGGTACCGTGAGTGCCATAGGTTCTGTATTCGATTCCGCTGAATCCGAGACAATAATGGGCTCTCGTTGTGAACAGACAATAGTGATCGTGCTGGCAGCTGGGCAATGTCGATTAATGGAGCTACGGACATTCCTCTCAGAACAATGTCTTGCCTTCTTGTTTCAACATTTTCAACAAACGATGTGTCCGTCTCATCCATCCTGTCTTCCTCGAACTCCTTCATCATCTCCCTATCCCTTTCACGCTCAATTTGTCTTTGTCGCTGTCGACGCAAGTCCTCTTCAATGCTGGTTTCAAAGAGGCATTCATCATTCTGGTGGTTGTGTCGCTTTTGGCGCTTGAATTTTTTGTTTTTGCGCCGCGGCATTGTTACTGATTCCTCAAACCAGAGTCTTGGAATACAGAGAATCTTTATTGGTTAGGCCTCTGATGTAGTTATTCAAGCTGCTAGTGTATAGAGGATTGAATGGCATGTCTGATCAATCTCACAAGAAGGTCCACGTTTGCGCATCGTGCTGCAGTATTTTTTATTTGTACGCAATTGGGAAGTAACGCGTCACAGAAAATGCGTGATGATCCCTTCACTGCCACAGCATAGTCCACGCGCACGTGCATCCTGCGTCTTTTTATGCCTTTTTTTCCGGTACTGGTATTTTATTGCATCAGGGGCATCTTTTTTTATGCCTCAAGTATTAAATATGACTGCTTTTTTTATCTTTTTATCGTGAGCAAAAAGTTGTCGAGAGAATTACATGTTGGAAGTCGTACAGACGACTCCCCTGAGTCAGATAGTGACGAGTCTAAACCGTCATACATCAACCGTGAGAGTATGGAGAACCAGTCATGGGCAGATGTTGTTCGAAAGACGAACGATTGAATT
>CAKOGP040001791.1:4061-16218 GCA_933822405.4 Cylindrotheca closterium | reverse complement strand
CTGGAAAAGATACAGCAGACCGATTTTCTTGGTCTACCCTTCCAAATCCCCACCAACAGAGTGGGAGCGCCAATCTGCCCATTGACAGATGACTTGAGAGAATTGCATTCAATTCTTTCCTTGGAAAAGCTACCCACAAAATTCCTCTGTATCCCAGGAGAAATCCTTGCATCTTGTTTGTACTTCCCCACCAACAGTGGGAGCGCCGATTTGTCCCCTGACATGATCGACTAGAGCAACTTTTTTCTTGAAAAATGCCTCAACGTGGTTCAAACTTATCTGACTAAAAGCAGCATAGTTCCTGGCCTCTACAGCCGTATTACACCGGCAGTTGGATACTCTAGAAGTAGCATAAAAACCAATTAATGATTCAGTTATATATATATATATATGGGGCCAACATGACCCCCAAGGTTTTCTCTGCCTCATCCGGCTCCAGACGGCGTAAGGCTTCCAATTCGCCAGTCAGTCCAGGTATTTGTAATTTATGATCCGGTAGAAGTTGGTGTGTCCGGCGAAACCTCCATTTGCCCTCTCTGGAGTCCCACCTAAAGTCAATCAACCACCAGAAGGACTTTTCTGGGTTAATTGCCCCTCCAGTAGCACTAATGCCTCCAGCCCACGTGGAAGCCGCTTGTTGGACGGAGTGGCATATATCCTCGCCAGATTGTTCCACGGACTTGCCCGCTTTGATCACGTCCGTGTCATCGACGAAGCAAAAGCACCGAGCGGTGATCAGTTGAGAATCAATTGCTGTAAGGCATTCAAAGCCAAAGCCCATTGCGGTCATCATCTGGATGATGACGGAGCTAACCGAAACTCAAATGGGCGGGCCCGCTCCGTTGCCCTGGCCGCAACCCTGAAATGGTACAATAGAAGGGGGATCTCTCTTCAGAGTCACCAAAGCCCGTCCGCACTCGGTGCGTGGACGTGGCTAGAGTGTCAAACATCATCCGCAACGCATTCCAAGTAATCGCCAGACGCATCATAGCTATCACCGCAACCCAATGGACGACCCGATCAAAACAAGACTTTGCGTCATTTGAAATCCACCCCGCGGAGCGGCGCTGGAGAATCAGCAGGTCCCACACAAGGCGTTTAGACAGGGCGAGATCGATCGCTTGATGGTGCTTTCGAGCCCCGCACTGTCCATCGGCCAAGAGGTGATGTTCTTCACCGTAGGCCATGGCCAGGCGGCCCAATTTTTTGTAGTTCGCTTGGGATTCAGAATTCATGAGCTGGATCGTGCGCATTTTTGTCAGCCGGAAGTCTCCTGGCTTCTTTCCAATGGCAAAATTCATCAGATGCCGCCAGTTGTCAGGGACAAACCCAGTTGTCAAGGGTATGTGGCGGAAGAGAGCGTCGCATTGAGCCACCGTAGGAGAATAGATCCCAGCCTTGAAATGCCCGTTATGAAGCCCATGTGGTTCCGAGCCCTTATTCTCTGGATTAGGGGACCAGAAGTAAGTATGATCGTCCGGCGACACTTCCATCGGGATCATAGAATGCCCTTGATGGAAACGGCACTGTTCCAGGAATAACTGAGTGTAAGAATCGATCCCATCCGGCATTGGAAGGCGGCCCTCCAGAAGGGCGTGGGAGTTCCTCTCTGCGTCCGCCCCGGTGAACATTGAATACAAGGGTTCGTCCATGGGAGGAGTCGTATAGGGCGATCGAGTCTGGTCGTACCGTGCTCGATTTTCCTGCATGCACCCTTGCTCAACTTGTCTCCGGTCAGTGAGAGTTCGAAGGTCCACTTGTCCGTTAGGTAACTGCTCCTCAACTTGAATCGCTTGCAAACCACCGGTAGATCCTTTTGACTGGGCGCGGCGGCGGCGTCTCGCCTCCTCTCGTTGCTTCATCCGCCGTAACCTCAAAAAGCGATCTCTAGCCTTGCGCGATGTCCATTGTTTCTTCTTAGATTGCTTCACTTGAATAGTCAAGAACTCCTTGCGCCATGTAACCGCGTGGTTTTTCTTGGCATGCAAGTACTCTTTCCTGTCATTACGCAATGCCGTCTCCAATTCAGCCGTAGTCTTCTTCCAAGCGTCGGGCAACTTAGTCTTCTTCATAAGGCGACGGATTTTCCGCGAGCTGACTCGACATTGCTTCCTTCCCTTCGGCAGTAGCTTCCAGAGGGACTGGCGGTCCCAAAAGTTTTGGGTCTGAGGAGACCACGGGACGGCCCCATTCGTAACCCTTCTACACCTCGCTTCCGCTTTCCGACGAATATCGTACGTCTGGGATATTCCGCATTTTGGTGTGAATCTGAACTGGAATCGGGGCCTGACCGGCTTGCTCACTCCTTCTGCACGGGGATCTATGATCCGACATCATCACTGCTCGTGGAATTCATTCTTGGTCGGTGATCGTCGCGTTTTGGTCGTAGTTCGTTAAATTACAGACAGTTCCCCTAATTGACATTGTTTTTGTCCTCTGAGTCAAAAATTCTGTGAATTTTTCACAGATGTTCCGAAATCTCTGTGAATGACCAACAGATGTTCCGAAATCTCTGTGAATTTTTCACAGGTTTTTTAAGGGTCTTCACAGATGTTCCGAAATTGCCGTGAAGTTTCAACAGAGGTTCAGCTGACATGCGTGCACGCATGCCCTTTCGTAAAAGCACCATACAATTTCGGTAGAGGAAAAAACGGTTAATGGTGTGCGCAAGCAATGCTTGGTCGTCTGGGTCAAAAATTCTGTGAATTTTTCACAGATGTTCCGAAATCTCTGTGAATTTTTCACAGATGTTCCGAAACTTCTGTGAATTTTTCACAGGTTTTTTAAGGGTCTTCACAGATGTTCCGAAATGTCAAAATTGTGGCGAATGGTGGGTTCAGCTAGGAATATAACATTTATGGCTGCACTATGTAAAACTAGTCGTAGACTTTTTTCCACGGTCGTCTGAGTCAAAAAGTCTGTAAATTTTCTATCGTCTGAGTCAAAAATTCTGTGAATTTTTCACAGATGTTCCGAAATCTCTGTGAATTTTTCACAGATGTTCCGAAACTTCTGTGAAAAATTTACAGGTTTTTTTGGGGTCATTACAGATGTTCCGCAATTGCTGTAAAAATAAAACAAACTGTCGTGGCTCACATTAGTCCACTAGTCCAACTAGTCGAATCATATCAGTCGAATGAACATCGATTACTCTGATATGAGTACTTCTACAAACGCCCCCTTACTCAGCATGCCCACAGTAGTCTTGTCAAAAGCAATCTTGCCAAATGTCGAGTACATCTATTACCTACGCTACGAGCCGACAGTGATGTGGCAATGAGGTGGAGACAGTCTGACGAATACATCTTATCAAGACTGCAGTAGAAGTTGTGTGTCTCCAGTACACACCTTCTCTGCTGATGTCAGTATGGCTATCGCGTTCTGCCCAGGGAAGTAGTTCTCCATTAAGCTCATAATATCTCTTTAGCAATCTTTCAATCGCTACTGTGCCTAAGTTAGTCCTCAGCCTTTTGTGGGACACGGCACAAACTTTAAAATTTTATCTGGCGAATGAAGTTGAATACTTAACGGCATTGTGAACATTTATAAAATTCCTTGTCGTAGAAGTTTCTTTCTGGCAGGCAATAAGTGAAAGTCGATTTTTGAAGTTTCGTGCAGAAGAGGGTGAAAATGACCACATCGACTCTCCAAAAAAAAGAGAAAGCTGGCTTCACAGAAAACTGCGGGATATCCCTGCTTGTGCAAGCAGTTATACTGGCGTCCCATTTTCTCGGTCATAATCCCACTGTTTAATGTTAATTGTCTATGAAGCTGCTCCAACCGCGATGGAATGGAGTACACGTCATAGCCTTGGTGAACCAACCGGAGATAGCGTCTAACGGCCGCAGTATCAAGCATCGTTAATTTGCGAGGCTTATATGGTGTCTTCTCCGGACGATAGCTGCCAAGGGACCGTTCCAAATCAATATCGATCCACAGACCGCGATGATCACAGGAGAAAAATTCATCAAAGTTGTAGTAACCACCTGCTTTAATCACCACTCCGGAAGTTGCAAAAATACCATCAATGGGTCTGCCACGTTTGTTGCGATGCTGGGTTGCCGCTGTTCGACTTGGATGTCGTTGTAGGATTGCTTCCTCCAATCCTATGCCACAAAGTCGCTGGCGAAAAGAGGAATCCTGGTATGAGGAGACATCCTCATTAGCGTCCACGCCCACGATCACTTTGCACCGTTCGTCGCGCCATTGGGTGATCGCACGTAAAAGGTCCACCATAAACGCCTCCCTTGGATCACGCTGTCTGCCTTGAGAGCGGAAGAAGCTGCGGTGTTGCGCCCATACCGTAGATTCGCCCTTACCCGGGGGGTTTGGCCTGTACGCGGAGACGACCACCAAGTCTTTAGAGAACCGGCTACGTGACGCATCGGTAGCCTCATTGACTTGGTTATCCGAGGATGGCATATCAAACTTCTTGCCTCGAAGGCGCACGTACGCCCACCTTCCCAGCTTAGACGGGTCCCTACCACTTGACTTGGCTTGGTGTGCAACTGCATTCAAGACAGTTGCGACGCATCCGCCGTACTGAGAACAAGACGCAATTGGCCGGGCGCGATTCTCATTGTATGCCGTCGCCGAATAGTACCCCTTGGGCCCGATTTGCCGCATCCTATCATTCCAGGTATGACCTTCAGGTAGAGAAGGCCAGTGCGTGTTGGTCTCTGCCAACAACGCAATTCCCACTTGTTCATCTTTCAGCCACTGATTAATCTGTAACTGTTTCCGCCCTGTCGACAAAGCCGGTAGGCCATTGACATTTTGGAAAATCAGGCGAGTCAATGCAGAACGATGGCCTCGGTGATCATCACCAAAGAAATCGCCGGCGGGAAGAGAACTTAAAAATTCCTCTACTGATGCATGGGGGACATCAGTCGAGGGGCCACTTAGTTGGGATCTTCTGCCTGCACGCCGTGACCGAGCGGCAGACGATCGGGGGCCTCTCATGGCCCTGCCGTGGAGCGGGAGGCTCCACGGCTGGCCACTGGCTTCTTCTTCCTTCGTTTACCCTTAGTACGGTCAGAGGGAGGAGAGTGTTGAGGATGACGGAAGATGGGGAAGACCGGGGACGGGGAACCGTCCGAGGCGTTGTCAGAGACCCGAGAACTGGCCAAAGACGGAGTAGAGGACCCTGGGCCAGAACCTGGGTCCAAAGCATTGCTATGGTCCGGGGTCGACAGCGTCTTTGCTGTGTGATCCGGAGTCACAAGTTCCCTCCGAGAAGCAGCAGTGGTGGTGTCTCGGGGCGGAGGTTGGTTGGCGATGGCCGTAGTAGCCCTAGGTGGCGAGCTCGGTAGGGGTGCCGTGAGCGGACTTGACTTGGCTGCTCGCGCTGGACTAGCCGGCAAAGTTGGCTCCTTCGCAAGAGAATCGGCCGCTGCTGACTCCGACCTGTCCTGGGGAAAGGAAACCGTGGCTGTAGGTTAGGGAGGCAAAGCCGGCTGCGCTTCTTGGCTCGACATAGTCTGTTGCAGGAGGCGCAGAGCCGCAAGTTCGTTGGCCAGGGATTCAGACCAAAGTCGTTCAGCTTCCAAAGCGCTGCTCTTCTCAACCAAAAGATTCTCCTTAACTCAATTTCAGTGATTGCCGCTTCCAATTGGCTATCCTTCTCAAGTAACTCATCCATGGCGCCTGCTACTGTAGCTCCATCATCGATATCTTTTGCATCTGCCATTTCCATATCGAATTCCAACTTAGCTTCGGCGACATCAAGTGGGTCAGACCCAAAGCCATCAAGGAAGTCGATGGCTTCATCAATGCCTTGTAGGGTTTGGTCCGATGGTCGAGCCCGTAAAGTCTCCAAGCACCACACAAGTTCCTTGCGCCGTGTCGTATGGATCAGAGACACGGACAGCCACTTTGCAATTACCCTATTAGCTTGATTAGTCGTCAACTCCCCCAAATGATGTGTAAAGAACGGAACCAGTCCATTCAGTACATTTGTTGCCAAGGCGGCATATTTCAGCGTACTGATGAACAAATAGGTCCCTTCCATCTCACCTGGTAGCACCATGATGAACAACGGACTAGGAATGTTGTTCTCCAAGTCCATTTTTCTCTTCCTCTCTGCTTCCTTCGCACGGCGCTGCTGCACAGGAGTGAGAACCGGACCGTCATGCTCCGAAGTCCGTGCCACAGCCGACTTTGGAGGTTGCTTCTTGATCTTCGTCTTCCCTTTGACAGTCACTTTGGTGAACTTGTGGGAGACGTCCTCCAGCAATGAGTCGTCAGAGTCGGAGTCCGAGTTCACATCCGCAGCTGCCACTTTCTCCGCGTGAACTGGTTGGGCTTTGATGGAAAGAAACATGGACAAACAAGTGCGAGGACCAAAGGCTTTGGTTGTTGCCTGTTTCAACATCCCTGGAATCTCAACAGGGCAATATTTGGCCTGAGTCAGTTCCACAAAGTCGTTATGCTTCGAGATCATGGTGAGATTCTCATCCTTCACCGGACCCACGGCCTTAACGCTGATTGTCCCATTCTGAGCAGCCTTCCAATCGCTACTAATGTAGTGTGTGACCGCGCACCATGGAAAATCTTTCTCAGGGGTAGACGGGTGCAGCCATAAGCGTAGTTCTCGATCCGCTCGCTTAGCGTCCCTCGATCTGACATAAACGTGCCACATCATGCATCCAGGCGATCGTTCATTCCACTTCCTGCGGCCGTTGTAGGGAATGTTTACCCATTCGTACCGCAAGCCGATAACCGTCTTCCAGTCAAAGTGTCGCATGAGTTCTTTCTCCATAGCCCTGATGTTAATTTCCTGTGGGTAGAAGCACAACGCCCCAATCTTTTCGATATCGCCAAACTGTAGAACCGATTCATAGCATCCCGCTCCAAACCCTTGCGGACGCAATTCGCCGTGTAGGTATTGGCGGATCGTTCCTGCCGCCACCTCGACCTCAAAACTCACTCTCATCCTTGTACAAAGCTTCTTTTCGCCTGGCTTATTAGAAGTCGAGGCATATGACATGTTGCCGAAAGACATGTCCAGATACTTGGACAGGCTCCGGTAATCGGGAATCAACCGCCAAAGATCCGCTTCCGCTCGGATCCACTGCTTAGACTTCTTGTAAGCGCTGTCAGACAAGGGAAAAAAGCGAATCGTCTCCTCCGCGTTCTTTAGGACGTCTGCCAGCGTATCCAGAATATGGTTCAAGATAATAGAGGCATGGGTCGTATTCCCCCCTTGTTGACCTTGATAGCTGTAAGCCATTCCCAGTTCAACCAGGATAGCCTGACCGACCATGCCGTCCAAGTTGACTTGTCGCAGCCCATCTAGGCGTTCTTCCAATGTCAGGCTGCGTTGTAGTCTGCGTTTGGCCTTAGAGCTTTGCTTCGTGGAAGTGGTGTCCGTTTTTTGTGCGGTTGGTGTGGTTGATTGTGAAGCAGACGTTGAATGTGTACGTTTAGCACCGGGTTCACTCAAAGAGCTCCCGTCCACATCCATTTCTGTAGACGGAGCGACCACCAAAACCCTGTGGGACCGTCCCTTCTTCCTCGGCGGGGATGCCAATTCAGGATCCTTGTCTTCACCAGTAACACCAGTCAGTTCGGAAACTACCTCATCCGTATTCAGGCCCATGTAGTTGGTGTCTTCTTTGTTTTCAGTATCCGTAGTCTTGTAAGAATTTTCCACGAGAATGACAGAATCCTTTGTCGATTCGTCAGTATCCTCGTTGTCCTCCTCCACCTCGTCCTTGTCATCATCGTCGTCGTGGATGCGATTGTCACCAGAATCAAATTCGCCGTCTATGTCCATGTCGTGCCTTCTGTTGTTGGAGTTGTCATCAACTGTCTCGTCAGAGTCTCACCCATCGGGTTGGCCGATTTTATTGACAAGGCCAGTATCCTCGTCGCCCATCGGGTCGTCTTCCTCCTCAGAATCTTCGTAATCTCGATCAAATATCTTTTTGACCCCCTTGTGGATGTCCACCTTACTAGTTTCGTCATTGGGAAATCCCTCAATCACCTTCAATTTTATTTCTTGAATGCAAGAGATTGGGGATTCCTCGAGAAATTCGTCAAAAAGCATCGTCCATGGGTGATCGAATATGGAAGCGCACATCAGCCAAAACTGCACCAGAGGAGTCTCATTTCGTAGGGCGGGATTCGACCGATCGTCCCTCAAAAAATAAAGATCTTCTTGTGGCACTTTGGAATCGTTCACAAGGCCAACATCAAAAAAGGAAAACGGAATCTGCTGGGCGACTTGCAATGCAATTGCTCTCACTCCCCATGTGTATTCTGTATTTTTTTCCACCTTTCCCAAAGCGTCATCGTCAAAAAGCGAAATTAGGAATTTCAACACTCGCCGCCAATCGTTCGCATATTGAGCGAATAGCATGTTAACCCTGACTTCAACTGAATAATTAGCGTAGAGGTCCTTAAACTGGCTGTCAAACCTTGGGAGCGCTTGGGTCCACCGATCATTATGATTTTCCATCCATTGATTGAAAATGGAGTTGCCAAACAAAATCTTAGTTGAATTATAGTTGTAGCCGATAGCAATCAAGTGGTGAGTCGATAACCCAAAGTCGATCAGTGGTGGAAGAGATGCGATCAGCTCTTGAATCTCCGACTCATTGTTGACACTAGGATCCCTATCCTTAGGTTGACGTAAATCAACTGCAGATGCATTTTCCAATCTTTTCTTTCCCCTCTTTTTGGCGACAGAAACCGATTTGGGTGTGGACCCGCCCGCCTTGTTGGCAGTCGTTGAGACAACCTTCAATGATGTAGACTTCCCAATTGTAAAACAGTGAAATGCCGTTGAATTGATAAAAACTTCAGCAAGTTCTACGTAGACTCTAGTACTTAGGCTACAAAGACCGTTTGCAAGTTCCGATCGGTTTGGTGCTTTTCGTTTTTCTTTTTTCTTTTCTATCCGAGTGAGAGATAAGAAGCTGTGGCTGACTTCTAAGGAGAAAGTCGAGGAGCTCACCTACAAGAAGCTCAAGCCCTACGTTGATTGGTCCTGGAACAATGGAGCCCGATTTGGATACAACTCCAAGAATCCTGGCCCCAAGACTCTCCGCACCCCTATCCAAGTGGCCCATAACGCTTCATTGGATGACATGTTCTGACTCCTAGGTCAGTGTTTTGAGATCACTGGCACCCATGCAGGCGTCTTCCGGTCCCCGTTGCAAGTTAGTGATCCGGTCCGAATCGGCTGGCTCCTCAACTACCCTATGGGGATCGGCAGAGCGGCACTTGCACGGGAACTCATGCGGCATTTCAACTTCAAGATAGCCATTGCCTTGGAACCTGCGTGGCCACAGAATCCCGGTACCGCTGGTCAAAAATGGATGCCCTCCAAGGGGCCGAAAGCGTGGTACATTTGGGTAGCGGCGTCTGATGTGGATAGAGTGGCACGGGCCCTGTTTGCATGGCTCCGACCAGAAACAAAGAAATGTCACATGCCATTTGGTGCCCGGACTCAGTTTGTCTACGATTGGGGGGCAATTACAAAAGAACGACTTGGCGACCTTGCTCAACCAGGGGGGCAGTGGAATGGCATCATTGGTAAACTCATCAACACCCATGACACTACCTCCCAGACTTGTACCTCCCTGGCCCCACTGTTCCCTATCCAAGGCATGTTGACAAAGGTGGTCATCCAAAAGTACTGCAAGTAGGGTAAGGGCAAGTCCCTCCTCCAATTGATGTATGCAATTCAGTACATCCCAGCGGTCAAGTCCCCTCCATCCGACCAGCCGGACCAACTAGCCCAACCTGATGCAGACTCTCCTGATGCTCCCTTGCCGCCACCAGCCGTTCCTCCGGCGTCCCAAGATCCAACACCAACCCACCAGAGCGGGACTGCTCCTCCAACAACAGTTCAGCCACCGCAACCTACCCTCTCCACCAAGCGTTCACGTCGCAAGGAGTCCAAGAAAAGCCAGTCCAAACAACCTACAGCGACGCCTACGCCGACTCCTCACACACCCCCCAAACCGCCTTCCACTGGACCAAAAAAGTCTACCCCACAGTCAGCAACCAACCCTCCTCCCACGTCTTCAGCCCGGGCAAAACTTTCCGCATCTGAACAGGCCCCCACCACTGAGGCGTTCGACCGAAGTGCATGGCTTGCGGCAATGGATGCTGAACTGAACCAGGGCCCAGCCGGTCTCTTCCAAATGATCCTACCAGGTCCGATTGACGGTTTCTACGTGTTTGTGGTGCGCCAAAAGTTTGCCTCATTGGCACAGGAGGTTCTCAAGAACTTGGCTGCCTTCCTTATCTCTCTCCTGGAGCTCTGGCGGGATCTGAAGCACCAGAGGAAGACATGCCGCACTTGGCTCTGCTTGGATCACTACAATCGAACGGTTACCAAGGCTATGACCTGGGATCAAAGCCAACATCGGGCACTCTCTGAGTATGAGAGGGATGTCGACTTGGACCAGCAAGTGGAAAAGGACGATAATGAGTGGATTGAGAAGCTCCTTGCGGCCGAGCAGGCTTCTCCGGAATTCGAGGGCACCATCACCATTGACCTTTCGATGCCAGCTGCCAAGGATATGGACAATGGTGCTACAGTAGGAAGCGCGGCCAATATGGCAGCACTATTGGAGAATATGAAAGCGGATGTCAACGATCTGTGCACGGAATTAGAGACTGCGGCGGAGGAACTGGCTCAAGCCAAGGATGCTCGAATCCTGGAATTGGAGGCCAAAATGGCAGAACAAGCATCGGTCACAGGGAAGCACCGTTTGTCCAGCCCCTCCTCCAGCAAAGCAACATCATCGGCTGACAGTGGGGGTCCCCCCCCCCGGCGGTGGTCCCTAACCACCAACGGTCCCGTCACGCAGGGTTGCGGCGTTTGATGGAAGGCCGAGGTCGAAATCTACGCAACCAAAACACATCCAGCCAGGTGGCCCACTCCTCGCTGGATGCTCATGTAAACTCTCTCCCTCCCGGTAACTACTTCGGCGATGACTCACGCCAGAAGTCTCCTCACGTTACCCGGGTCCTTTTTCAAAATGTTCAGGGTCTTCCATTTCCCATGACACATGAGAAACAGAAAGGGCTCTTCAAGTGTTGGACAAATGAGAGAATGGGCATTGCATTGCTGGCTGAAGTTAACCTTCAATGGTCAGCAGTGCCAAGAGGACAAAAGTGGTTTGATCGGGTCAAGTCCTACACCAATCAGGGACATTTCTCTTCAGTGTTGTACCACGAACATCAGGAGTTTCCAACTCCCTTGGCGCATCAATGGGGCGGATGTTCCGCTACATTACTCAACAAGGTCGCGCGTCGGGCAAAGTCAGGCGGCAAAGATGAGTCAGGGCTAGGTAGGTTCTCATTGATCAAGATCCGGGGCAGGGACATCCGACAACAGGAGTCTCAGACTGATGGGCCCCCGGCTGGTCCTTTAGATCTTGTGGTGGTCTCTGCATATCGTCCAAACCCGGAAGGTACCAATGAGGGTAGTGTTTGGAACTACCAACGGAATTACTGGCTGAGCAAGGGGGTGACTATGGATCCCCGTGACAAACTCACCCTGGATTTGGTGGACCTGATCAAAAAGTGGAAAGCGGAAGGATGTGAGATTCTCCTGGGGATAGATGCAAACGAAGATGTCTCCTACAACTCTCCCTCTTCCATAAAACTCAGAAATCAAAAATCAAAAACTAAAAGGTAGAAGATTATTTTCCATGCCCAGCACCAAAACAAAACTGTACCAGTCCTACGCGTTTTCTACGTAAAGGAAAACAGTTGTTGTCGCTGAAACAGGAAAGAAATTTACTTTAACATGAAGGATAACATCGTCAACCCGCCGGAGAAGGATCCGAATTTGATCATGACTGTAGCTGACCAAGGTCAAGGAGGTCTCGAGGAAAAAACCCGATCAAATTCAACCACTCAATCCTCGATTGCTCTAACAAAGGATAATCCTGCCATCACGACTCCCAAGCGCAGCAGCAAGCGACACCCTTCAGAAACCGCCGAGGATGGCGCAATGAAAGGCCGCTCGCTCTTCCCATCTGCAGTTCCCCAAGGTCAGGACGTCACGGTCAACACTCGCCCAAATCCGACCACTCCTTTGTCAATCGAGTTAACTAAGGACAATCCGCCTGATCCCACAACTTCAAAGAGCCAACGCAAGCATCCCCCTCCTTCCAAAACCGCCGAGGATGGC